>VWZD01007336.1:25118-263532 GCA_013396695.1 Sakesphorus luctuosus | reverse complement strand
CACCCCAGTTTCTCTTGGGTTATTTTTTCCCATGGTGTCTTTGCACTGTTTTTGTAGTAGACAATATTAGAACTGCCTGACTTTTACTGCCCTGTGAGGAAATACATTTTGTTACACTCAGCTCTGAGATAATTGTGACATCCGTATTCGAAACCTCTGTCCGTGGTGGCTGTGTTTGTACTTGATCTTTTATTTTTATTTAACTTTATTTTATTTATCAGAGTCCCTGAAGAAGCCATGTACTTTCAAGTAGGTTTACATGTCAAGTCAGTGTTTCACAGAATGTGTCTTTTTTCCTTTGATAAAGTTAAGTTTGCAGGTGTGATGAGGGAGTTTGCACATCTGGAGTCTCTCAATGAAAAGTAAATTTGGATGCTGTATTATGTTTCTGTGACTCTTTACTGCCAAAGAAATTTCAGTTGTTCCAGGAGGTTAATATGATTTGCAGAATTAGGAAAGCATTCTGCTCTGCCTACAGGTTTCTATTTGTGGAGAAATGTTGTGAAAAGGATGATATACCACAAAATAAAAGCAGTATCAAATTTAGGTAGGGTATACAGAATGCTAGCTAATGTTCCTGCTTATTTAAATTAAGTAAACACTGTGGGAATTAAGTATTTTTTAAATGTATTTTTAAGCTCTATTAGATTCAGTTCTGGAATGTCTTAGTTGTTAGGACAAGTTTAAAGATATCACTATATAAGAATTGAAACGTATTAATAGTTGGTAGAAATATGTGCATGACAAATAGCAAAATAAATAGCAAGCAAATTGAATGAGATTAATTTGATGCTGTGTAACTGTTTATTTATAAAAATGCTGTAAATAAGAATAAGCATAATGAGCTTGAATTATAAACCAGCGATGAATCTGACAAATTGTTGAGCTCATGCCAATTGTCCTTGAATAATTGCTCTGTTTTTAAATGTCATAGCTATAAAAAACCTTGAGAACAATAAAAAACTCACAGCATCTTGTCTAAAGTAAAGAATGAAGATTTTGTTCAAATGAAAAGAAGTGGTGGTGTGAGTCTCAACAGCCTGTAGATAAAACCTGGAAGTTATCTGTTGTTGTGCTCACTGGATAACTATCTGTGGCACTTATGGAGATCAGATGATCAGGCTGGATCACCTCTTCTGTGAAGACAAGCTGAGAGAGTTTTGATTGTTCAGCCTGGAGGAGAGAGGGCTTCAGGGAAACCTTATAGGAGCTTCCCAATACTTGAAGGCCTTGAAGAAAGCTTTAGTGGGACTTTCCAAAAAGTTATGTAGTGACAGAGCAAGGGAGAATGGCTTTAAACTGAAGGAGAGTATATTGAGGTTGGATGTTAGGAAGAAATTTTTTTACTGTAGGGATGGCAAAGCACTGGAACAGGTTACCCTGAGTAGTTGTGGGTGCCCCATCCCTGGAAGGAGTGTTGAACAACTTGGTCTAGTGGAAGATGTCCCTGCCTATGACAGAGGAGTTGAAACTAGATGGTCTTTAAGGTCCCTTCCAACACAAACCATTCTGTGATTCTATCACAGTATGTGTAGCCAGTGAATAACCCCACACCCCATGACTGGAATGTCAGAAGGGAAACAGAAGTTCAGGACATGCAGATTGGTATAGCTAATATTCTGAAGTTATATAAAGGTTATACTTGCATATCACTTATTTCTTTCTACATCTGGTAATTTCAATATACCTACTTACGTGTAGATCACTTGACAAATTGACTGTTTCATCTATAATGGAAGATCGCCTAAGTATAAACTGTTGGGTAGAATTGCCTCTGAAAGTTACTGAATCTTTAGTTGTTAATCATTGGAGTCAAAGGCAACTAAAATGAGAGAAGTCTGGGAGGAATATGTTAGAGGTGTTGAATCTTCTTTTAACTATCCTTGAGGCATAATTTTTTTGTTATTTCTTTTTACTGTAGGATATAACTGTGTCCAGCTGATGGCTATTATGGAACATGCATACTATGCCAGTTTTGGTTATCAGGTCACAAGTTTCTTTGCAGCATCAAGGTAGGGTTAAGCACTTCAGCATCTGTTCTTTTACCTTCCTTCCCATCCACTGAAATCAGTATCTCTGTATATATGTGTTTGTAAGTAAGTGTTTCATGGAAAGTAATTCTTGCTCCTAAATCTGAAATCAGTTTGACACAGTGATCAGCTGCTCTGTGAAACACTTTGTGTAGGATACAAACAAAAAGCTTATAAGTAACTTCAGCTGTCATAGCATATTCTGGGTAATCCACCTTCAGCAGTCTTTATGCATGGGTTTTGTGTTGTGGAGTTCTTGGCAGTAGCAAATGGGATGTGTAGGGTGCTCTTTCTACAAACAGAACTATACTCTGCTCATAATACACTTGATTAAAATCATGCCTTTGTGTGTTCTGTGGGAACCTTTCGCAAGCTTGTAACAGACTCTACTTAGTCTTGAGACCTAGTGTAAAAATTGATGAAAAATTAATTCAGGAAAATTTAAAGAAAATCATGATAGATACAAATGTTCTGATTTATATTTTTTTAATCTTGGTGGAGCTCAAGTGGCAACCAGGCTAAATTTAGATAAGTTTTTAACTCTCTTAGTTATCTGAAAAAAGGTGTACTGGGCACAAAAATCTTTATTTTAAAACATGTTGGAAAATAGTGTAGTAGCTAAACCAAATGACTGAGCAGGACAGCAGCAGATGGTCTATCTTGTGTACTTCTGTGAGCATATATTTACTTTTATGGTCATTGTGTTACTTAATTCCAGCAATATGACTATATTCTTCTCTTTTATGAACTAAAGAAGTTTTCAATATTAAACAGAAGCTTAAAGTTGTATCAGTTATCTTTTATACTTAATTTGATTTATTAATAATTAAAATGGAAGAATAAAATTGAATTTAACTCTGCAAAACATTGCGTGCATGATGCAATTTTTTTAAAGAAAAATTGTTAAAAATAGTAGTGGCTGTTACTTGTAAACTTAAGAGGCTGAAAAAATAACCTGTGTACAACTGGAAACTAGGTGATGAAGAACTGCTGACTTTGATGTAGTTTTGCTGATTAATGTTCAGTATTGCCAGTGTGAGTCCCCATTGTACCACTCATAACACATTCCCTTTGGGTGCTGGCAGCCGCTACGGAACTCCAGATGACCTGAAGGAGATGATTGACGTTGCTCACTCCATGGGCATCACGGTTTTGCTCGACGTCGTGCACAGCCACGCCTCAAAAAACTCAGAGGATGGGCTCAACCAGTTTGATGGTACAGATTCCTGTTTCTTCCATTCTGGTTATAGAGGAAATCACCAGCTCTGGGACAGCAGGCTCTTTGACTATGCAAAGTAAGTTTGTCATGTCGTTTCAGCTGTGTTAGTGGTTATTATTTCTTACCAGTTCTTTTAAAACTACACCATTTGCCAAACTTGCAATCTGTTGCATTGTTCAACAGTAACAATGTGCAGAGTTAAACTCCTCTATGTGTCTAATTACTTAAAATCTAACACTAAATGTTAGGATTGAGATTTCATTATTTTTCTGTCATCTATGGCTACATTTGTGCATATTATGTACTGTGGGCATTGTAGGTATTACATAAGTGTAGGTTAATATTTATTTTTATTGTACATTACTTATCTATAGAGATACGAATTTAAATATTTAATATATAGAAATATATATCTGTATTTTATGCATAATAAAATGATTTGTATTTTCATATTATATACAATATATTGCATGTGTTATATCTACTATGTTAAGTTTGTCTGTAAAAAGAAAAGGATAAGAAAAACTGAAGAGAACTTGTAAGCTCTGGAAATCAATTGTCAAACTGTCAGGTTGTTGAAATACAGGAGAAGTTTCCCCCCAGGACAAATAACTCTATTCCAAAGAGCTTCCAGAGGTCAATCAACAGTTAATAGAGAACAGAGGTCATGATCAGCAGACAGTTTGAGACCCAATTTGGGCAGACTTAATTAACCAGTATAAATATAGAGTGTGTCAATATGCGTATTAATGCCAGATGATTATTAGCATTTAATATTGTTTACTTTGTATTCTCTGAGGTACTGGGGCTGAGGAGATTGATCTTGTATGCTGAATATTTCAGTGGTTTAAAAGGAGAAACAGACACAGGCAGCCAGCTTGTTTCAGTCTTCTCCTTGCATGTTTACACGTTTGTTCATTCCTGAACCACCTTGATTCCTCCCTTTTTTTTTTTTCTCCTAAACATTCCACAAAGGTTTTGCAGAACTTCATGATCTCTTTAAAATATGTCTTAATAAATTCAATACAGTGTTACTTACTTATTCCGTGATAATTTTTTTTTTAAATTTCCTTCTTGAGATTCATGATAATGTTGTATGACTTTTTATCAATTGCAAAGTTCTGGTTTAACCCTTGAAAGGTTACACTTGAGTGGTTCCTGCAGGGACTTATCACTAGCGACTGTAGAGTTCAGGTCTCTTGTTATCCTGTTAGTTGTTGGGTTTTGAGTGCTGCAAGTTCTTCCCATTTTTCTCCCTCACTTGCACTGAATTGCCATGAACTGGATATGCTTATATTGCACTATTGCAGAAGTCATAGGCCAGTTGTTTGAAGGAAACTCTGCAGGGTAACTCAGTTTCAAACAACACAAGTGACCAGTGCAAAAAGTGATTTATGCACTATATTAATTAATGGGATGAGCTGTTGTTTGTTTACTTGTTTTTTGGGACAATTTAATGGTTTAATTCAGGGGGGCTTTTTGAATGGGGATTTTAATTATTATAAAAAATGCATTTTAGTGTTATAATTTTCCGAGTTGCTTCCTATTAAATTTTAAATTCATATTCAACTAAATTTATTTCAGACAATCATAAAGCTTTATATAAATACAGTAGTAATGCACATTTATTTCATTTGATGCTTACGTATAATCAAATGCCAGACTGAATGCTGGAAAGGGGAAGTGGAAAGAGCTGTGAGGGGGCGAGATGAGATTAGGAAAGTGCAACGACCAGAGAAATTGAGTCAATGCACTGAATGACTGAGGGTCCCTTGTAGGTCATTTCCCGTCCCCTGCCCTCTGGTGAAATGTAACAACAAATTTCAGTCCTTAAAGGCTTCCTTCATCCTAATAACTAAAATACTAAATATTTTATATGTGTTTATGGTAAAATTTTAAGGCTTAAAAGATAAAACCATCATGTTTAAGTTACTAAAAGCTGATTAAGAAGTAGTTTGATTCTTCCCTCCCCTCCTTGGATTTTGTGTGTGCAGGTCCCAAACAAAATTATGAAAGAATGAGAAATGACATTTCACTGAAAATGCTATTTATTTTTTTCCCATTTAGACTGTATTGACATGCTGCTAATTTCCATACCAGTGAACGAGCAGCTCTAGTCTGGAAGAGGGGAGTATAAAAATCTGTGAGAGAGATTTGAGTTGCTGGCAGGTGTTGAAAGTGTGATGAAAATAAATGACACCAGACACAGGGTATTGAATGGTCTACAGAAAAGCTTATGTGCTGAGAGAAATTTCTTCAGCTGATACAGCCTTCTGTCCTGTATAGTGCTTGTACTAAATCCCTTTCCTTCTGTAGTGGGAAGAACCGTTAAATCCACAGGTACTTAAACATCAAATGCAAAGAATGCTCAATTCACTTTGGAATTGAGAGAAACTAATTCTCTGCCATGAAAGAGATTAAGGAACAATTGCTTTATCAGTTTAGTCTGTCTACATTTCTTTGAAAGCCAAGATGTAAGTAAATTTATCTCACAGCATTTGCAAGATTATTCAGTTGTCTGCAAAGGGGACTGTGAATACTTGCTGTAACAAAATGTGGCAAAAGATCTATATCCATGCAAAAAAAATATGCCTGGTGTATTTTAAATAGTATTTTTAGTAAAGCCTATATAAGTAGAGAGTAGCTCCAAGAAAAGCAACAATAAAACTGTTGAAAGGACAACTTGCATTTTGTATCTTGCACCATAGTGCTACTTACAAAGGTGAAAGCATATTTTGTATTTAACTTTTTTAATCTATGTTTGTGCAAGTGTTGTATGAACAGGGAGCTTTTCTGTAAATTCTGAACAGCAGCTTAAAATTATGCTATTCATGGTGTCACAGGACAATAAAACCTTGATTTCATTGAAATGAGAATTTGAAAATAACTGGACACATCAAAGAATATTTTCTTCTTAAGTTTTTTCAATAAAAGTATTATAAATTATGCTTTAAAATAAACCAAAATGTTCAGAAATAAACTTTCATAATTTCCATGGGGTTTGTTAATTTTTAAGGTTTTCTAAAATCTGGATATTGGATGTTTCTTTCCTCATATGCTGGTTTGGCAAATCTTGCTCTCCTTCATCATCATCCCTTTCTGGCTGTGTCTCTGTTCACCTCCCACACCCTGCCTCCCTCAGCAACCAACCCAAAAAACAGAATCACAAAACTTGGGTGAGAATTACTGTTGATTTCAATTTTTTTTTCATCAACTTTTATATCATTTATCTTGGTTACTATTAAAAATAATGTGAGTTTCCTATCCCTGAGTTCATGAGAGTGAAATACCTTAGTGTAAAAGGGATGCCCCAAGCTCCGGACCTTGTCTCTATTGTGTTCATGTTTAAGGGAGCTCACTTGAAATACATGCAAACACCCTCCCATCTTAAGCAAGGATTCTGCTTGTAATTAATTTTGCAAAAGCTAAGTATAACAATTTTTTTTCTTACCAAAATCATATTCAAGGGTTATTCAGGTGCCAGGTTCATTGAAAGTGATGCTGTTAGACTCTGGAGACCAGGTGGGATCACAACTAGAGCGGTTGATTGTTTTAATTTAAATTCATTTCTTCAAGTAGCAAATGTGTCTAAAATACTAATCAGGCAAAACAATTTAAAAATAATTGAGAACAAGATATTACCTAGCAAAGATAAGAGTTTTTTTCCCAAGTGCTACATAAATAGAATGTGTAAGTGATGCTGCCTTTCTAGACTTACTGAGGTCTGAGTTTGTTGTTTTGATTTTTAAGGCTCTTCCTCTTTTCTCCTTAGACTTCGTTAGACTGTTCTGTCTTAATCCAACTACAAATGTCAATAGATACACTGATACATTTTTGTGAGCCTTGAGGAAGTGGTAGGAGTAAAACTCAGAAATCATGTGATGCCTTAATTTTTGTTTGGTTTGCGGGTTTTTTGGGCGGGATAGTAGTTTTAGGTAGTTTTTTTTTAATATTGTGACTCTTCAACTGAGCACTTAGCCAAAATTTTTAGTTCTTGCACAGTCTAGGAGGTAA
Source organism: Sakesphorus luctuosus (assembly GCA_013396695.1). NCBI lineage: Eukaryota > Metazoa > Chordata > Aves > Passeriformes > Thamnophilidae > Sakesphorus > Sakesphorus luctuosus. The sequence goes on along the minus strand of VWZD01007336.1, from coordinate 256,269 downwards.
ATTTGGCACAGAAATCAGGTTGATTTACAGTCTGGTTTTAATTTTAATTAGTCTGGTTCCTTCAGTGCAGCAGTCCAGTCTGTAAGAGATGATGTTGGTTACAAGGTTTTGGGACTAGCAGATGTCCTGGCATCTCCTTTGGGGCTTTTGGGGGCCTTGTTTTCAAGGCTTTTTTTTTTAGGCTGGACTTTGTGTCCATACTTTGGGGTTTAAAAATTATAACTAAGCCATATAATAGGAGAAATATCTGCTTTTATTTAGCTATTTCTTCCTCTTTCAGTTTTGTGAAGTTTCAAGTCCATGCCAAATGTGCTTTGAAATGCTGCAGGTAGGGTTTAGAGTATAAACGCTTTGTCCCACGAGCCACAATTTTTACATCAGGGCAACAGATGACTTGCTAGTCCCCTGCTGCTAACCAGATGTTCTCTCCAGCTCAGTCTTCTGAACTGTTGCTGGAACAGCTGATCATAGCTCATACTTTTTTTTTTTTCGTTTGGTTTAGTTTTTCTTACAGTGGGTTATAAAGCACCATAGCTCAGAAAATGCTTTTAACCCCCCTGTCAGTGCTGCAGGAATAGGGCAGCTGTCAGGTGCTGCAGCACACGTGTTGTTTGTTTTTTAGGTGGACTGTTCCCCAGTCTGCCCCTCCAGAGTGGTGTGAATCACCTGGGGCTTTCCTTCCCTGTGCTGTGGCCCAGCCTCACGAGGGTGTCTCTGGTGCTCTCTTGCATCTAAAGTGACACAGTTCACCTGTTTGGTTGCTGAGACAGTGGCCTTTTCTGCCACCCAGTGTTTAAATCCTGCATTGACCTCGTGCTCTGTTTTATGGGGGAAAAGGTCCACTGATGTCCACTTACTTCCCTTTGGGATTGGACTCCTTAAAGAAATTTCGATTTAGAATTCTAACATCTTCTGCAGCCTCTATTGAGGTCAATATTTAGTTCTCCCTTAAACAGCTGTTCTTCACCTGAATTGTTTTTCTTCTGATTGCCAACTTTGCCAATCTTCATCCGCCACTGATGTAATATTAGTAGGTGGACAGAATTGGGAAAAAAACATCTTTCAGAGTTTAGTGTTTGGTTATTAGGGCTGGACTCATAATTCTCTTGTAAGAATAGCTGTCCAAAATTTGGTTTTAAGTAGCCTACAATTCAATGATGAGCTCTTCTAAATATCTGTGGAAGTGAAAACTTGTTGCCTTATTTGGGAGCATCCCCATGGATTGGAAGAGTCAGTTTTGAGGATGAAATGGTTATGCTGCTATTCTTTATCACTTGGACTATTAGCATTTTAAATAGATGTAAGTTGATGCTCTGTGGAGTATCACAGTGTTAAAGATTATGGTGCCTTGCCTAATCTAAGATTGCACTTAAAGGAAAATTGGCACATCAGCATGAGTTACAGATTACAGGTAACAGGTTATGTGGGTTCTTACCATCCATCTCAAGGTCACTTTATTCACACATGTTGAGTGCAAGATGGTACACTTGACTGCAAACTTAATAAATCAACACGCACAAAGGATAGGTAGGATTTAAAAACTGCTGGAACACTCCTTGCTTCCAAGATGACAACTGAAGAGACCCTGCTGGCCAGACAGGCATCAGTAACGTGGGGAAAAGGAGATGCCACTACTTGTAACAGACCCTTGATGATACTGAGTTACCCTTTTTACTGGTTTGTACCTTTCCATGTTTTTTTCTTTTGAATCCCAAAGTTCCTAGCAAACCTATCTATCTGTAACTACCTTTCCTACCTTGTATAGTTCTAATCTAAAGACTTCAGTTTTATTTCAACAAAGCAATTTCGTTAGAGGCTTAGGCTATGCAGGTTTTGGCACATACTTGATCCCCTAGAAAGGGGGAGAGGAGAGGGAAAGGCAGCAGGGGAAGATTACCAAAGATTGGTGAATCATACTAAAGAGCTGACTTCCCAGAGTGTGAGAGCTAAAGTGTTCTCCTCCGCAGCTTCTGAGGATTTTTTAAGGTACAGGTCATGTTCTTCCATCTGCATTTATGCAGTAGTAGTGGCGTCCAGTGGCATGCCATGTTTGTCATAAATATGTTTTCCTTGTAGATATACTTTGGCCATAACTCCAACGGGATTAAAGACAATGCAGGGATAGTTGTTAACGAGCTAGATTATCAGTCATTTGATGTCTTGTTGATTCTACAGTAATTACAGTACAATCAGGGATGTAGGTTGTGTTTCATGGTGTAAAACATTAAGCTATGCTGATTTTAATTCATTTCCTGTCAGTCCTGCTCCACTAAATTACTTTAGGAAAACTCCGTATTTAAAGATCCCCATAACATGCATTGCAATTTTGTTTGGCTGGCAAAGATTATTTCTTAAGGACTGATGTAAGGAAGCATTGCTTGTAGTGTAAGAGTGAGATTTCTATGTCTCCCTTGCTCCTCAAAAATGTAATTATTTTGATTACAGATTGACTTTTAAAGAAATGCCTCCATATATCCTTAGCAGTCTGCTTCTGCTGACTGGACTTTGATGGTGGCTGTGAGAGCATAAAAGTACTTTATAAAGTTTATACCTTAAAGTTTAAGATCTGAAGGTCTTAAGTTGAAAAATCTTTGTTTCTTTTTGATTTCTCCTCTTTTAAGTAATGGTTGTGAATATTAACAAGTAAACAATTACAAGTATGGGGACATTGCAGTTAACAAATTGTGTTTTATGGAGGGAATGAGTACTGAAAACATTGATAGAAGAGATGATACATAGAAATTGGCTGCAATGTAATTGGAAAAATTAAAATAATAATGCCAAAAAAGTTCCAACCATGAGCATACTATGATTTATAGTATATCAACTCTGGACCTGCTGTAGAATTGCTTTAATTTTTTATTTAAACATTCATCTAGAAGCTTAATTACTGCACTGTAGTTAGATTGATATAACAGACTGGGAGCTTTTAAATCCATGGGTGCTCTAAAAACTTCACATACAAATATGTGTAGCTTTGTTTGAAGTGTCCAGTTTCTCATATTAACCTCCAGTGTTGGAATTACAGCTTTGTGTGGAGTTTCAAAAATGTAGCTGCACAAAAAATGGTATAGTAATAAAGCAATGTATTGATATGTGAAGAAAAGCCATACTGAAAAATTGCGGTCTATTATTCTAGATGTTGTCAGGTAGCACATTTTGAAATTATAGAGGTGACCACTTAGAGCCAATAAAATTCTATCATATCTTGAGTAGATGCAGTCAATCTTACCTGAAGTTGATTATGGTATTTCAATAAAGATCTAAAACTAGACAAGATCCAACACATTACAGGTTATCATTTTGCATCTGTCTAAATGCAATAATGATCTTGCATTTAGTAATCCACACTTGAATTGACAACTTTCTCAGCATTCTTAAAGGATTACTGCAGCAGGTTACATTTGCACTGTCTGTTGTGAACAGAAGATTGTGCTGGGGAAAATGGTGATGGTTGCATAAGTTTGAGGTGAGAAAAGTTTTAAAGAATCCACAAATGAAATGGGGGATATCAACTTTCTTCTTTGGATGAAACTCTATTAGAGTTTCAAGGCTGGATAAAAATTAGTCATGGCACAGCTCATGGTAGGGAAAGAAGATGGGATCTTTAGGATAATTGTGTTTTTATTTTCCTGATTCTAGTGTCTACATGTTATATAACATATAGAACCGCTTGAAATCCAATTTTTTGAAAGCTCCCTGAAGTGAGAAAGAAAAATGATAACAGGGAACAAAACTACTAACAACTGTGTCTACAAAATGGAAAAGAACAGAGTATCAAAATGCTGTAGCATTTCCAAAAGTTAGTGTTGTGTGTATGGCCAACAGATCAGAAATAAGCTGCAAATAATCCTGTTGATCTGTTTTGAAACAGATGAAACCTACAGTTTGGAAACAGATGCTATGTTTTCTTGAGGAATACCATTTCATGGGCTAACATAAACACTAAGTTCCTGTCCCTAGAAGTTGATTGAAATTGAAGATGGAAATCAGTGCAGACAACAGGGCTGGCCAGGCTGCTGCTTCACGTGGTGGCTGTCTGGGGATATTATGATAAAATTTAGGGAGTATTTATAAGGACTCAACTCTATAGGAATGTTCTCTATAGGGGTTATTTAAATGCCAACATGACTTTGAGGCTGATTTGTTATTGAGAGAAATTTTATTAGCATTCATGCTTGATAAATTAGTGGTGAAATTGTAAGAAGATAAAAAAAATTGATTCTACTGTTCCCATTCTAATAGTAATGGATGGACAGGAAATAGTTTTTGTTGATCTTTCTTTTAGGTTCTCTTCTGGCTGATAAAGGACAAGTCTGAAGAACTGAAATAGTGTGTCATATCAAATGTGTCTTAATGAATAAGAAAAACAGTGTATTAAAAGCTTTATCCCTGGGAACAGAGTGAATTGTTCTAAACTATATCTAGAAAGAGAGTTAAATTCTTTCTTTCTGTCTTTATTTATTTATTAAAGCATACTACACTAATACTGCTTGGCTGCTTTTCCCATGTGTTTAGTTTGGGCAGTTCCTTGTAGAAATTCTCTCTAGTTTGCCATGAGAATTGCAATCAAACATCTGTTTGTCCTGGATCATACCTTTATCTTCTCTTTGATGGATCTGGATGTGGGTATCTATATTACAATTCCTTGTAATTTCTTCAAAATTGGTATAAACTTCTTCAGAAAGAAAATAAATTCATTGCTTTAGTTTTTAGTTTAGGTAGTTGATACAAGTTATTCTACCACAGTTAATGAGCTTATTTCAGAGAGGGAAGCAAGTGTACAAGTAATACTTTATAGTCCTTACCCCTCATGATTTCTTTAGTCTTCATTATTGGGCAGTAAGTCCTGTTAAGTGTAGTTTTAAGGACAGATACATGTGAACAAATAAACAAGAATGAAAGAGCACATCCGTATAAAAAGTCACTACTGTATGCTGTAGTAATTTTCTTCTGTAGGAGATGACTCAATTTCTTGAAACAAAATGCTGAGAATTAAGTTCTCTGAAGAATTATTAAGTAAAACGATGGATTTTTTGTTACTGTAATATATTTAGTCATTGCACTAAGGCTATTTAGCTGAGTTTATCTATCAAATGGCTTCACAATTTATGAGAAAATTCTCTTTGCTGTCTTCTTTTATTTTTTTATTCCTTTTGAGATATGCAAAGAAAGTAATGACTGTTGTCACTTTCATGATTAAATAAAGACATTTGTTGGCTAGAGGGATTTATGGAAATACTATAGGATTTGTCACTTCATGATGTGGCGTGAAGCCATATTCCTTTCACCCTGTCAAAATGAGCATCCAGCTCAGCTAGACCCAGGGCCTGTATTTTTAACTCACAAACCTTCAGAGATTAGTATTATCATTTACTGTTTCCTTCAGTTGTTTAAAGTGCTGAACTTTTCTCCTCTTTGCTGTTTGTTATTTAGCAACATTTGCATTATCACCTTAACACACCTTGGATCAGGACATGGGATTTTTAGAACACATTTTACCACATTCCGGTCTCCGACTCCCAAGGTCGCGAGTTCGAGTCTCAGTACGGACCGTCCCCGGCAGTTCAATGCCTCCCTGCCATCCGATCCTGTCAGATCTCGGATGCTCAGCAGGGTCAGGCCCGGTTAGTACTGGGTGCTGTGACAGTCCCAAGGAGACTTCCCTGTCACTGTCCAAGCTTGCTCAGCCATGGCAAATGAACCTCAGGACTTAAACAGTGGGGCCGGTTCTGCGCACGCTGTGCCTCACCTAAAAAATCCACTGCTCAGGCTCGGAGGGCACACGTGGGGTGAGCCCTTCCCAAGTCTTCGTTCACAAAGATTGGCCATTATATTATAAGTCTTCTAAGACAGTTCTCTAACCCAGTAAGTGAAAGAGAAATTGATGTATTTTGAAGAAAGAATTCACTCATTATTAAACCGCAACTGGAAGTAAAATTATCCTTCTGAGTACTATTCAGGTGAGATATTTGTTTTGGTCAGTGGTTCATTTTCATAGCCTGACCTTTTGCAAGCAGGTGGTGGCAGTGCTATATTTCCCTTTGTCTTTCCTCCTCTCCCTTCTCATTCTCTTCTTCCCAAAGGGGGTGGGAAAATAAAAGAAGGGGAAAAAATTAAGTTATTGTTTCATTTATTTTGACACCAAATTAGTGAGAATGGTAAATAATTAAAAAAGATTAAATTGTTCACACAGAGGAAGTATTTTATATACTTTATTGCTTCATGTGCCGAGTTTGTCTAAAAGAATGACCTTTTGAGGTTGTAAAGTAGTCCCAGCTATGAGCCAAAACCATTTTTATTCTGAATTATGTAATTTAAATTTAATGGATTTCATTAAACTTACTTAATTTGAAATGGATTGTGTGGACATTCAGAAACAAGTACTTAAAGTTGATGTTTAAATTAAGAAAATAAGCATAATCTTTCAAATTGCTAAATATACAGTTAATTTTAGAGAAAACAAGAATAGGGGGAATTCCTTTTTTCTTTTTGAAATTTAACTCTTGGCCTTAGACACTATCTAGGGAATCTGTGTAGAAAGAGCTGGTGAATTGGAGTAATCACTCATCCAAACACTGGAAAAAAATATCCCAAAAGATTTTCACTGCTATTTCCCCCCCTGTTTTCTGATTTGAGTGTTTCTTGGTTTTTAATCTGGATTTTTAGACTTTATTCACTTCCCTGAAGTCTGAAATTCTGTATTTTTCTTCCTACAAATTAAATGAGGGCTTAAACCCCACAGATGATTCACAAAGTGAATGCTTTTTGAAAAAGAAACAAGTCAACTACAAAACACTAAAATACACATTATCAATGTTTTCAGGCTTCCTTTGCCACCACCTTCTTGGATAAAGGCATTGGAAAAGATGAAAATCTACTTTGAATATGTTATAAGAAATTCCAAGGTAATTATTTTGTCATTGGGTTAAGTGGGGAGGAAACTTAAAAGTCTGTCAGGAAATGGGTGAATTTAAACAACTTTAAGCTGGATGTTCTTTCTAATCCTTATCCAGCATTGCCTAACAAAGCTAGTGACTCACAGAAAGGAGTGCAAAATAGCATCCTTCTAAACTAATTATTGTGTACTGGAAAGAGTGAATGTTCTGCAGGTTGCTCTTAGCACAGAACCATCTTCACCCAAACTTGGAAGAACAAAAAGATTTGATTAGAGTCCAAGACATGACCAACTCATTTGCCTGCAATGCTGAACTGTCAAAATGTGAAAAGGCAGACCTGTTTTAAACTATTTCAGAGTCTTAACTTTAGCTTTCTTTATATTTTATCCTGACCTAGATAACAAAATTTCATAGCCTTGAAGGAGTTTCCACTTCAGACTTATATTTACTCAAAAGTTGCTATTGTTCTGCTACCACTTAAGCCAAGATCAGTAGTAGTTGCACTGAAATATAATCTGAACTAGTGGATACCTGTAGTAGAAACACTTGCTTTCATTTCACTTAAAAATCATAGAATTTCATGGAAAAAGCCTTACTGTTTAAAATAGATACAAATTTTCAATGTATTAATTATGCTGGTAGATGAATACATCTAAATGGAGATAGTAACAAGTGGTGTCCCTCAGGAACCAAGTGGGATTGAGTGCACCCTCAACAAATCTGTGGATAGTACCAGGCTGTGTGGTCGAGTTGATTCTCGAGAGAGGTGATTCTGCCCTCATGAGATCCCACCTGCAGTGCTGAGTCCAGCTCTGGGGTTTTCAGCCACAAAAAAAGATCATGGGGCTGGAGAACCTCTCATGTGAAGACAGGCTGAGAGAGTTGTGATTGTTCAGCCTGGAGAATGATCTGTGGAGACCGAATTGGGCCCTTTCAATACCTGAAGGAGGTTTATAAGGAAGGCAGAGATTGCTCACTAAGGCCTGTGGTGACAGGGCAAGGGGGCAACAGTTTTAAACTGGAAGAGGGTAGATTTAGATCAAAAGGAAGGCCATTAACATGAAACTTTTCGTGATGAGGGGTGACAACACACTGAACAGGTTGTCCAGGGAGGCTGTAGTTGCCCCATCCCTGAAAACATTTAAGGTTAAGTTGGACAGGACTTTGAGTTGATGATGTACCTGCCCATAGTGGGTGAGTCTAAACTAGGTGATCTTTAAGGTCTCTTTCAACCAAAAATCATTCTGTGGATCTGTGATTAGTATACCAGTTCCAGTGCACTCATCAGGTATCTTTGAGAAATACCAGTAGATTTTTAAAACTATCAAAGGGTTCTGTTGCCTTGTTTGGTGAGTTTCCATTTCCTTGTGGAGTTGAAAATGTAAATACAGTATTCAAAGCTTTATGGGATGTGGAGGGATATTTTGGCTTTAAACAATTTTCCAAATAAGCTGTAGACAGTAGAATATGATTTTGGTAATTTATATCTATTATAAGGATACTGATTATTCTCTCAATATTTTCAAGATACTATCTGAGGTTTCCATTGTCACAATTTCATTTCAGTGAATACAACTGAGTAAGTTTTGGCACAGTATCTTTCCCACCTGTCTTTTGTAGAGCTTGCAGACTTGGTGGCTATAGAAAGATAGTGGGTATATTAAAGTGTGTTCAGATCACAAAAGGTTTTAAAATAGATGTGTAATTCTTAGAAAATAGAATAATGGGTAAAGCATAGTATAGCTGTGAGTCAATACAAAAAATTACATTGTAGCTATTTTTGCCAGAGACAACTCAAATAATAATTTTGCTATGTATTTTACTAAAGAAAGCTACTGTAACAGTCTATTGTAAATGTGTTTATTATCTTCATATTAATCTCCATGAAGTACAAATTATATAGTTGAAATGACAGTATCTTGTGCAAAATTGAGATTAAAAACTGTTTTTGAATATAGACCTGCTTTTCAGTTCTCTTAGATGAAGTATCTATGCAGCCTACAGAAAGTGTATTTGCAAGTTCACAGCCCTATTCGCACAGTGTAATTTGAGCTGATATCTTTCTTTAATTACACTTCTGAAGAATGTCCCTTCAAAAAGTGCAGCAAAGAGAGAAATACTGTGCTGTGCTTAAGAATGGGTTCCTATTTAATATGAACCCTGCACTTCAAATCTTCTGTGCCATGTTGTGCAAATGCAACAGCTTTGCATTTTGTGCTTACTGGCAGATAATGGGGACTGATGCGTGCATGGATCTCTTTTGCCAGATGGCTGCTTCCCCTTGCAGTCATTTCTTGAGTCTTGTGCTAGGGATGATATAAGACAGTCTTCAGGCTTTCTGAGCTTTCCACTGGAAGTGTTTTTCTGTGAAGGTAATAATTCATTGTGTAAACTTTCCTGCCCTTCATGCCGAAGTCTGTCACGTAACTGAGCAGTCTTGTCTCGGTGCTGAAAAGATTTTAGGCTGTATCCAGAGCAATTGTTTATGCTGAGCTGTAAGAGGAAGCAATCTAAGCTTTGTATTAACTAATGTTAGTATAAAGAGTGAACTTCTCTTAAACCCTGCTTCCCCAGGGGAGGAAATCAATAGATTACCATCCAGGACAGGGAGTCAGTATCTCTGAAGCCTCCTGTGTCGTTTGTACTGGATGATGACTAATAATGAACACTTCTACTCATCTTAAAAGTTTCTTCTTCTATAGATTTGGTATTGCTAGCAACTGTCTAGCTGGGAGGAAGGGAAGGACTGTTTGTCAGTAAAATACAGACAGACAATTAATTCTTCAGGGGTTTATTTTGCCAGTCTGAGGGACTGAAGTAAAAAGCTATTTAGGTCATAACTTCTACTTGAAGTCCTAGGATGGTAAAATGCGAGACTCACCCCCTTTTCAGTCTTATGTGATAACTAATAGGTATGAGCTTGGTTTTGCCATGTTAATGTAAAATGCAACTGATGTGCTTTGCTTGAGGATGACTGTTTTGATTTGGGATTTTCAAGGTAATTACTTTTAAAAAAGTAATCTGTAATTGTATATAAACACTGAATGGTAGATTGATAAGGTTCTGTTAGTATCTTCATGGTATATATGAACATGAGCCTTACACCACCACAGCAACTACATTTTGCTATCATGTTTACTCAGAAAAGACTTCTGTGCAGTCATCAATGCACTTAAATTTTATTAAAAACAGGTATTTGATGATGTGTTTGTCTAATGCTGGAATTTTCTGAAGGGCAGAGGTCTAGTCTTCACTTCTTTAAAGCTTTTACTTGGGAATTTTCCAAATGGTCCCATTTTATGAAGAATTTTATTTCTTTCCTTCTTAAATACCTATTTCTATTCACACATTTCAGTGTCCCTTTTGAGTCAATGTGTGGCTTCAGGAACCAGTATTTTAAAGTAATTCAAGAAATTAGGTTTATAGAAAGCACTGTTTGAGGTTCATAATGAGATGTTTTTTGAGAAATTAGAACTTAATTTCCTGGCAACTTCTTAACATTTTTAATATTTTTGTCACTACTAAGGGAACTAAATGATTTTGAGTGTAATTTGTTTCCTTGTGTAGGGAGTATAGAAAGTAGAGGATAATTGTCTTCTGTTCTTATACATGCTTATAATTGTATAGTATTTTGGGGGAGAAAGTATACCTCACAGCATAGTAGTTAAATATCTCTTGACACTTGATTCTTCACTTCTTCAACTCTGGTCCTGTTTTCTGGGTAAAGTTCAGGAGAATGGTCTGTTTGAAATCTCAAGTCACCTCATATATAATAGTTTGTAGGCTATTTCTGCACTACATTTAGACTTAATTTGAAAGCAACCCGGCTGTTGAACAGCAAACTACTGTGAAGTGTTTGAGATCTCAGTTTAATTATGGAAATCATGAATAGCATAAAATTGTATGCAAATTCTGGTGGTACATCTTAAAAGTTGTGATTTAGTTGCATGTTGCAGAACAACAAATTTTTTTGGTTAATTTGCAGAGTTGATTATATGACTAAACAAATTTAGTATTTTCTGAGAAGCTTATTTTGGGAGAATAGAATTTTAAATGATCTCAAAGATTTTCATTTTATTACTGTATAATTTACTGGGGTTGAACATAAGTGATATGAGTGCTAATTTATCCAAATCGTAGCTGAAATCCATGTAGGCTTTACAGCACCTTAAAGAGTTTTGTAATTTTATTTTTGATATTTTCTCTATTTTAAAATGTGTGTGCCCTGCAGGCTCTGTTAAAACTGCAGGTAATTGTCTTTGGTACTTACTTTTCTTTTTTTTTTTTTTCCCTATTTACTTAAGGAAGCCCTCTGAGCAAAAAGCATCAAGAATATTAAATTTCATTACAATAAGTACCAACCTGCTTTGCCTCTAAGGCTGTTCTTATATTCACGTTTTGCAGGACATAACCTTTACTGAGTAGTATTTGAGTTATTGCTTCCATTTATAGGGCAAATAACTGAATGCTTTATTGGATATTAGCTTACTTTTACCAAGTGTAGATAGGACTAGCCTGAAAAATGTAAGCCTAGGACATTGCTGCTCACTTGATATTTTAAAACCTTATGTAGTTCATAGTTCATTTGGAGGAGAAAAGTTTTCTTGTGCAAATTTCATTTCAGTAAAGCCATGGGAATGTGAGACTGAGGCTGCCCTCACCCGTGTTTGGGAGGAATCAGCTGCCAAGAGCACACACCAGGGTGGCCCTGGGATCACTTTTAGTGACTTTGAGACAACCTATAAGGATTTTTTCCCTCACTAAAATGTCAGAGTGTTTATCACTCTTTCCCTGGCACATGTTCAGTCACTCTAATTTAATTGAGTTTTGTCTCATCTGTGCCATAACTCCTCAAGGATCTTGCTGTATGGTACTGCTTTGCACCAACAAGTGAAGGAGAATTTTGAGCAGGAGAAAAAGTTAAAATACTTTCTTGCAGACTTCAGAACTACTGGATGTATATAAATAAGGGATGGGCTTATTTCTAAGAAATCATTTCCCTGAAGTAATTGCTGAGTATGAGTTTATATGTCTAATAAATGCCCATTGTTGTTATATTAATTGCGGCATATTGAATGAAAGTGCTTTCTTCCTGCATAACATTGGACTTTTGGGGATCAGGATTAGCGATTCCAGAAGGGCTTTTGTCCTGTATGGCACTCTAGAATTCCAATTTTAACTAAAATGGAAAATCCTCTGCATTTTCAAAGTTTCTGCTTCTGTTTACTCTCAAAAGAAAAAATTGAAAAGCTATATAATAACCAGTGTTCTGCTTACTAGAATTTTGAAATAGAAAAGTACAAGTATATAAAGCACAATGTATGTTATGTATAATATTTATTAGCATTATTATGTATATGTAAGTTTATATACATAGAAAAAAGCTGAGTTGTACTATTTAATTTGGAGAAAAGAAAGTTCAAGGGAGACCTTATCATTCCAATAGAAACCAATACAATTTAGTTTGTGAAAGAAGTTCAGGTCTTTACTGAACAAATGCTTCCAAATTTGAAAATAGTCCTTTCACTTTGATTTCTCATGACTATTTTAGAATACTACTGAAATAATTAAGGACTTCTTTTCCTGAGGGCTGACCTCGAAATTCTCAAATAGTTTTGAGCTTTTCCATTTTAATTCAGCAATGGGATGTTAACACGTAAGCAAAGATGTCTTCTGCCATAACTATTGATAAAAGTATCCATTATTTTTAACTGTTAGAGGAAGCTTTTAGTCTTTCAGTGACTTATGTGATATAGTCTGTAATTACATAATATCATCAGCTTTCTAATTATGCAATAAATCCTCAATTTATGTGGCTAAGAGTAAAATCCTCTTTCTGGATTTAGAAGTGCCCCGGTCATGTATTTGCTATTCATTTGAACTCATATATTGGGATTCCAGAGTTTTTTTCCAGCACAAGCTTGTAGATAATAACTGTGTCTTATTTCTCACTGCTCATGACAGTGAGGCATTAATCATATATTTGGTTCTATTTTTTGTATTTTTACCTCATGCACAGTTCAACTTAATGGAATAATGTCCTGTAAGAATCCAGAAGGCAACCTTTTTTTCCTATCAGCCCTTTTCAAAGATCTATATCCTTCTATAAAAATGTTCAGAAAAGCTGTCAGTAAGTGGCTGTGGTAAAAGGTACTTCATTCCCATGGCCATCCATCTGCCATCTTAGTTCTTTCTGTGAGTGAGAGGCATTTAGTAGTTGTGAGAAATGCGTGCCTGAAAACTGAGCTGATACCATACTGAAACATGGAAAGAGAGAATTTGACCTGCTTAGAAACCTTGACTAGCTGACCTACATCTGATAATGTTTGTGTCTATTTTCCAGTCAGAAAGCCAGTTGGAAATGTCACTTTTCTGGGAATCAACTGTGTAATGGCCAGTTGCTCTAGCTGGGAAAGCTGCTTAAACAGTTCACTGGGAGCCCAACTCCTACTGGGAAGACTGGTATCAGTGACCACTGCTACCTTTAAGCACTCTTTTTTGTTGGAAACAAGTGGAAAGCAAAAAGTCCTGACCTTTTCTGGCACTGTACAGAGGGATCTATCCTTCCCAATGGAAACTGCATGCCAGTCACTACATGGCTGAAGGTTTCAAAGACATTGATCTGAACAAGTTCTTGGTTCTGCTGTGACCCCAGCTCTTCTCACAGCTGGTAGATTTAATGTTGGATTTGATACTTGAATACCTGACAAGAAACAGAGAGGGACTTTTAATAGTTCCCATTTGCTTTGTGTGACATTTTGTCACCTCACTGTGACAAGATCTTTGCTTGAAGTCACTGAGGACTGATTAGCTTTTTTCATTGTCTATTTAGATAGTAAAACATTCTTGAGGGCCACAGGGAAGCTTTACAAGTTGTTTGCAATATCAGGATCATACTGAGGCTCCATCCTAATTACTTAGTGTCTCAGGCTTTTGTAATAGGAATTGCATCCCCTTCTGGCCTCAGGGTAGACTGTGTACTTCAGTCCAGTTTAGAACACTTGCTGTGTTCTGGTGCAGACTCTGCTCCTCTCAGATTGAGCAGGAGTGGGTTAATGGGTTAATGTTTGGCAAGTCAGATAATCTAGTGCTGCTTCACAATGATGTTCTCTCTACCTCCTGAGGTTAAGATTTAGTATTTTTTCAAATGTCTATATTTTTAGTACTCAGCTTGCTTTGTGTGTTTGGGGTTTTTTTTAAATTATTGTTATTATTATTAATTCTGAAGTGTAGTGTTTGTCTTTATTCATTTACTTCCTTGTAGTTCAGAATTCTTTCATCTGTCCCTAATGTAGGTCTTTGTTCCCTTACTGATGTCAGAGTGCTGTTTGCTCATGCATGAACCTGCAGGCGTGAAGTTTTGAGTGGCGTGGGTTGGGTTTTTTTGGTTTTGTTTTTTGTTTGTTTGTTTGTTTTTTGTTGTTGTTGTTATTGTTTTTGTTTGAGTTTTCTGTTTTGTTTTTTTATTTTTTTTTTTTTTACTGCATAGTAATTGCAGTTTTTCAAAACCTTCAATCCACTTGCAATGACATATGTCCATTCTGCAGTAGTGAGTTCTTTTTGTTCCAAGATTGGGTCCTAAGTCTTGCAATGTCAAGCAAGATTTTGTAAGTGAGGACCCCTTGTTAACTGTAAGAAGAGTTGACTGTGAAATTTTTAACCTAAGGTATCTAATTGTTGATTGAAGCTATTCTAATGTTTTCACTGGAGCTCAAGGAAGGATAAAACTTGGAGTTCAAAATGTCGTTTAAAATATAAAGCTTCTTTACAGACCAAAGATTCAAGGCTACAAATCTTCTGTTTGACGCTATCAACATCTTTGCTACATTTCAGTATATAAATTATCAACTTTTAGTTTATGAATTCTATACAGGTAGCAAAGAAAACATCTAATCAAATGAAACGGGTCATGGATCAATTTCTCTTTAAAATAAAACCTCACAATGCAGAGAACAGAGGTAAAATGACAAGCAATTGATTGTAAGCAGTAAGTAGGGAAGGAAAAAACAGTAGGGTGGTTAAGGCATCTGATAAATTTGAGATAAAAAGCTCAGGGAGCTAGATCTAAACTAATATTTATTTTAAAATAAATAATGGGCTTCAGGGGAAAAACAAAGTGTTTAACATTGATATGACTGAAAGAGAGATAATCTTTCATGATCCAAAATCTCTGTTAAGGAAGTTTTGAGCCAGTAGAAGCAGGAGGCCGGGAGAACTGGGAATTGTATTCATTATCTTGTCCAAGACAGTGCAGTTATAATCCACACAGAATGAGTAACATCTACACAAGCTTTGTGTGAGGAAAGATCTACTGCTGTTTAAAGTGTTATTTTCAAGCTTCATCCATGTGCAAAATTGTGAAGGACAAGTAGCAGAGACCTTAGTACTTAAGCAGCTAACCTGGGATCCTCTCCTGGCCTCCAGATTACCTTCACAGCGCAACAGCTGGAACTGCTTCACCAAAGGGATCATGACCACAATGAGCATCTTGTTTGTTATGGTGGCGATGGTAGAAAACCAATTTCATTGTGTTACTTCATTTTAATAATATCCAAAGTACTGTAGCACTCTGAAGAATAATTCAAGAATACTGCAAAAATGTTGCAGGCATTATGAAAGTTTTTACCAGCCACTGCTGGTAAAAGTTTTACTGCAACTGGAAGTTGTAGTATAGAGAGGAGACTGTCTTCAAGATTTTTTCTTATTTATTTTTTGTTTATTTTAAAATAATGTTAAAAATTCAGTGCATGTTAAACTGGCAGCTTTAGTCTCCTGTAACTTCTCACCTGTTATATTTGTGCCACTACTATTAATTGGTATTGTTTTCAAAATAAGCTTTTTCTTTAAGTTATTCTGTGTCCTAACACTAACTTTGAAATGAGTTAGCCTAATATCGCTGAAATAGAACAATCTGGGATGTTTGTTTGTTTTTTTAAATTTTTTTAATTATTATTTTCTAGCTGTACAGGATGCAGTCATACGATGCACTTCTAGGATTCTTACGTCCACAAAAACTAGCACTCTGCATCAGTACCTTTGGTTGTTAGTGTGGGGAAAAAAATAATTCATTGCTTCTGCCTGTTCTTGGGGCTGATACAGGGGAAGTGACATGTTGCTGCTGACCCCTTGTGCTCACAGGTTGTCATATGCCCCGAGAGGACAGCTCTTCTTTTTTTGTTGTCTGTATGGCCCATTTTGGTAGCAAAATGCCATTTGGATTACCAAGCAAAAGTTCTTTTGGTCTGTTAACAATGTTATCGTATTCTGTTGACTGACAGAGACGTTTGTTTCCATAGGATGCTGTTCAGAATAATTAGGAGTGCAGGTCTGGAGAGCAGTCAGGCAGTGCAAGTTAAAATATGGGGCACCTCTTGACCTGCTTCAGCTTCTCAATCCCTTATGGCTACAGATGACCTGGGATCTTGACCATGTTATTGTGTAGATGGCAGAGAGGTATTACTTTTGGTAAATAATGAAATTGAAATACAAAGGGTTTTATTGTTTCTATTGTTGTTTTCCAAATAGGGAAAGACTGGTTACCTGTTTGTATAACTGATTAATCAAAGTACATCTAAACACCAGGCAAACTGATCTATGCTGGGTAAGCAGTGGTAAAAAAAAGAAAAAAGAAAATAACATCTCTGTTTCAGATCTAAATGTTTAGTCCATAAAATGATTTGTACCAGATTCACTGAGAGTTAGCATTATCAGACTGAATGCCAGTTTCTTTATGTTTGGCAATCCATTGGTGGAATTTTAGCCAGTCAGCTATTGAAATGTTTAGGGATAGTTCAGTGCTACTATGTGTTAATTAAGCACTAAGAACTGAAACAGGTATATCATCATAAAAGTCTTGATTCTTATAAGGTCAGCAGTTCTATAATATGTAATCACAAATGCAATTCCTGAAGGTCAATGTTAGTATGGTTCAAGAGTTACATCAAGCTGTGTTAGGTACAACCAATTTTTTTTGTTGTTGATTATAGTGACAAAGTTAATGGTTCAAATACATTGCTTTGCATCTAAGTATTTCGTGTTCATCATGGATTGGAATTTAGAACGCTTATGGTGAATCATTATTTTGCTATTTTTATTAGTATAGAGGCAAAAAGTAAATAATGAGTACGTCTTGTAAGCAATTTTACAGGTTTTCTACTGACCTGGTATAGGAAAGATGCTAAATTTCTCATCACCTCATGAAACCAGGTCATCTAGGTAGATATGCTTATTTCATTTTTTCAAACAAGGAATCTGTTTTTAATAAGCGAGCTATGGGATCCAATGGTGAAGAAAAAAACCCCAGCAATACTTTTCTGCAAAGACCTTCTTTGTTTTGAATGATGTCTGAGTGAATTCTGAATTACTTAAATTTCTTACACTAAATCATTCTGTTCCTTAATGATGATACAGCATATATTTTCCTCTCTTTGATCATGCATGCAATGAAAGAACTTTCTCAATTTTATGGTATGCAAAAATGTGAGACTTTTAGGATATAATTTAAGATATGGCTTTTGCCCAAAAGAAATTACATTCTTAATGAATGCTATCCTGTTTCCATATCTGTCTGTAAAATTACAAGAATGTACTGGTTTAGAAATGTTCCTGAATTATTGGTTCAGTGGTGGATATATTTCAATTATGCCTCTTCAATTTTGGCCTCTACTGGAATTCTGCCAAGTTATTTGTTACATCTGTCAGCTTCTATGTCTGATGCTGTTTCTCCCATAAACAAATTGACTTGGATGAAAAAAACGAACCTCTGTATGGTTTGTGTGATTTGCACATTTCAAAAAAACCTATTATTCTGGCTCATGATTTCGAGCTGTGTAGTTCATTCTAAAAGTCTATATGGTTGCTAGTATTTGATATGTTTCCTTAAAAAATTATCATAAACGTGAATTTTTCCAACTTTAGACTAGGATCAAGTTTGTTTGTTTATTTATTTATTTACTGTCTTCTTTCCTATGTGCAATCAGATGGTTGGAAAACATCTGCTGCTGCTACTCAGGTTTTTGATCTCATCTAACTAATATTTTGGTTCAACAAATTCATCTTGCTTGTTTTTATCTGTAGTCACTTTTTCATCTAAAAATCATTACAACTTGTTTTCATACTGGTTCTCCATCTTTTTCCAAAGGTGAATCTCCAGTGCCAGCAATGGTGGAAAGTGTTAACGTTTGTTATCTGTTTTGAGACTTCTGTGTATGTTTTAGAGATGTAAAAATCCTCTTCACCATCTTAAGGACTTTGAGTTATGAAGTCAAGCAGTCTAATGAGAAGAATAACTTTTAAATCTGGCTGGTGCTTGTCATAATTGATGTACTCTTTGTAAATTCATTATCTTAGTTCTGTGTGAGATACTATTTCTATTGTAGCACAGGTACTGCTTTGACTTTTCTCACAGTATTTAGCTTGCAGGAAATAGCTTTCTGCAAATTTCATGCTGGGTCAGAAAAAGATACAGCAAATGCTTGCACAAAGCTGTGTTTTTGTGACCAGTTTGCCAGTTTGTAGGATTTTTGATATCTTTCTATTACTTCTAACATCACAGCATTCTCTCTCTTGTTCGTTCATTGCAAATCATCTCACCTGAAAAATAACAAATATATAAAGGGTTCTTCAGACAAGCTTCTGAGGTCTTTCTAGTACAGTGTTAACTTGTGAATTGGATGAATTGGGGCAGGGGAATATGGGGATGGAATAAAAAAATTCTTGTCATTTTGTACATGCCAAGAAAAGGTATTGAACTGAGGCAGTTCACAGTGAACTGGTTCATATTACCTAAATTTGGAGGGTTTGATTGGGTAATATTTCTGTCCTTAAATGCATGAGTGTGTATCTGTGTGCAGTGCATGCAAAGAAAAGGATAAATATTCTGATTCTATGGAAATAAATAAGAATTGGCTATATTGGTGAGATCAGGATTTGATTAGCTTTAGAGTGTGTCCACACCCTCCCCATCTTTTCATGTAATACCACTAACTCAAAACTTAAAACATCCTGCATATGAGGAAGCTTTTTGGGAGAAGGAAAGTGGGCACATTTGTTAAAATGAAGTATCATAACTTCCTCATGAATTTACTGTTTCTAATGTCTGTTAAATGATCTCTAGAAAAGTCCCCTTCACTGCCTTATGCCCACTGTGTGCACAGATAAATTGGAGCAGTGATACTGACTGCTGTGCTTTGTGCTGGGTTACTCCTTCCGCCTCACCCACCAGAGAGTGGCTGGTGGGACCCTGTGTGCTGCTGCATAGTTTACACTCTTCTCTGAACAGAAACTTGATGGGAAGTGGTCTCATAGTTGTGCTGTCTTGAAAAATTAATTAAAGAGAAATCATAGCACTGGCAAGTATTGAAGACGTTGGAAAAAAAAAGTTTAACTACGTCATGGGTTGGCTGGTTGAGATGGGTGAGCTCTTTGGAGCTGTGGCAGGAGATGCACCTGCGGCAGCCCATGCTGAGGGTGGCAGAGAGTTGTGCCATGGAGTGTAGAGTACAAACAAGATATGGGCATCTTTTGAAGCTACAGAGACCAGTGTCCTGGGAGAAAAGGTGAAGAATAGTAGGAAAGCTGTTCCTGAAACTACTTTATTCCCTAATATCAAATTCTGTTCACAAGTGTCTCCCTGTGCTCGCTCACTTCGGAACCTCTTTTTGTGTTTTTGATTTCATGTCCATGCTTGCGCTCTGTGTGTGTGTGCTACACCCCATTCCTGTTGTTCTGAGTTTTAAAAAAATATCATCTCAACTTCCGTAAGTTGGTTTACTCTTCAAATGTGTAAATTTGCAGAATAGGAGGTGATTTTGTAACCGACTGGTGATGTGATTTGTAACTAATCAGGGAGAGGGGTGGGGAAGGACAGCTTTTTGTCTTCCTTTATGCCTAAAAATTGCTGTAAATTCATAATGTCTTGGGGATAAAATCTTACCTATTTTAATTTTCTTTCCATTTCTATGGAACGTCTTTTCCCACAGAGTAGAATCAGCTTTAGAGAGGCAAAGGAAAATTACCCTGGGTATGGGTAGTAAAATACAGTACATTCATCCGGATAGTAGCCTGTTAGATGTCTGTCTAGACAGTTGACAGCTCCTCCTGACCTCTTATCTGCAGTCTTAAAATGATGTATAGTAAAAGACAAAGACTTTAAGATGACAAACTTTTTAGGGAAAGGTTAATGAAAAACAGTAGAAATAATCAAAATGGTAAAATGTACAGTACAAATACTGTATATGCAAGTTAGGAACATGTATAAAGAATTCTAGTTGATCCCAAGGTTTTTAAAGCTTGTAAAATATGTTCATGTTATTTCAGCTGGGAAGTTTTGAGATTCCTTCTGTCTAATTTGAGAATGTGGATTGAAGACTATCGCTTTGATGGATTCCGGTTTGATGGCGTTACATCTATGTTGTATCACCATCATGGGATTGGTAAGCAATGTAATCAACTCTAATCTCAGCAATCCTGTTGCAGTTGTTGCATGGAAATAGTACTATACTGTTTCTCAGAGGGGAAAAAGGATTTTAGAACAGGAGCTAGTTGGGCTTATTGACAGAGCTTTGAACTAGGTGGGAGAGGGGGAAAGGGATAAAACCAGGCTTGTCAGTGATGAGCAGTGGGATGGCACACCAAAACTTGAGGAACTGAACACTGGTAGGATCCCTCAATCTGCTCCATGAGGTATTGACTTCAACGAGCCACTCTTGAAGTGTTTCTATACCAACACACGCAGCATGAGGAACAAACAAGAGGAGCTTGGCCCAATCCCAGGGATATGACATCACTGGCATAAGTGAAAACTGGTGGGATGAGTCTTGTGGTTGGAGTGCCCTGTTGAACAGTTACAGGCTCTTTAGGAAGGATAGACAAGGCAGAAGAGGTGGAAGGGTGGAATATGTAATGAAGGGACTGGAATGTATGGAGCTCACACCTGGCACTGGCACAGTTGAGAGCCTCTGGGTAAGGATTATGAGACAAATAATGTGGATGACATAATCTACTGTAGACCACTAGTCAGAGCAATAATGCCAGTGAATTATTGTTCAAGGACACTTACAAATCAACTGCCCTTGTCCTTATGGGAGATAAAAATTGGACGGCTGGTCAATCACCAACTGCATGAAGTTTAAGAAAGACAAGTTCTGAATTCTGCATCTGGGGCTGGGGGTCCTGGTCAGTGGCAAGTGGAATATGAATCAGCGTATTGGCTGGCAGCCAGTGCAGCAGGAGAGCCAACCATGTCCTGGGGGGTATCAGGCAAAGCATCACCAATTGGTTGAGCGAGGGGATTTTCCCTCTCTGCTCTGCCCTGGGGTGGCTTCTCCTGGAATATTGTATGCAGTTTTGGGCACTGCAATATAAAAAGACATTAAGCCATTAGAAAGTGTCCAAAAGAGGGACACGAAGATGATAAAGGGCTTTGAGGAGAAGCCATATGAGAAGCAGCTGAGGTCACTTGATCTGTTCAGCTGGACAAGAGGAGACTGAGGGGAGACCTCACTGCAGTTACAACTTCCTCGTGAGGGGAAGAGGAGGGACAGGCAGTGATCTCTGCTCTGTGGTGACCACTGACAGGACCTGAGGGAATGGCCTGAAGCCTACCCCAGGGGAGGTGTAGGTTGGGTATTAGGAAAAGGCTCTTTACCCAGAGGGTAGTTGGGCACTGAACAGGCTCCCTAGGGCAGTGGTCACAGCACCAAGCCTGGCAGAGTTAAAACATTTTGGACAGTGCTCTTAGGCATGTGGGGCTGCCCTGTGCAGAGACAGGAGTTACACTTGGGTGATCCTTGTGAGTCCTTCCCAACTCGGCATAATTTATGAATGCTCAAACAAAAAATCCAGATAGCCATGTCTTGTTTTGCTACTGTAAGGATAGATCAGAAATCTTTAATAAATTTGGTACAGATAAAAGGGAATATTGCAAAATATCTGTGTTTTCTAAAAAAACCCCTCTGACTGTGGCTTTTAAATCTTCCTATCCTATAAGGCACAGGTTTCAGTGGAGATTACAATGAGTATTTTGGCCTACATGTGGATGAAGATGCTTTGTGTTATCTGATGCTGGCCAATCACATGATTAATTCCTTGCATCCAGAATGCATAACCATAGCAGAGGTAAGTTCTGAATTTGCCATCCTCAGTGATATTAACAGTGATTAGTTTGCTTTGGAATGTGAAAGTCTTGTTAATTACCAAGTCACACTTTGAGTACTCAAGAAATGACATGAGCTGAAAAATATTAATTAGTGGACAGACTTTGCCTGGTGGGGAAAAACAACTTGAATATGCGCTTTGGGAATTTTCTCTGCGTTAATAGGTTATTAATTAATGTGGTGATTTTTCCTTTTTTTTCCTTTTTTTTTTAACTTCATCACCTTGAATTTGTAATGAGATTGTTTTTTATTAGTTTATTTCTTGTTCATGATAGCCATTTGTCACTAGAGCTTCAGGGTACTAAAGATTAACAGCCCTAATGTGATTTTGCATATTTTGATTTATATTGGCATAACTGACAATTCCCCTTCAAATTAAATGTAATAAACTTATAAATGTTGAACGTATGGGCTAATTTAAATTTACTATTAAGTTTCTCTAGGTTTCTGAGGAAGTAAATAGACTATATTACTTCAGTTGATTGCGATCAATTAAATTTTTTGACAGAAAAATATTGTTAGCATATGGAACTTCTAATAGTATGGAACACCAGAGCATTAAAATTCTGTAAATAGGTATAATTTCACTGGTACTTTTTCTTTATCTAAAAGAGAAAATTCGTGTAAACATTAAAGGTATTTTTTCTGTTACTGTGTTTAAATAATTCATTTTATTTAAAAGAAAAAGTCAGATCTATCTGGTATCTTTAGGGACTATATGGATTTCTAATAAAGCTTATGGTATTGCTTAAGAGTTCCCTATTTATCTTCAGAAAACAAAATACTGCTTAACTTCATTTCTTACTTGTGGTCAAGTTTTCTATTATAGACAACCATTGCTAAAAGCTAAATGGCAAGTTATCAAAACCAGCATCTGGTGAGCAATTACTAGTAAACTTGAAGTAGTTTCCTTGGCTTATTTGAAGTGAAATCCGTTAATTTTCTAGTAGTGTTAGATTATAAACATTCCTACCAATGAAGTTGTGAGTTCAATCATCTTGTATTACCTGGCCTAAGAGTTTTGATGGTTTGGGTTTTCTTTAATAAGATGTGTCTTCACTTTCTCTTGCTTAAGTTGAAAGCTACTTCTTTTTCAATACATAATTTTCTGCCTCGGGGATTTGCTGCACAAATCATAGAATTGATCAGTGTGCTGCATGGTTAAAGGAGAATTTCAGAAGGAGAAACTATTGACATAATTGAAAATTACAAAAGGCAATGAAGAATGTCTGCTTGCCTATGGAATGAGTGCCATGTGAGAAAAATGTTTTTCTTTAGCCGTATCTAATTATAATATATTCCTTAATTAATATAATTGATGATTTTTACAGCTTTTTAATATTCTGTATATTCCCTGTCTTAGTAATTGTGAAATTTTTAGGTGTTACTGACTATATGCTTATTTTTTTTCATTTTAGTCTTCTAAATAAAGCTGCGATTAAAGCTTTTTATAACGAGAAAAAAAAATGTTGAGTAAAAGTATATCATGCCTGAAATATTATGAACAAAGACAAACAAAAACCCCCTGTGGTTTCTATTGCTGAGATTCCTGTTTCTATAAGCAGCTCATTTCAAACTTGCATCTGAACAAATGCTTAGAAATGAGCTGTTTAATCATAACATCATAGAATGGCTTGGGTTGGAAGGGATCTAAAAGATCACCTCGTTCCAACCCCCCTGCAATGGGCAGGGACACCTTGCACTAGAACAGGTTTCTCAAAGCCCCATCCGACCCTGGCCTTGAACACTTCTAGGGGTGGGGCATCCACAGCTTCTCTGGGCAACTTGTGCCAGGGCCTCACCACCATCACAGTAAAGAATTTCTTCCTAATATCTAAATATGTTTTTTCTCAATTTGAAGCCTTTGTCCTATCACTTCATGCTTTTGCAAAAAGTCCTTCCCCCTCCCTCTTGTAGGCTCCCTTCAGGTACTGAAAGGCCAAAGTCAGGTCACCATGAAGCCTTGTTTTCCCAGTCTGAACAAGCCCAATTCTCTCAGCCTTTCCACATAGGAGAGGGCCTCCAGCCCTCTGGTACCTTCATGGCCCTCTTTTGGAATTACTCCAACAGGTCCATGTCCTCCCTATTGTGGAACGCCAGGGCTGGAGGCAGCACTGCAGATGAGCTCACACTGGAGCAGAGGGGCAGAAACCCCTCCCTTGACCTGCTGTCCACCCTGTTTTGGATGCAGCCCAGGATAAACTGGCTTTCTGGGCTGCGAGTGCACATGGCTGAGTTATTTCCAGCCTCTCACCCACCAGCACCTCCAAGTCCTTCTCCCCAGGGCTGCTCTTGATCTGTCCATCCCACTGGACTGTCTTGGGACTGAGGGCTGTCCCAACCCAGGTGCAGCATCTTACACTTGGCTCTTGTTAAACCTCATGAAATTTTCATGGGCTCACTTAAACTATCCCAGTACAGACCATGCTGAACAAAGGTGATTCCCATCTAATGCCTGCATGCCTTGTGCTGTGTAGGCCATTCCATTGTCAAAAATCCCCAAATTTTGGCGGTGTCACCAGACGTAGAGCAATGTATTAATAGACTCAGCCCATCTGTTTCTTCCGATGTTGCTGCCTTCAGCTAGAATTGTGGATAAGACTATAACTTGTGCCCCAGCTTCCCTTACCAACTTTCCCAAGGCCCTTAAATCCTTTTTGGATTACCCTTGGGCTACATGTTGCTGCTTCATTGCCCCCTATGTGGGAGATCAGTAATGGGTGGTTGTCAGAGGACCACATTAGGACTGAACTAACTAATGCTGAATTTATTTTTTTTATAGTGTTCAGTTAAAATTTGTAGGTGGATACAAATAATAAATTTGGAATTTTACTTCCCAAAACTCTGGCTTTCAAAACTATGACTAAAGTGGATGTGAGCTGCTTAAATTCCAGACTTGGACCTTGTCAGGGTAGGCATCATAGCATCGCAGTAAAAGGCTTTTGTTTCGTATCATCATGTCCTATAAAACTTGGAGACCACTAGTCTGGTTTTATCCTTTCTGACCGATTTAGGAGAGCTATTGAACTTCCTCTTATCACATCAAAAAGTTTGGAAAGAATTTCCACTTCATTATTTGGTTTTTACAGCATGTGGAATGTGGATGCAGTTTTCTGTGTGATCTAATGACTACTGACTAAAGGGAGATAATCCCTTCCTTTGATCTCCTGGCTTTGCTGCTCACAGAGCCCAGGATGCTGCTGGTCTTCCCAGCTGCCAGGACAGGCTGCTGGCTCATGCTCAGCTTGCTGCTGGCCCAGAGCCCCAGGGCGTTCCCAGCAGAGCTGCTCCCCAGCCTGGCTGACCCAGCCTGTGTGGATGCAGGAAGGTAGCTCATCCCAAGGATGGGATTTGACAATTGCCCTTGGTGATATTCTGGACTTTCTGTTGATTGATTCCTCCATCCAGTCAGGGTCTCTCTGGAGAGCATCCCTGCCTTCCACCCCAGGATGCCATCCATGAGTTTCATGGTGATATGGTTGATCTCCTCACTTATGTCAGTGTATGTGTTTAACTGCAAATACCTTTTACCCTAGTCCAATGGAGCAATTGAATTAAAAACTGGATTGAATCCAGAAAACCAGAATGAGCTTCCTAATTAGGCCCTGGTTCTAGCCCCTGTTTAATTCTGTAAATTCTCTCATGTAGATGTGAGAGGTATGTGTTAATCTATAACCATTGTCAGTGAGAAGTCATTTTAGCTCATAAGTTAATAAAATTGAGTACTGATGGATACTTAATTATCGAGGACTTGTATTTTCTGTCCAGATAAGCTAACTTTAGAAAAAGAATGCTATGTGATAAAATTGCCTAAGAACATGGTGAAATAAATATTTTGAGAACTTGTAATTACAAATTTAAGCATGGTCAGCTGCCATCAATATGAAGCTGAAAAATTATGCAAAGAACACGTCACTTTCCAGGACTAGCTGGATCAATAATTTTGGGTTTGTGCAGTTGCGAAAAGAGTAGAGATCGTATTTTTCCTTCATACTGAACTTAATATTTAGCCTTTTTTTCATTCCATTCTTTATGCAAAATATCAATAAATGAAATGAAGGTTTAATTTGTCTTTTGTTGACTACTTTGTACTTTCTATTGATTATGAGGAGCTCAAGAGAGCTAATTATTTCAAACTGTGCATCTGCTGAGGTCTCTTCTCCTTCAAATATCTACTCAATTACAATATCTTGAGGTATAGTATTTGATGAGAAGTCATAATGCTGTTCCCTGTAACTTTTGCATTCAAACAGCAAATCTGGGTATAGTAATCACTGATTTTTTTTTTCTCCCTTAACCAGGTCAATCTGTGAAGCTGTTTAGAGGATGTTTGTATACCAGTATTACTGTGTGTTAGCAAATATGAACTAACATTTGAAATGCCATGGAAATCATGTTGTGGGGTTTTTTATATCTGTTTAAGGATGTTTCTGGAATGCCAGCGCTTTGTCGTCCTGTCGCAGAGGGAGGAGGGGGCTTTGACTATCGACTGGCCATGGCTATCCCAGATAAGTGGATACAGGTGAGAAAGAACTTCTAAAAGAATACATTCTGCTCTTCAGAGTGGGATATTTCTCTGTCAGTGCATACACATGGACATGTCTGAATCCTACTGACAAGTGTTGTTCTCCCTTCTGTTAATGTCCTGCTGGAATAAATTCTGACAGGCTTTAGCGCAGCTATTAGTGGCTGAAATGAGAACTGTCACATATCATGGAGGTTTAGGTGTGGAAGTTAAGGGCTGATGTTTGTTTTCTTTGTACAATACACATAAACTCAGTTTGTTTGAAATAACCTGCGTCTTGCAACAGCTGTAGAATGTGTAATCTGTGTTGAATGTGAACAGGTTAACCATATGCATATAAATGTACAAAAAGTGAAGAATCACTCCAAACCCTCCTGGAAATGTGTGTATTAACTGGAATAGAACATAGAGCTGAAAGTTTTAACCAAAGTAAACCTAAGGGAATTACACAAACACCTACAGTTGGTACAGTGGCATTACAAAAGAATAATAAAAATCTGTAAATGCTCTTCACCAACAATAATAATATACTAAGACTACAAGGATTTATATCACTTTTTCCTTAATACAGAGAATCACAAGGAAAGAAATAAAACAATAATTGATCTCAAAAAGCTTCTCCTGATGTTTTAGAGAATGTTTTTGAGTTAGATAGAAGATAACACTCAAATCCCTTGGGCTGTCATGATGATCTGAAAACAATAAATGTTTTATATGACCATTAATGCTTCAATAAATATAGTTAGCTAAAAATAAAAAACAAATTACCTGATCTTCAGCATCTTTTAATTTTGTAACTAGGAGGTGAAAGGCCAATTGAAAAAAAACAATTTTCAAATCTCTTTTCAGAAGATAAACTTTGGCAGCTTTTCCAGCAGGAACAGCATTGTTAAACTTTGGAATGTGTAGTTTACGTATTCAGATATTTAGATCCTGGAATGCAGTGAGGGCTCATATTTTTGTAGCAACAAGAAAAACCTTGTGATGTTTGGGAGGGGTTGTTTATATGTTTGTTTTGTTGTGGGGTTTTTTTGTTTGTTTGGTTTTGTTTGTTTGGTTTGGGGTTTGGAGTTTCTGTTGTGTTGTGGTTTGGTTTTTCTTTACACCTTCGACTTCCTTACCCCATTTTAAGACAGGTAAAGATGAGCAATTTCCCAGGAGGCAAAATGCAATTGACCAAGTTCATATTACGTAGGAAAAAAACCCAAACTGTAGAGTTTTACAAGCACTAAAAATTGATAATCTGATTTAGCAATCTCTGATACTATCTACTTATTTTAATTTGCAATGCTTGGATAGGAAACATGCTGCAATAAATTCTGTTCTTTAGCAGCAGAAAAATCTCACTTCTTCCAACCTAAGCATGTATTGACACGGGTCAGCATGTGTTGCTATTGGGATTGCAGATCAGCTGTGGCAGTCTAACCTGTTTCCTAGCAGAATTCCAGTTGTTTAGGAATGTGTTAGCTGTACAACACTGTTATATGATGCAGGCAGGAAGCTTCTAGCTAAGGAAACTGCAAATAAGCAGCCACAATTGAAACACTGAGTTAGAGAAGGAGGTGATGTACTTAGTTTGTTACATTTCTTGAGGGGGAAAATAAAGTTGAAAAAATTGGAAAAGTTTAGAAGTAGTCTGTCTGTCAATATCAAACTCTCCTAAACTGCTTGCTCTCATTTCTCTCCAGTTTTTAAGTACATACCTGTTAATAGTAAGTTTTCTAGGTAACTTTTTTAAAATTAGTTTTAAAAACGAAGGATCTCCAAGAAATTCCATGAACTAATTCTGAGGAATCTCTAAAGGAAAGATAATTTGGTTGTCAAAGCAGTGTCTGTATTTGTTCAGATTAAAGGTAGATGTAGTACATAATATGATGCTGCACAGGGACCTGGATGTGTCCAGAGGCAGAGCTGAGGGGCTGAGGAAAAAAACAAACAAAAAACATAAAACAACAAGGACAGTTAAAGAATACTGATCAGTAGTACATGGCCAGTTAGAATTAGAAAGTTTAAATTTTACAGCATGATATTAGCCATCTTGGTGTTACTGCATTTTTATCACTTTTATTTTTATGTGTATATTTTTATGTATATGTATTTAAGTTGTTGTGATCAATGGAGGTCTATAGAGTAGTATTGAGAAAAAGAAAGGACTAACCTTGGAACTGAACCAGATTTAGAAGAGAGAGGAAATAATGTGATGTGAGGCATAAAATTCCCATTAGTGGGATTTAATTTCAATTGCTAAAAATCAGGAGGTAGCACCACACAGCCCAGTGGTTAAGCTGTATTTGGAGGCTCCCATATGCCAGGGTTGCATCTCCTGATATTGTGAACCAGGAAGGTGTATGCCCACCTATTTGTTCCTGTGTTTTGGTGCGGTGCTTTGTTGCAAGTCTTATCAATCACATTGCCTTCTGTAGGATTGACTGATAAATGGCAAATCATGTCCATGCTTCCATGTGGAAGTACAGGAGAAACAAAGTGTTGGATGCTCAGAGAAATCTCATCACTTCAAAACTTGGGAACAGGAGAAGTTGAATTAATACAGTTCACAATCCATTGGAAATTTCTGTGCCAAGATAATGCTACATGCCTTTAGTTAAAACAGCAATAACTTTTTCATGACCTTTCTTTTATTTCTGCAGATAATCAAGGAGCTGAAAGATGAAGACTGGAATATGGGCAATATTGTGCATACATTAACAAACAGACGATATGAAGAAAAATACATTGCTTATGCAGAGAGTCATGACCAGGTATTTTATCTGTTTGTTTATTTATATATAAGAAGGAAAAGATGATATGTAGAGGCTTGGTGGGATTTGGTTTTTAAAAGTGACACAAGAGTTAAGGAGGATGACAAGACTTTCAGAAATGGGTAGATGTGGACTACTGCTCATTTTTTTACTAATTTTTATTTTTGTTGAGTTTTCTTGTGGCTTTATTTTGTTTTGATCCTTCATTTTAATACAGGAATCCTGCCTGGAGTGGATAGGTAATATTAGTTTTCAGGTTTATTTTGAAGGAATGAGTCATAGCTCCTTGTTTTGCCTGTCCTAGAACATAAGAAGGTGTATAATCCATGCTTTTGAGTATCTTGTTTCCATTAAGTAAGCTGGAGCACTGTTTATGAGAAGCATAAATATCCCAATGTAGAAAATTTGTTCACTGAATCAGTATTTGTGAATGTTGTATTCCCTTCATGAATATCCTTCCTCCCTGGAAGGATTAGAAACATCCACTTTTGAGACCTAAATGAAATATTCTGTAACGTTTTGGGTCAAAACACAGGAATAGTAATAGTTTTGTGTATGGAAAAATGAAAAAAAAAAAAAAAAGATGAACTTGGATAACACTCATCTCCCACAATCTCTTTAATGGCTGTTTCTGAAGAGTCCGAAAACATTAGCCAAGCATTGTAAAATTAGGAACTTAAACTTTTTATTAGAAAATGGATATTTTAATTTTTTTAAGTAACTAGCTTCAACTTTTCCCTATACATAGAGGTTAATATTCTATTTCCTGTACTTTCAAAAATAGTCAACAGAAGTGTCTGAAACAAGGTCTGTATTTTGTTTTAAAAAGAAAATTTGGGGTTTATCATTGGTTATATCCATTTTGTGTATCTATTTACATTCTTATCCCAGAGATTGTTACAGTGTTCATTTAAGGCCTGAGAGAAGAGTCATGATCTTGGTAAAGAACTTCAGAAATTAGTGGGAAATCTACATTATTTTATGATAACTTGCTTTCATCAAAGCTGATTCTTCATCCTAAAACACAACGTATAACGTTACTGTTGCTGTTCTTTTATGCTGATTTTTATTAAGTTGTTTTTCATATCACTGTGTATTTTTAGTGTAGGATCTCATACTTGGGAGAAAGATCTCTCTATTTTTAATTAAAATTAAAGAATTACTCCAGGTATACGTCAAGATGGTACATGAAAAGTAGGATAGGGAGACAAAATAGGAGTGTGGATAAAATTCAGTCTGAAGATGCTGGAAGTGATGCACGTGAGGGTACAGTTCTATTTTCTTATATTTTATAACAGGCTATGAACTGATTATTAGCGGTCAGAATACGGGGTCTGTGGTTCTAAATGTGTGAAAACTGCAGCTTGAAGATAATTGCTATCAAAAAAAGCAGATGCAGTCCTGGACTAATTATGAATAGAATAGAAAACAAAGTACATCACAACAGTCTTTCATGGTTTGTGTGCATGTTGAATGTTGGAGGCAGGTTTGGTCCTGTGACTCCAATGATGTAAAAATATCTGGAAGAAGGGCTGTGAGAAAGATGGTAAGAAGAACAGGAGGTGTGGATTGGTTTTCATCAGAAGAAAACTAGAGTAAGATTCTTCAGGTAGCAGAGATCTTTGAAGGAGGAAATATATCTGTGTATAAAACTATGGCTGTCATAAAAAAAAACAAGAATAGGGAACATTTACCTTCTCTTCTAATAGAAAGATTAGGGAATATTAAATGACACTAACAAATGCCACATTCTGAGTCCAGAGAATAGTTGTTCATTGCAGACTTCAGTCTTGTCATTGTAGGATAGGAATTTTTCTTTTTTTTTTTTTTAAAGACTGGTCTTTACTTAAAGGAATAATCTGTAGATGCTCATGTATTGTCAGTTGGAAAATTAAAGAATAACTGTATTTTTCAGCTAGACCTGCTTACAATTCATCTGTCTCTTTGGAGTTCAGTGAGTTTTCATGCAAGAGTATAAAATGAGAATTGGGCTAATTGAACAAGAATTAGCTATTTACATATAAATGCTCCTAAACGTTTTCAACTACCTGCATGCTAATATATTAGAACAGCATTTGTGTGGCCTTTCTCAAGCAGCAGTAAGCACTAGCAAGTTAGTAATTCAGTCACTGTTTTTAGACAGAATTACTAGTTTGTTTTTTCTCTTGTGTGAAATCACAGAAAGCCAATTGCATTCTTGATTGCATATAAATGAATGCTTCATCCTCACTCTGCATCTCTAAATCAGGAGTTTTGCTAATACCCCTCTATTTGTACATTCCAGGGACTTGAGATGTTTGCTTTCTTATTTTGTGTTTTTTCTATAAAAATTCTCAAATGGTAGGTTGCTTCTGCCTTATTGAGTTGATACTGACATGTCACATTTGGTATCTGTAGACAAAAAGAGTTCTTAGAAGTAATTATGCACTTTGATTCCATCAGGTGAGGTGCAAGACCTCAGCAGGGGTTAGACACCTGTTAGTTTATTATCATGTAATACTGATAGTATTACTATCCCATCGGTCTGAGGAGCCCCAGCAATCAAGTGGAGGGTTAACAGAGGCAGTCTGCTCTGACATCCAGTCAAGGCTCAGCTCATGGACATGCCTGCCTCAGTTTAGATGCTTCCTCTTTTTGGCATCAGACTAGATCTATATCACATTCACATGATTACACATCACATAATGCACAGGTTCAGTAGTTAGAAGATGGGGTTGCTGTTTCTGGCTCCTCACCAATCTTGCAAGTCCTCCTCTCACAATAAAAAGCTCTTGCTTTAAAAACAAACAAAAAAAAATATAGAAACACTTGTAGTACACCTAAGGCTTTTCTTCTGTGTTTTTTGAACTCTTCCAGGCACTTGTTGGTGATAAGACGTTGGCGTTTCGCCTGATGGATGCCGAGATGTACACAAACATGAGTGTGCTCATGCCTCTTACGCCAGTTATTGATCGTGGAATACAGCTTCATAAAATGATTCGTCTCATTACTCATGCACTCGGAGGGGAGAGCTATCTGAACTTCATGGGTAAGTAATCTTGGGAACAAGGCTCTCATTTTCTCATCTACAGAATGCTTGGCAGGGAAATAAAATGATCTGACATCATCTTACATCCACGGTATTTATCACAATGCTGAAGTTTAGAGCGTGAATGCTTTTATAGATTTAGTACAAAAGGTAATATGCATTGTTTTTCTGTCTGTAAGATATATTGTAAGGCAAGAAAATAAAATTGAGATGGTTCTTAACTGTTACAGAAATGACTTTGGTCTAGAAATGACCAGAGCCTAGTGGTAGGCTCTAGTTCAGGTTACTCTTATTTACAAAACAGACTGGTACTTTAATTGTTGTTCTGTAAGTTTGTCAGGTGGTGAGCCATGGCTCACACAGGTGAGTTGTATTTTGTTTTTATTTTACTATCCTAAGCTTTTTAGGGTAACAGTGAACTTACTAAAGATAGTTTTGTGTTTATTTCAGCTAATAATTGTCAGGAAGTAGTTTGGGATCAGTTGACTTGTATTTCATTGCTTCTTAGTGAAGAGCAAAGGCTTAACGAGGTAGGCAAGGACAAATCTCAGAGGCTGGAGGAAAATTCTGCTATCAGAATATTCTACCAGAAATTGTAAGAGCTAGCAGTACTTTCCTTTTTTCCATAAGCTGTAAAACACAACTGTTGCCTTTTTTCTTAAGCACGATTTCTACAAGAAAGTTTGTTAATCTAATTTAATCAGTTCCATGTAGTCATCTTAAGAGATGAATGTTGTTCTTAGTTGTGTCCGAAATTCTGAAGCAATTTATTCTTGCTGCTCTTTACCATATTCATTCTTTCAATTTCTTTGCAAAATAGTTCTTAGTTTATAGCAAAAATCACAATTTCATCATGTAGTGTCACAAGTTCTGTTGTGATAGTCTCATGGGGAAAAAAAGGCTGAAAGCCTGCTGTAAAATCACCATCTCGGTTTTCTGATCATAAACCGCTTGAAAATTATAGAAATTTTAGCACAGTATTGTGTTCTGCTTTTGTTGTTAAATGGTTTGTTTTATAAAGTTAAAGGGACTGTTGGATATATATTGCCCTTCTTCCAGGATCATATATTTAATAAATTTTTTTCTGCTTACGCTGGAGAACATGAAACAGTGGTGACAGTGAATTTAAACATGTTGTTACTGGTGGTACATGTTCTTTCGTGGTATTAGGAGAAAACTCAAAAAATACCATGTTGGTTTTCTTAAAAAGAATTGGTGCAACATCAGTGCAGAAGAAATTAATTCAGTATATGCAACACTAGTAAAATTATTGTTTCCAATAAAATACAAAGTTTTTTCTCAAGAGTAAAGAGGAGTTAATGAAATAAATATGTATGAAGTGTGCAATCAGGCTCCAAAATGTGCAAGGTGTGAGGTGTATGTTTCCATTCAAATGAGTGATACTACAATAGTTAAGGAAGCAGGTGTTTAAAAAATATTGCAGCTCAGCTGCAGATTAACTTGGTAAGATTAGAAAAATAATCAGTAATTCAGTGTGGCATGTTAAATCCAGTGTGTCAATGCAGGTTGATTGAGCAATTAATAGTGGATATCTTTGAGGGCTGCAAATGTTTCAGTAACTGCATAACAGTTTGCTGTATGTAAAAGGTGAAAAGATTGTAATAAATTTGGGCAGAGGAAACATAAATCCAGAATGCTGGTAACCCTGTGTACTTTAAATGCATGTTTCATCATGCTATCTAGTTAAGAAAAAAAAGTGTCAGATTAGTTCTTTAACTTCCAGTTTTGGGTGAATCCTTAGGGTAAGAAAGAGAAGCCTCCTATAGGTTGGGGGAAGGAGTGGAAATCTTTCACAACACCTGGAAGAGGCATTCCAGGTGCCTCTGTGCTTCCCTGGGTCCTCCCATAAGCATCTTATACTTTCTTCTTCTGAAAATACAGACAGAAAAGCAACTCACTGCATTCTCAATGCTTTGCTCACCTTGAGGAAAAACAAACTGCATCTAAAATATGTTGCATCAGGAGTGGAAATTTATGTTCTCAAATGTATCCTGGAATTTTGTTCTGAAAATCTGGAATAATATTTGATTACATGTGTGTTGGAGTAACATTTATGGTTCATATGTGCAAGCAGATTCCTGTTAGAGAAGTTGTGCCCTGTTGAACACAGAGCACTGATTGTGGCTTTCTCCCATCTCTCTCACTTTTCACACTGGGGGATTCTCTGTCCCTCTTACATGTATCTGTAGGAAACTGCTGCAAAAATCCTGAAAGTTGTGATTGTTATTTTTCATGTTTGAGTGTTTAATTTTCACCAAAGGCTTTTATTCTTCTTTCCAGTTGCTTATATCCCGGTATTGGCAATCAGTGATGTATGCAAACTTAAATGTGCATAGGAAAGTTTAGTCGTTTCAGTAAATTGGTTCGCTTGTAACAAAAACCTCGGGGAGCATTCTTTCCTCCAGTCTGTGCTTTGGTTTTCTGTGCAGCTTTGCAAGTGATCTCTGGGGCTTCATGTGTGCATCTGGCGTGGAAGACTTAACCTAGAAAAGGAAAAACTCCATAGGCTTGGCTGAAAATGAACATAACAATGATAAACGTCCTGCTATATTGAATGAACGCTCTGGAAGGCCAGTTTGTTTCATAGTAAACAATAGTAATATTTAAAAAAATAGCAATTGTTTTGAAACCTGTGCTGGGTCTAAATCCTCTTCTTTCAGAGCAAGTAGAGAGCAAGAATCCTGATGTAGCTGCAGTTTGTTCAACCCAACTACTGTTCTTGAACAGAGATTTTAATACTGAGACTGGACAGTACTGGTCAGATGATGTCACAGGACTTCAGGAAGTCACAAAAATTCCAAGTTCTTCTGTAAAATACTTAGTGGGAGCACATGTGCTGCTTCTTTAAGGGTTTCTTTCTTCACATCTAATTTTCCATGAAGATGTCAGCCCAGACAATACACATTTGACTGTCTGAACTTAAGTGACACTTAAAGCCTCAATCAGTTCGTGTGTGTCTATATTAAATAGTGAAAGTAATCCTTTCATTATAAATAATATGGAACCCCCCCCTCTATTCCTACTCAAGTGTTTTTGTTTGTAGTTATAGTGATATCGAAATACAATATGCATCTAATTAACTGAAAACCAGAAAAGTATGTAGAAAAATATTTGTGACATAGACCTCTGCCCTCTCTAGTATCAGGATTTGAAAAGAAATCCAAAATGAAAGCTCTGTGTCTAACTAAAATTCCTAATTTTCAATTTTAGCCCTCTACAAAATAACAAAAGGGCTTGAGATGTGAGTCTTAATTCCTCAATCACTGAACAAGGACTAATAGAAGTTGTTACAATATTTCTAGAGTATTACAGGTGTCTTCAGATCTCAGCTTGAAAATAAAGCAACCACTGTTGTTACCCACTGGACAATATTTAACTTCAGTGTAAAGACTCTCACATCTTTACTGAAAATAATAGTAGAACTTACCGCTACAAAACTGTTCTGTCTGTATATCCTTCTGTTTTTCTTTGGCTTCATTTTCCATCTTGCCTCTGAAGAGACTCTGTAGACAACTGTAACTGTTCCTTTCCTTTGACTTTTCTTTTTCTGTTTTCTTCCTTATTGCTTTTGCCCTGCACGCAGGGAAACCCTGCAGGCCATGTGAGAAAGCTGTGGCAGTTCTTCCATGAAGTTGTTTCCAAGTTCTCTCTTTATCTTGCAAGATACGTCTGTTTGTCTAGATTTAGACAAGCAAGGGTAGTTGGGGAGTTTTTGTGGGTTTTTTGTTTGTTTGTTTGTTTTGGGGTTTTTTTGCCTTGAATATAGAAAGGATCCAGCCCAAGGGGCCTTAAATACCATTTTGCATTGTTGGGATCCTTCATAGCACAAATGCTTACTGTTTTATGCCACTGTAGGGTCTTGCTTTTCAGCTTACTAACAATCGTTTTCTTGCTTCCTTTTTCATTTGAAATTGGCTTAAACTCATATCTGTTGATTTAAATGGAGATTAGTTCCCACATGAACCTCCAGCACTATTTTTCATGACTCTTCTATTGTAAAACAATGCTTAATTAGGACTCCAGAGACCAAGTCTCACTCCCTGCAAAACAACTTTTGAGACTATGTATGTATATAGATCTCCATAGATATCTAGAAAGTGATTTGCAGTAACTAGAACACTTTTTGCAACCGTTAGCATTGACTGATGGTGTTACTGTTTAGGTTGACATTTACCTGTTTCGCTAATATCAAATTAGTTAAGCTTCCTCTTTCCCATTTGTTAGTTCATTTACACAGTAGTTTTATCCAACTTCTCTGGGTTTAGTTTTTTGAGGTTTTTTTAGCATGCACCAAAGCAGTTTCTTCTCTAATGTTTTGGTCTGATGAGACCTTGTTCTTTCTTTAGCCTTAAAAATAAAATAAAATGCTATGCATCATGTATTCCTCTGAGTATTTTAGGGAGAGAGAGAAACAAAGATATTTTTTTCATTTATTTGCTTTTAAATTCAAGGGTTTTCATACCAGAAGGATTTTGAAACAGTATTGACAAACAAGAAAAGGAATGATGAAAAAATTGCATCAGTAGCACCGATATCAGGGTGGGAAAGGAATGCAGCATTTACTTTAAGAATATTGATTAAAAACCTGAAATAAAAATCATATAATATGACTTAAAATATAAGTGGGAATGTTGCTTTAGACAACAACTGAACTGTGCTTATTGCTTCCTATTGTAGATAAAAATGAAACTTTATCAAGAACAGGGATGTTTAGCTGAAATCCAGGAGAGTTTGGTTCTCCTAGGCATTTTGTAAGCAAATCACTTGCATTTTTACACTTTTTTTTCTGTACACTTTCTCATACTTTAACTACTCCTGAACACTGATTAGTGTGCCTTTTTTAGACCATGACATAAAACGTGACCTTACAAGAGCAAATGATCTTCAGACTTGCTCGCTTCAGTCAACTCCTCCTGATAAAGAACCTCGAAGTGCTCAGTTGGTACCAACTGCAGCTTTAGGAGAGGCAGTTTGAAGTCACCCTTCTTAATATGCTTACCTGGTATAGCTGACAAATGTACTGCCAGTTGTAGAGGGTGCTTTAATTTCATGGCAGTCTGACAGAAAACAATTATGTTCATGTTAAGGTAGAAAACAAGAAGGGTGTGATCTGAAATCTCACGTACAGTTTGTCAAAGACTTGGGGACAGACCACCTACAATTTGGTTGTGCATTAGCCCATGTGCCCCTACTCACAACTTGGGTCAGAAAGAGGTGGTAGGAAGAATTCAGAGATATATCTTAGGCTTCATTAATCACTTAGAGAGTCTCTTCTGTGGGCTCTGGAGGTGCAAACTGTTCATATTTGTTCATTTAAGGTCGATTGAAACAAACTTCATTTCTTGCTCAAAACACTGGGAGAAAAACAATTAAAGAGAAAGACTCTCATAATTTAAAACTAAGTAACACATATGGAAACCTGGTTTATCCCACCTTTTCTTCAGGAATTAGTGTGTCCAAATACTGGGTCCTACTAGGGGTGTGGGAGTTGTACATCCTCCTTGAAAGAGTAGAGAATAAAGCTCCATACGTGTCTGTGTGTTATTAAATACATCAAGAAAATGGTTAGTAACAGCAATCTATACATGTGATGCTGTCACTGTCCATGCTGTGGCTTCACAAGTCAGGAACCCTGAAAAAAAGAGACCTTCACAGTCAGCAACATCCCCAGAACTCTTAACAATCAACAGTTGCTTCTACTGTGTTCATGTAGTGAAATCCAGGCAAGATTTTCCTGGATGGGAGGGAGAATAGTCTAAATTAAGGTCGCTGCCATGAGTGGCACTCTGTTTTTCTTTCAGAGCAATCCTGATGTTTCCTTAGTTTGTTCCCACATCTGCTGAGTACCAGATAATGCCAGTGTTATCAGTGGAGTAGATTTATAGTATATCAAGCATTCTGACATTATGCTTCAACTACAAGGTGTTGGGTTTGTTTTTATGGACGGGACTCTTTTTTTTTATTTGTATTTTTATTTTATTTATTATTATGCTTAGTACCACCGTTTAACCATGGTGATATTGTTATTGGAACTTCAGCTGGTGTCTCATGCTTTGTTCCTAAGCCTCCATCTGTTGACCTGCATATTGTGTGATTTGTGCAGCTCACAGCTGAGCCTTGGAGCAGCTTTTCTGTCACAGTGTGTGAGTGCATGAAACTTGGTCTACTGATTTAATAGCTGGTGCGATGAAGTTATTAGAGTTCCATTTCTGTTTCTGTGACACCCTTTGGTTTTGCTTAATTGTTGTTAAGAAGAAAAATCACAGAAATAGGCTTCTATATATATTAAAGCTTTACATTATACCTTATAATTATTACACTTACAGCACAAGTTGTTTGAGGAATTTCTCTTTTCAGTTATTTTAAATTATAATTTATTACAGAAATTATGACAAAGTCATATCATTATGAAAACCTTTTTTCACTTCTTCTGGATTTCTAACTCTACAGGGCATGGCTCTTTTTCATAATTACTTTTTTCCCCTCCATAGCTATAAAATTCAGAATTTCTTTTCAGTAAACTATATTTCAGTTATTTACAGATGATGTTAAGTAGTTTTATTTAGCTTTCTTTTATGGAAAAAATAGGAATAAAGACTACTATTTTCATATAAAATGATATTGTGCTTTCAACTTCACCTGGAATTCAAAAAAAATTTAAATCAACAAGTTTACCTCACTTTATGACTTTATTGCTTTTTTAATTCAGAATGTAAACACTAGTAAAAGCTCTGTCATAAAACTATCTTCAATTTCTTGGAAGTGCATATATATGTACATGTTTGTATATGAGTCTTCAGATGTTACCCAAAAGTAAGATTTTTGTAGAGGAGAGTATATTCTTGCCTGCTAGTATGAAATTTTGATACCTTGTGTAAATTTGAAAATATATTGGAGATGTATTTTTTTCTCTATATATGCATATGTAGAGAGAGGTTTCTTTGCTCAGTGATTCTTTAAGTGTGTAAGCAATCAAGTGTAGCCATCTTACACTTTCTATACTGTGGTTAAATTATATTCAAACAAAATGCTTTGAATATTTTCTGTTTATATAATCTTGTACTACAAAATGTTCTCTATTATAATTATTTTTGAAATCTTCTAAAGCTTGGTTCACCCTATGAACAATTTGTAAATCATTAGGGTGTCAGAAGAACCTTGATGTTGTAAGGTATGTAAAAATGCCATTGTAAGATGACTTTACTCATAATGCCTTTACAGAGAGGAAAAATGATCTAGCTGGTTCCCTCTTCTGAGCAGAGGGCTCTTTTGGGGATGTTTGTGTTTTCCTTAGTCACATGAAGATTTGGTCCATCGTTATTTGGAATGACAGATTGAATAGACTTACTGTGTCTGACCTACAAACTTCTGCTTCTGGCACTCTGGGCCCTGGGTTGGAAGACACAATGCCAAACTGAAAGGAAATTAAAGAATATTTTCAGATTTTCAAGTAAATATGAGGTTGATCTATAGATAAAACCCAACTCCAGCATTCAGGTCTCCATTATAATTTGCCTTTTGGAGAGAGAGTAGACTTGTTTGGAGGGTTTTCATTCCGTTTTACTTTCTTCAATAAGCTCATGTAATCACATGGTTTTCACACAGAACTTGGTTTCTGCCATGTCCCTGAGCAGAGGAATAATGTTTACTTCTGAGTTTGTGTTATTAATGAAGTGCTTATTTCAGATTGCTCATTTCCCGGGTGCCAGGTGTCTGCAGAAGAGATATACCTGATAAAAACTCAATCTCTGCAAGAAATTTGTGCATGAGGGCAGGAAAAAGAGTAGACATACCATGTTCAAACATTGGTAAATGTGATGTTGATGTTTAAGCTTTTGCTTTTTCTCTCTGCTCATCACTGTACCTCATGCAATTTTGATGCTGATAATTTATCAGTGCTCATTTTAAGTTACTTAATTTCTTAATTACCTCAATGACAAAAAGAATCTACAGCAGCCTCTTACCACACCCAGCGATATTTTACTTCTAATTTTTGCAGCCTTTCTGTGCTCAGTTATCTGGAAAGGACTCACCAATTGCATGGCTGAGAGAAAAATGGAGCTGTTTTGTCCAAAGCCATCTACCAAGGAGCAAAAAATTTCTTCCTGATTATACTTTATAGGCTGGCTTTTAAAAAGAAAGAGGTGACACAATCTGTTTTCCTGTACGTCCAAATCAAATAATTTAGCAACATTAAACTATAGTGAGCTGGTGTAAGAACATGCAGAGGAATCTGTTAATCAGCAACCCTTCCTTTAGTGGCACGTTGTTCTTTCTCAGACTGGTTTCCAGCAATGCAGAGCCAAATAGAATTAAACCCCATGTGTTACTCAGTAAGGAATTGTTGTTTTGAGACATGACTGAGCAGGTGACATTTTGTATTTGTAAAGTCTGAATAATACATCCTTAGGCATATATTCCAATTTGGATTTTAATGTGTGTAGTTGTGGTAATTTGAAATGAGTTTATCTCAGTAGTGTCATTAATTCCCCAGTCAATGTAGTTTAAGCTGAGATAACACTTTGTGATGACATTAGAATAAAAAAAAAAAGATGTCTTTATGAGTTCAAGAGCTTCTTATTTTCACAAGATTTCATTAGCTTAAAATCTTCTCATTGTCCTAATTTTTTGAGGCCATTAATCTGACTCACACAGAGGAATTCAGTAGAATAAGAATTTGAAAAACACTGTAACTGAATTTGTATTGATCTTCAAAGGGCAAGGTATTTTCTATGCAAAGTTATTTTCATGAGAAGTGATAAAGTCTGCACAGGAGAGTGTATTAGAGCATCTTTTATAAATTTTGACCCGTCTTTCTCATATGTCTTTTGAGATCTTCCGTTTGAAATTTCACAGAAACATAGAATTGTTGGAGTTGAAGGGGCCTTAAAGATCATTCAGTCTAACCCCCCTGCCATGGGCAGAAGCACCTTCCACTAGACCAGGCTGTTCAGAGTCTGGGCATCCGCAACTTCTCTGGGCAACCTGGGTCTTGCCACCCTCACAGTAAAGCATTTCTTGCTAAAATCTAATCTAAACCTTCCTCTTTCTTAAAATTACGTGGACTTCAGAAGTCACTAGAATGTATGACTGCAAGCATTGACCACATGCTTTGATTTGGAGTTACATTGCTGTTGTAATTTATTATAACCTGATTGAAGTTTACAAGAGGAAAGCCTGAAAGCACTCTAACCTGCCTCGTGTACTTCCATATGGGAGGAGATTTAATGGAAAAATGCTTTTATGTAGTCTCAGTCAGAGAGAGGTACCTATATATTGGTGGTGGAGAGAGGAAATATGTGCAAGGTAGGAAGCCAACCAGGACAATGTGTGGGTGAAGGACACAGTCAAGTTGACGTTGGAGTGGAGCTGCAGGCTCCATTAACCCAGGACAGTCTTTGTCTTTCTGGCTAAAAAGATGCATTCCTGTACATAATGCAGGGTAAATTATTTCTGTGAGCTCGTGGAAATAGATAAAAACACAGTGAAAATGAGGTAGTTTAGTTTTACTTCAGAGTAAGTGATATGAGGTTAATCTTGAGTGTGACTGTAGAGCTGATTTTCATAAGGTTTCAAGAAGGGAGAGGCAGACTTTATAGTGGAGCAAATTAGAAAGGGAGTTTAGGAAGATGATAAAATTCATTTTGGCTGAAAGGAAAATGAATTTTGTCGAGGGTGGAGGGGGGTTGGTTGTGGTTTTTGTTTTTTGGGGTTTTGGGGGGTTTTTTGTTTGTTTGTTTAGGGTTTTTGGTTTGGTTTGGTTTTTGGTTTTGGTTTTTTTGTTTTGTTTTGTTTTTTTTCTTTTTCCCCGAGTAGTACAGGTGATTCTGAGTTGGAATGTCTTGTTGAATATAAAACACTACTTCTGTATTACATAAAAGTGCAGAGCAGGAGGAGGAACAACACAAGTGACTCAAAGAGAACAGAGGACTTTTTCAGTGCTAGTGCAGTCTTTTTACAGCTACAAGCCTAGAACTTTTACTCAGCTGAGATAATTATTCAGGTCTTTTCATGAAATTCAGAGCAGGTCCTGCAAGCAAGGTATTTCCATTGAATATCTTCTCAGGTTGCATTTTTAGAGAGATTATTTTAAAGCAATCTAGTAATCCACTCACTCTTGGTTTAAGAGTCAGTCCACAGACTATGAAACAGCTCCCTTAAGCCTCTCATATTTATTTTATTTTTTTTTTAATCGGGTTGGCTGTTAATATAAAGTAGTGCAGGAAAGCCTGGATCATCTTGATGGTTGCATTATAGGTCAGCTTTTTGTGCAGCCTAAGCTCCCAGCCTCTATCTTCATAATGGAGAAATGTATGGTCTTATTTCAAAGTATTAATGGAAAAAGAGGATATCTGAAGGAAACCATTAACCTCTGTTACCATACAGTGTTGGATTGGCAGCATGCTTTCAAATGTTTATCTGAGGCTCCTTTAATTTGTGAAAAGCACAGATTTTGGGATTATGGTGGATTTCTTACTAATTGATATGTATTCTGAAGTAAAAACACCTTTTTCAGTTTTCCTGTAGACTTCTGGATGTGTCTTTTGTGCTTATGTTTTCTCTGAGACTGGGGGAATGTGTGTATATGACCTTTAAAAACAAATCAACAACTTGGTACAGTCTGGTTTTGAGTTTATGTTCATTTATGTTCATTATTTGTTATTTATTGTAGTTCCTAATGGCTCCACCATCTTAGCA
Organism: Sakesphorus luctuosus; assembly: GCA_013396695.1. Lineage (NCBI taxonomy): Eukaryota > Metazoa > Chordata > Aves > Passeriformes > Thamnophilidae > Sakesphorus > Sakesphorus luctuosus. The sequence goes on along the minus strand of VWZD01007336.1, from coordinate 213,184 downwards.
AGTGAGGTACTGTAGATAATATTGCTTGAAGGGAAAAGTACAGAAATCTGAATGTAAATGGACTTTCATAAATCAAATTTTTTTCTTTCATCTAACCTAATGTATTGAAAGTACTAGTTATTTATAGATACCAAAATACTGTGTAAATGTATATTCTATTTTCCGTATGTCTTCACTTTTGTTGCTGCGCCTTTTTCCTCCTTTTTTAGCTGTGTATTATCTTTCTGAATATGTTTTGCTAATAATTCAATCTTTTTGGTTTCTTTTGGTGAAAAAATAGTCTAGCAAATCTTACTGAAGCTATTTTAAATGACAGTAGTAGATTTGAAAAACTAGGTTACCTTGTGTCTAAAGTTGATCCATATGTGGGCTTCACATGCATTCTTTTACCTTAATATCTGTCATATTTGCACGCATCTTGGTGCTAAAACATTGATTTACACTGATCAGAAGATGAGCTAGAACAGAATAATGGAGGTGTTATTTGGGATAATTGTTATTCCTGCCTGGAGGTGCTTTTCAATCAGAGAGATGTGAACTTTAGCCAGATCAGTCTCTTAAGTTACGTTTTATTTCTGCTATTGCCATGAGGATTGCTACTCCCCTTTCCACCCCCACGTTTAATCCTGAATTTTAGAAGCTATGCTATAAACTGTACTATGCCTTTTATGTCAAATTCAATATGAAGGGTGGAGAACACAAGTTTTATGAGGCAGCTGAGGGAGCTGAGAGTGTTTATCCTGGAGAACAGGAGGCTCAGGGGTGACCTTATTGCTCTTTACAACTACCTGGAAGGAAGTTGCAGCAAGGTGGGAGTTGCCCTCCTTTCCCAGGTAAAAAGCAATAGGATGAGAGGAATTGGCCTCCAGTTGTGCCAGTGCAGATTTAGATCAGATATCAAGAAAAATGTCTTGACTAAAAGGTGGTCCCACATATGGAAGGGATGGGGAGTCTTGATTGAAAATTAATCAGGTAGTCTTCATTTTCTGGAGTTCAACCTAGACATAGTTGAAGTTTTCAGAAAAAATATGAAACTCCCTTTTTGTATTTACTAGTTGTTTTTATATTTGTAGGCCAGAAAGACTGTATTTCTAGGTTTTTATTGCCTACATGAAAGGCTGTTGCTTGGTTTGTACTCTGCACATGAGAATACAGAACTAAGTTGCTTGTCTGTGAAAACTTAAATTCAGGAAGAGGCCTGCAGAAATAAATAAAATGTATCTTAATAAAGGAACTGTCTACACATTATATTCTCTCAGTAAGTTTTTTATTTGTGTTGTTTTCTGTGATGTGAAAATGTTGAGAACACTTGAGAAACCAGGCACTTTAGAGCAAGGAATAGAAAACAGTATGATGTGTGACTGAAGGGTTTGTGTTCCACTCCTCAGTGCCTAAATGCAAATGTGGAAACGTTTGTGCTAGGAATGTGTGTTGAGGGAAGCCTGTAGAAAGGAGTAGCAACTCTATTTGGTTTAGAAGTTGTAGCATATTTTCCTTTTCATCTCCCATGTTATAGAGGGGTAATGTGATATGCCAAGAGATGGGGCTCAGGGACATGAGAAGTTTTTACTAGTCTCACATTACAGCCCTTCTGTCTATTCCTCTTTCCCGCTGTTATCAGGTTTTCAAAGGATATGTTGTTTTCTGACAAGAAAATGTTCCCATTAAGATCTAAATAAGAAAACAAGTAGTGAAATAAGCTACTACCATAGTGTGGCTGTGTACAGGAATGAAATGGAACAAAACAGAATGAGTAATGACATTGGCAAATTTCTTTCTTTTTTTCTTTTTTTTTTCAGATAAAGGTGTAATTTTACTTGTATCAAGGGATTCTTTTCCCATTTTTATAGATGATCCATGCAAAGCATTTATCAGTTGAGCAAGTTTACTTTGTTAAAAAAAAAAACAACAAAGAAATAGAAAATCATTACTGAGAAATATTTCATATGTCACATTCAAAATGTCTTTGTGCAAGTAATCTCTGATGGTTTTTTGTCTCTGTTTTGTGTTTTGCTTTTGTCACTTTGAATTTCCATACAGCATTGCTGGAGGGGGAGAAGAGAGCTCATCTTAGTGTTTGTACATATTTGGCTTCACTCAAACAGTTATAACAATGCTTTGCAGACATTGAAGCAGGTTTGAGTGTTTTTCTGAGATCAAAGTTTACTTTTTCCCTTGACAAAGAAGTTTTGTCTTAGAGGCACAAAAAGCCTAATAGGGTTGCAATGCATTTTCAGATTGGGTCCCTAAGAAAGCTCTATCACTTCTTTGTATACAGTGAAATGACAGCATGAAGCATAATATTCCAGTGAAATGAAATGCTACTTTTGGAAATAATATTTTTTTAAATTAATGAATGCATGCACACAGAATAAATTCCAGCAGTTATGTGAAACTTTGGGGTAGAAAAAGGAGAAATGCATATGAAATATGTTCTTAGTAAAAAGTTGCTCCAGGAAAAAAGTTGAAGGTGGCTACTTAAATGAGATTGCTTATATTATTTTATGCACTAGTTGAGAAGTATTTATTTAAAAACCTGAAAAACAAATTAAAATTTTGTCATGTTTTAAGCAACCATAATGTAATCTAGAAGTAATTTCTACTCTGATTCTCATTTATCAGTATAAATTTATTTTGTATCTATCAACTTGGTGTCACCAGAAAAATCTAAAATTATTAGTTATATCATGAAAAGCTCACAGCTTTGTTATGCCTTCAGCTGATTCAGGTCTTAGGGCCAATTTAAATATGTTTTGAGAATAAGATGAATGCTGTCATGTTTGCCTCTCTGTATATAGCAAATTGTTGAATTTCAAAGCCAGAAGGGATAGCTCCAATCTGCAAATAAAGAGGCATGAAATAATGGAATGAAGAGAGAGGATAGCTCATGGTGAACCTCTGTTTCTTGAAGTTGAATCTCAGAGGTTTGCAGTTCTAGACTGTTCATTTACAATTATTAATTATTTACTTGTTTCCTAAGGTCCTTTGAACACAGTTATTTGGAAAAAAACCATGAGTGTGAAGACAGATAAGCAGTCTGGCTTCGTGCTACCTTCCTTTCTTTTGGGAACAACTCTAGACAAAAGTTATCATTCTGGTCTGTGAAGACACTTATTCAGTTATCCCTTCCTCAGTTGCCACAAGAACACACTGTCCAAAATGCAGCTTTTCCTGACACCCACACCATGGGGCCAATAAGAAAGAGCATTTGATGTCTTCTCAGTGAAGGTTCTCAGGAGAAGTTGGTTAAATTCCTTTTTATTACAAAATCTTGTTTGACTTGTTCTCAAATTCAGGAAGTAAACTGGAGTTGTAAAAACAGAAAACCATGGGCTTTTATTGTGTATGTGCCAATCAGTTCAGGCAAGTTGCTTTTGGTCACTCTTAGTGTCTCAGTCACTAACCTGACTCTATACCCTGAGACCATCTTCCTGGCAATTTATGTGCAGCAAAATCTATAGTTTCTGTTTTCCTGCTGGCTTTGGGTGAGGAAAACCATACTGAACAGTGTCCTTCGAAAAAGCTGGTGGCATGAAGCAATGAGGTAAATTCAACAAGTTATTTATAGAAAGTTTTTAGACATTGTTTAACTCTTCTAAATAAGAAAGGAAAAAAAAAAGAAAAAAGCCAAGAACCATCACCAGTGGTTTGAAGTCTAGCAGGCATGCTCTGCTGCTGTTTGGGAACCCATGTTGCTTGGCTCATATACCTCATGCTAGTGTTCTTAATGTATGGGCTGATGTGTACCTGGACCTGCATATGTAATGGACCATCATCAGGAAATGCTGGAGTCCATTAGGGAGTCTTGGATTTCCTAGTTATTTGAACAATTTTCTATACTAAACCCTGAAAATCAGTAGACAAAATAGAAAATTGGCAGCTCTGCCTGATGACACTCTGAGTACACCTTAAAAGCTCGTGATCAAATGACCTGTCACTGGGAGCAAATGGCAAAAATCTTTCTTCTGGTCTTTCTGGTTGTAATTAGTGTGATTACCTGAAGGAAGGGGAGTGGACTAATGCCCCTCACACCAGGGCAAATTGTGGCCCTTTTGATGTCTCTTGAAGCTGTTTTTTTAAAGCCCTGTTCATAAGTACAAGGGAAAGAGAATGTGAAGGATTAACTAAACATGCAGAAATGGCATTTTCTGCCACAATGGGTTTTTTAAAGGCTGTGGTAACATTTACTTTTTCCTGTCTCCCCACACAACAAAAAAAGAAAAAAGAAAAAAAAGCCTCACTGGACGACTGTGCTCAGATCTTCAGATTTTGGTGGCCATTTTATAATTCACCTGCTACTTGCAGCAGAGGTGCCATCAGTACCAATTCTTTAAGTCCTTTAAGGTATTGACTGCTGGGCTTATAGCTATACCTGATTGATAATTTTTTTTTAGTTCTTTATATTTCACTGTATTTTTTTTTTTCTTTCACCAACTTCTCAGTTGTGTTGATGCTGGTTTAATGTGCAGGTGAGTCAAGACTATCTTTACATTGTGAATCCAGCCCATTTGTTCATCACGCTACTTGTCAGAGTCTGCCATAGCTTTCACTGTAGTTGCATTCTCCACATGTCCACTCATCCTGGAAACACTTTCCTCAGTTACCCAAACAGGGACCTGCTTCAGAAAGTTGCTAAGTCTAGGTTATGCAAACCTATTTGGTTTGGGATTTTTACTTCACAGCCTAAAAGCATGTAATCAGAAGTTTTCTGTGGCTGGTTTAATTAACTGTAGATTAGTATTAGAAGGTGATGCTCTTCAGAGCCTGGTTCTGAACTACAGCCTTTTTTTAACCCATTCTGGTGTTCTAAACAGTCATAAAAATATTTAATAATATGCAAGCATTATACTGTTATGATATTTTAACTTCTTCTGTTTTATTTTTATACTCTGAGATGTGGCTAAAGGTGGCTCATGGATTAGGTTTAAGATGCTTAAAGATCAAATTTTGTATCACTTCCTTTCCTACAAGACATGTAGGTATAACATCCACATGAAGGAATTGCAAATCTGTGCTAAATTTTAAAATCTGATGCAGACTTAAGTATTTCTGTGGAAGCAGCACATCACAATGATTTTAAATTAATTCTGATTTTTAACATCATTTGAATGCAGCCTCCTTCTGACAGACACATAGTATCTTGTGGAAAGTTCAGAATAACTCTTTGAAAACCGTCTGAGACTTGGTTCCCTGTTCCAGTAATAGGGAAGAGAGAATACCACCAGGGCAGTAACTGCTTTGAACTGTCAGAATTACATCATCAGAGATTTTTTCTCATTAATACACAACTTTTATGCATCTTCATTAGTAGATCTCATTTACAGGTAAACAAGGCATTTCAAATCAAACCATACATTTTCTGATCCAGGATAGAACTGTGAACGTAATGGTCTGTTCACTTTAGTGACTGATAGTCATAAGTAGTTGAGTTGCTCATCAGGTAGATGAGACTATCCTTAAAATCTGTCCCTTTTGTAGCATGACAAAGTGGCAGAGACCCCGAGTCCTGATCTCTACCTGTTCTTTCTGAAAAAAAAAAAAAAACACTTGCAAGCTTCTGTATCCATTTCTACATAGAAAAAACCCAAACAAACAAAAGCCTCACCAACAATACAAATATTCTGTCTGAGACATCCTGGTTATGATTGATTCTAATGAGCAGAGATCTCGCAACAGATTATGCTGTCAGTATAAGATTATTATGCTGACACTTTTGAAATGTGCTAAAACTAATAAACATCACTTAGAAAAATCGCTTTCAAGTGTCTGGTTAGCGGCTTATATAAACTACTCATCATCTTTCATTTCTTATGTAAGAATATCTTAAAAAAGAAAATTGCTCACAAAACAAACAAAAAAAAAACAACATGAAAACCTGAAGCTAAAAATGAACAAGTTGAAAAGAAGGAAACAAAAGACTCTGGAGCAATGAATGCAAAAAGTACATAAATTGATGAGAAACGTCCTTCTGATATACACATTAATTATGTTTATACCACCATAAATATTTATAATCCACTGAGGATACTTCTTTTGAATCTCACTGCAAAGCAGTAGTTTTGATCTTTGGAATATCAGTGTATTTCAAATCTAATTTTCTTTCCAGATTAAGATGAAAAGTCCAATTTTGTGCGAGAAAAAATCAGGAAATTATTTCAACTTGATATAGTTTAAACTGGTTATGGTACTTGCTTCATGTATTTATTTAGTAGTAAGCAGAAGGAAAATGAATCATAATGCAAATATACAATTTAATTTGGCACAGGCCAAATGAGAATTTGAAACACTTGAGGCTTCCTCTTTCCTCCTCTGCTTGCTCAAAATATTCATACTTCCACAAGGAGACCTTTGCATGCTTGTGTTTCCCTGGCTTAAATAGTTAGTTTTGATTTCAGGTAGTGTCCTTCTTTGTTAACCACTGAAATCTCTCTGAACTACTGTTAGATGGCTTTTTGAACAGCCATATGTTTTAACTTGAGTTATTAGACAAAAATTCTTTCTATTTGTTGCTCACAGTGCCCTTTGTCTACACATAAAATTCTTTTCATGAGTCTTATGTATTACATTTACTTTAATAACTGTAGAGAAAAACAGATCAGTTAACTGATATATATCAGGATTATTTTAAACTATTAACGAAGTGTTTGACTCTCGGAATGTGGATCCTGTATTTACATTTTCCCCAGCGTGTTTGAATTTTACAGATGGTCAATATTTCATTCATCCCTCAGCAGGAGCCCTGAAGCCAAAGGGATAGTTGACCAATCTTTTCCAGTGTCAGTAGCTGGCATTTATTTTTATCTGCTGTGCAAAAACAAAAACAACCACACATACTGCAAATGAAAAAAAAAATCTCAACCAACAACAAGCTAATCTGATCTAACCTTGAGTCCTCAGTGCATGATTATTTAGCAAGTCTCATACATTCTTCTCCTGCAAAGCAGAAGTACAATAAAATTTAAATGTCTTCCTGCTAAGTAGTGAAATTGAAGTAATTGTAGAAAGAAAATGCATCACTGAACAGTAGGAAGCCTGGATTTTGCCAGAGCTATGCTTTTTTATCAGCTCACTGAGGCAAGTCTGTTTCTTGAAACAAATTATTTGAGAACACTCTGTAAGAGAAACTTGACTATAAAACACTTGCAACACTTCTCATTCTGGAAGGCTTTCTGCATTCTGAAACATTACTAATATGCAATTCTGGGTCACAGTATTTGCTTTTCACCTTAATAAGGTGTTTGGGTTTATTGACAAAGCACTACACACATTATGCTGGAGTGGTGTCAAACTCCATAACAATTGAACAGTTTGAAAAAATATCTGTATCTTACCTATCTCTATTTTCTGAACAGTATGTCATTGGAAGATGTGGTCTGGTTATGGTCAGAAACTTCTCTGGACTCTTTAGGAACTGCGCTACTGTGCCCAGGTACCACTTGCTTCAGGTGCTGTAGAGGATCTTTGGAGTCTTCCATTACTTTGGGGAAAAGCCAATATGACACTGTGCCTTTTCAAAGACTTGTACAGTAACCTCATCCTTCTGTTTTTGAAAATACCTTAATAAGCACCCAGGTTCATCGGAAACAATGGCAAATGAGAGATGTTTAAAACTTTGAAGGTCTTGAGAACATGTTTTTTAAAGCCAATGTTTTAGGAAGTTTACAAATACATTCTCAGCATGACAGGGTTGAGCCAGCCTTAGATGGAGGGCAGGAAGCAGCTGGCAGACGGGAGCTTTAATGTATTCTCAAAGCAGTGTAACATGAGTCTACATAGAATCTTTGAGGACAAAAGGTATGAAGAGCTTTAGAGCTGCAACCAGAAGTATATTCTGATGGCTGATTTGTGCTGTTTCAAGAAATCAAGACTTTTGGGTTCTTTTGTTTGTTGTTTTCCCTACTTTGGAGTAAGGAAGACCAGCCTGCTGTGCTGATAGTGGAATGAGTTCTCAACCAGTGTTTCATCTGCCTTTTTGTTTCCTTGTGGCATCAATTCTGCACATGAAGTGTGTGTAATGTAGCTATAAATATTTGTAGTGCACATAATGATTTGTGTGAAAGAAAGCAGCCAGTTCCCTAGAACAGGTGATGTGCCAGTTGCAGATGGCAACTGACAGCAAGAGAGCTGATGTTCTCTGTGCATTGTTCTCGTCTTTCTGAGGGTTGGGTGGGGTGACAAGACCATCTTCAGTCAGGCTGGTAGGGATACAGTGGATGTCTGTGCATGTGCAAAAAGAAGTAACAGAAGCTTCTCCCTTACACAAAATGTACTTTACTACTTCCCTGTCTTTCCCCCAGCCCTGATAAGACCATTTAATGTAACCATTGTTGTTTTCTGATGCTCTGCTTTGTCTTATGCTACTGCCTCCTTCTTTTCAAATTACTTTTCCACAAGCTGAAAGGCTTCTCCCAGTCCACCTCCCTCTATTTTGCTTACTAACATTTATAATGCCTTTACTTCTTTCCCCTACTTTTTAAAAAGTTCTTTTCTGAACTTTAATTTAAAATTTTCCTATTTTGTGTTCTTAACAAACACATAGTCATTTAAGTAACTAGATTTGTTCCTATAACAAGAACAAAATAATACTAAACTTTAATCTTTATTTACTTAGCATGAAAAGCTTTACCTTTCCTATGCATCAGGTATTATTTAAGTGGTCTTTTTCTTCAGTTTACATTTTCTTTCTCAATCCTTTGTGTACTCTTTCAAAACTAGACTATGAAATTCTGTACTTACACCAGTAAAAACCCTGAAATTTATTGAATATCCCATGGCAAAAGAATTACCTTCTTTGTGTGACCTCTTCCTGTTCCAGTATGGTCCTAGATTCACTGGTCAAGCCCTTTGACCTGTCAGTTGTGGTACCAGTTAATACCCCACAGTGCAACATTTAGCTGGGACTTTTTTGACTCCATCTTCTGTTCAAGAAAGTTTTTTGACACTGGCCTGGTATGTTTTTTTTGGATTTTGATTTTGTTGTTTTGTTGGGGTTTTTTAACCTTTGCAATGTGTTGTGCAGTATTTCTGTTCTTAAATATTTTAGTGAGCTCTTGGAAGTGGTTACCTAAATAATGTATACTGTGCGTGTACACACAGAGCCTGGTGGAAATGTCACGGTATCAAAGTCGGTCTCTTGTTTTTAGCAAGAAGTAGCTAATAGGAAACAGGAAAAGGGGAACTACTTCAGTGTAAAAGCACCACAAACAGTTTAATTGCTGTTCTATTTGTTTAAATACTCTTTTGGGGCATGGAGGAAATTTAAAGTCTGAAATACATTCTTTTGTACTGGGGGAGAAATGCTGAAATGTAAACTTTCAGGACTGAAGGTTTCTAAGAGTAGATTAATAGAATAACCATTCTCTCAGGATCCTTTCTAGTCTAGGTAACTTCTCAAGGTACTCTTTTTTTTTTTTTTCCTTGTGTGCGTGTGAGCTGCAGAAACTCTTGAGCTCTGCTCAGTGAAGCATTCAAGGGAAAACATTCATCTGCCCTTAGGAACTGAGTACCATTGTCAGTGACACTACTAATATTTCATTGAATACTGTTTTGATGGAACACTACAAATAAGTAAATGAAAGAATTATTTATTCCAGAATTTTTTTCTGTGTAAATCACAGAATCACAGAGCATGCTCAGTTGGAGGGGAACTCACAAGGGTCAAGTCCAACTCTTAGCCCTCCATACAAACATGTGAACAGAGCCATCATGCACTCTGCTTCTGTTGAAAAATAAATAGTAAGCAGTGCCATGGCCTGTCCACTATGCCTGTGCCTGGCTCCTCCTCTATGTAAGAAGCTTCTCAGCCATCCAGCCCTTCTTAATACAAATTTTCTATTGGTGCTTCTGAGCAGAATTGCTTATTTCCTTGTTACTTTGTTTGTTGGTGTGTTTGTTTTTTCTGTAATTGGTATGACAAAAGAGAGGTGTAGCTTTGGAACAGGAAAACTGAACAGTGTCATTTAGTATGGTTGGAATTTTTGTTGGAACAAGTGGAAAGTTGTCTCCTTTAAGAGCTTGGAACTGTTTTGTCAATGTTAGTAAGTTCTATGGTACAATAACTCCTAACTTTTAAATATCAGTAGGAAATGAGTGAAGACAGACCAACCTTGATAGGAGGTGGGAATGGGAGAGAAATAAGTCAGACATCCCAGGGAATTCCTCAGGATTTTATTCTGTAGCTGGTCTGATTCTTCTACTCAGCAACTGGATAAGAGTACTGTATCCCTGGTGTGATCTGGGGTAACCATTTTAAGGACTCCATCCTTTCTTCTGTCTTTGATACATTAGAAAAATACTTCTGTTTTCTCATACCTGTATCACACATTCTTTGTATTCTTTGATCCTTTAATGCAGGTAAGGTTAAGCATCCACTCTCCTCTCCCCTAGGAAATATGGAAGATCTGAGGTGAAAAACAAATAGGATATTTATCCTGATTTTTATCTTTCAGAAGCTGGGAGGAGACAATATCTGGTATTTTCAGAAAATGAAAGGTTTTTTTTCACAGAACTGGCTGTGCTATTACCTCATGCCAGAGATTTCCTCTAGCCTGTGTTTTATGCAGGAGTTACAATATGATTGTTTGCCTGAACTTGATTTTGTTAGTCTTTTCTGATCCAATATGTCCTTGAATACCAGTGCTAGAGGATTTAAAAGAAAAAAAAAAAAAAGAAAGCCTTTGAGTCATCTAACCCAAGCATTTTGGGGGAAGTCTGTTTGGAATTTCACTTTATTTTATTTTTGCATGGATTACATGACTAACTGAATGCTTGCAATGAAGCTCATTGTGTCATCATTTGGTGTCAGCATAGTGTTTCTTATTTGGTTTTGATAGTAATGAATGTTAAGAAGATTTGGTACAAATATGAATAAATACAGAGTATCAGAATCACTTGATATCCAAGAGCTTCACAACTGGAGAAAATGAGGATTCATTGTGTGAAGTGTTTATTTATTGAAATAATGATAAATATCACTTGCTATCTAAACCTGATTTACATTGATTCTATTTATAATCTGCAGATTGTTGCGCTGTCATCGCTGTTCACAAAGGCAGTGAAGTTAAATTCACAGCAGCTACAACTCCTGGATGAGTTAATTTGTCTGGCTTCTGTTAATTGGTGTAAGTCCACATACCTTCCACCTTAAGGTGGAACTGTTGAAGTTTTGTCCCCATGTATCCAGTCTCCAGCTCACTCTGGAATCAGATTTAACTTTATGTAGTGTTTTTTATAGTTTAATAACTTGTTCAGCCTTGTACACCTGATTAATTTCTTTACCTTTGTTGTATCAAATAAAGTACTTATTTTAACTGCATTTAAAACAAACAAACCAAAATAACAGGCATCTCTTCACACTGCCTGCTCCATCTTTTAAATCAGTTCTGCTTAGCCTGATATTTTAAGAGAGAGTTGCTACTAAAGATGTCTAAAGAAGAGAGATCAAGAAAACTTTAATGACCTGTGGGGCAAAACTTCAAAGGAATCCGCAGCAGTGTAACTTCTTTGTGGTGTAAATGCATTTCTAGCCTAATAAACAAGTGTGATATAAATTTTCATTACAGTAATACGAAGTCGATTTATTTGTTGGAATTATGATCTTGAAATATTGTACATAGTAAAGTTGTCCACTCTGTACAAAATGCGGGAAATAGCAAAATCTAATTAATTTCTAGATAAAATTAGTATGCATTGCATTTCAAGGATTTGTCTTTGTTTTGTTTCTCTAATCAAAATTTCAGTTAATTTCATCTTTGTTCTCTGCCTGCCCCTGCCCCATTAGTTCCATTGTCTTGATTTGCAGCATTTGTGGCAGCTGGCTTCTTGTCACTCTGTAGTTTGGACCTTTACATCAAGCAGTAAATAAATTAGAGGAAAAGAAATCCCAATAGTACTTCTATGCTTAGAGGCCTTCACAGAAGTGAATGCTGCTGATTTTGTCAGTGAGAAGTGGAACGTGGGGAAGGAGGCAGAGTGAGCTTCACAGGTACCACCATCAGTTATCTCTAGAAGTAGGTGTTGGTCAGTTGCTTGTGCCTTCCCTTTTCTAGTCCAGCCTGTCAAAGTTTAGACAAGTTAAAAATAGAATTAAAAAAAAAGAGATATCAGATGTGGGCTTTTTTAAAGGATGCATGGTCTTAATGCAGCTCAAGTGCAGAAGCATCTCGAGAGTTTATTGGTAGGCCTATTGCATCCTACATGTTAGTTCCTTTTCCCCATACTGCAGTTTAAAAACCAGTAGCCTACTTGATTTCATTCAGTTAGACTTTATGAACTTCTCTTTTTCTTTCTGTAAAGAGAAATCAAAAGACCCTCTTAAAATCAAGCAACTTGTGCAAGACTCATGAGCATATTGTCCAGAAGGCGCCCACAGAAACAGACTATCAAAGGGTGTGCAGTGTTTAGACCCTCAGCATGGTTTTCTGACAACCACAAGTATTTTAGTCTTCTGTCAAGTTGCTGCACTGTGCTAAGTTCCCCTTTTTTCTTAACAGCCATTTGTGATAGTTAGGACATTAGGATTACTATTTTTATTTTTATGCCCTTGTGTTTGTTTTGTTCTTTAAAAAAAAAAACAAACAAAACAAGGCAACAAAACACAGCATTGGAACAACACTGATAACTGTGATGGGGAATAAGGCAAAGCTAGGGGAAGTAAGGGATTTAGTATATGGTAGAAACATGGAGAAATTGTGCTCTACTTACAGTGATATAATCTATGGAAATGATGGGCTAGTTTAGTCTAATTTATTTCCTATTTTGTATTGTTCATTTCCCTCATTTTTGTTGATTTTATTTTTTTCTTGAACAAATAGGTATGATTTCCTTGGCTATTGTTTCAAGATATGTATCATCTCTGACTTTCTGATGTTTTTCCCTGTCTTTAACTGAGCTGTCTCATGTAGTCTGTCTTTTCAATAGCGTGCAGATCACGAAGAAGGTAATACCTTGCCCAGCTCTTCAGAGAATATTGAATTTGGTTAGATACAGTGTCTGCTTGGTAGCAATATCTTTCCTCATTTTCCAAACCGTATTGTTAGCACAGTTTAAGAGCTCAGTCCAGCATTATTCCAAGGTCATTTTGAAAGTCCTGCTGTGATTCTGATACTTTTATATTTGTCTCCAGTTTTGAGCTGAATATGAAATTTAGTGGTTTAGCTTTTGGGTGGGAAATTTAATTTACAACTTGTCAGTTCGTTTACAAAGCGGAGACCACTCTGAAGGATTCTCCCTAAATATATATGAGGTTTTCTGGTTTGTTCTGCGTTCATTTCTTTGTTCCCACGAAGCATGGGTTTATACAAAAGCACTTCACAAGTCTCAAGTTCATAGGTGTTACTGCTCCAGAGCTTCTAGGCATTCCAGGCTGGATGAGACAGCAGGGAGATGGTGGCTGCGCATGCAGGGTATCCATTCAGGAAACCCTTGCCTTCTCCTGGCATCGCTGCCCTTTGTCGGCCCACAGAGTTCCAATTCATTGACAAAACCTAAGTAACAGCTTGTAGAAATGTTGGGATTTTTTTTTTCTTTTTAATACAGCCTCCCTTAAATTTTGTCATATTACTTTTGATATGTATTTCCAGGTACACCATTGTTGTCTCTGTTTTTATTGTGAGGAGGTGTTGTGTAATCTCTGAAGTGTTTGTCATGAATCAAACTGTCACAGACTTTGAAATGAGTGTTTAACTTTCAGGGTACTTGACATATATGAGGTCTTGCTGTGAATCCTTAGCTTTGACAGCTGAGATTTGCTCTGGAGATTCTACATAAGAGAAGCTAAGCTTTTTCTTGATTAAATGACAACCTTTTTCCTTCGTTTTTTCTAATACAGTGTGGTCCAAGCCTGAATAAACCTTTGTCTTCAAGTGAAGTCTGTTCAGTAATGAGGGCTAGATAATCAGGTGGAGAATTGTGAAGCATATTGCTATTAAAAAACAAATTGAAATTTAATGGCATTTATAAACATGCAAAGGGACCTGAACTGGTGGGCACACAGTGGAGCTCAATGCTCAAACATGTTTCATCCCAGCCTCAAATGTGTCTCTGGTGCTCGTGACAGTGTGTTATCTGTGTTAAAGGAGCTGCCCTTGTGTAAGATTACTGAATTGACAAATACTGTTGGATCCCCAAGTTGTCACTTGTCACTTGTTTTCAGTATCAAGTACTGAATGCGTCATCATGAAGCATTGTGCTTTACTCTGTGTTATCTGGGCTGCTGCTTGAACTGGAATGTCTTTTTGGATTTTTCTAGAAAGTCAGGAACTGAGATTCAAGTCATATTGTTTAATAGTTATTTTTTTATCACTGGATACTATAATGACAGTATTTATAGCCAAGATAAAAAGTTCAGAAAAGGTGGTCAAAGTGCGTACAACTTGTCTTTTGATTGTTTGGAGTTTAATGGACAAAACGGGAGATTTCTCTCTCTGTGGTTATGTGAATGGTAGCTCTGATTTCATAGAATCACAGAATGAGTCAGGTTGGAATGGACCACAGTGGGTCATCTGGTCCAACCTCCCTGCTCAAGCAGGTTCATCCCAGAGCACGTGGCACAGGATTGCATCCAGATGGTTCCTGAGTATCTCCAGTGAGGGAGACTCCACACCCTCTCTGGGCAACCTGTTCCAGTGCTCAGTCACTCCACAGTCAAGAAGTTCTTCCTCATGTTCAGGGGAGACTTCCTGTGCATCAGTTTCTGCCCATTGTCTCATTCTATTGCTTGGTGTCACTGAGCAGAGCCTGGTCGGTCCTTTGACACCTCCCTTCAGATGCTGATGGACATTGATGACTCACATTGAGTTCTCTTCTCAAGACTGAAGAGGCCCAGCTCCCTCGGCCTTTCCTCATGAGAGAGATGCTCCAGTCCCTTTATCATCTTTTTTTGCCCTTTGCTGGACCTCCTCCAGGAACTCTGTCTTTCTCTTGTACTGAGAAGCCCAGAACTGGACTGTAAAAGAATGGGTTTCTATGTTGAAGAGACGGGTTTCGGTTTCACAGTGACTGTAAAATTTGTATCCCAGATGACTGATTTTTTTCTTGCCCCAGTTGAGGGATGGGAATGGTAAAATTTTAAGTATGGCATGGTGGCATAGAATTTATAATTTATTCATCACTTTATACTTCCTCTGGTACCATGTATATTTTGCTTTAGCACTTTTAGTGGCCAAAACAAACCTGCTAACAAGTGTCAAAGTTCTGAGAGACATAGTAATAATGAAAATACAGGTTTATATATGCAAGTGTATCGTTTGGAATTTCTAACTTGTAGAAAGGAAATATATGTTAATATATTTTACTTCTACAGGTTTACTGTATTTTCAGTGTGTAATTTCACAGATCCTTCATATTTTTAAACACAGGTAACGAATTTGGACATCCAGAATGGCTTGACTTTCCCAGAATAGGGAATAATGAGAGCTACCACTATGCCAGAAGACAGTTTAATCTTACTGAGGATAATCTTCTTCGCTATAAATTCCTAAATGCCTTTGATAGAGATATGAATAGATTGGAGGAGAGATTTGGCTGGCTTGCATCTCCCCAGGTAAGCTGTAAATGATAAGTTCTAGTTACTATTTGGGTACATGTTCAGAATAGCAACAATACCAAATTTGCATGAAGAAATTTTAAACAGTACTTTATTATGCATTGCTTAATGCCTCAGCATATATTTCAAGTTGTCAAAACATGGCACTGAAATACCTTCCACAGATAACAGAAATCTGAAACGGTCTCCTTTTAGCTTCATAGCAAGGTCTTTTCCTATTATTTTTCCTATTTTTTATTTAGTAAGTGTGGATTGGATAA
The DNA here is from genome assembly GCA_013396695.1 of Sakesphorus luctuosus. Lineage (NCBI taxonomy): Eukaryota > Metazoa > Chordata > Aves > Passeriformes > Thamnophilidae > Sakesphorus > Sakesphorus luctuosus. The sequence continues at coordinate 197,380 of VWZD01007336.1, read as the reverse complement.
AGCAGACTTTAAAATTGTCTGTAGTCCAGTCCAAGAGTTGTTTGCGGAAGTGTAAATTGTTCTGACAATGCATTTTAGGATAACAATTACTCTGTTTCTGAGAAAAGACTTTAAGTAGAATATAGTGTAACTTAGTCTCCCGGTCTTCAACCTGCCTCTTTTGTATTTGCATTTGTACTCAAGTATCACTCTGTAACTTTTATGAAAGAAACTCAATTATTATAATTTCTCATTGTTTAATTATTTCATAATGAACATAATCCACTTTAAATAGTTTTTTTTTTAAAAATGATGTTTAGTTGTTTATTAATGGCTTTAACAAATAGAACAAAGGTGGTATGTGCAGCAGTTTAATGTGACTTAGCGAAGCTACTTCTCTCAGATATCTAAACAATAAACAAACAAGAAAACTATATCCAGTGCTCCATTTTGTAAATTGATATCAGTAGATGGGATGGATGCAGATCCCAATAACAAGTAGGTTGAAGATTTCATTTGATGAAAGGAATCCATTTTTTAATGAGGGAAAATGTGATAAAAAGACCATGTTGTGAATGTTTGAGCAAAATAGGCTTCTACCTCTTTAATTTTATATTGCCTTATAAAAAGTAAGCTATAGTTTAGTAATTAAAAACTTTATGTGACATTGCATAGGTAAACAGTTTCCATTTTCATGTCAATGTCCTTATCTGTGTTGCTTGAATCTTAAAGTGGTATATTTGAAATGAGGTATAGAAGCAATGAGAATTTTCTTGGTTTTGTTAATTCAGTTGGAAATTAAATATTTAAACTGTTTTTTTGTTTGTTTACTCTTTTTTTTCCCTTTTCTAGGCCTATGTGAGTGAAAAGCATGAATCCAATAAGGTCATAGCATTTGAGAGAGCAGGTCTTGTTTTTATTTTCAACTTCCATCCATATCAAAGTTATGTGGACTACAGAGTGGGTATTGAAACTCCAGGAAAATATCCTTTTCCTTTTGCTTATGCAGAAAAGGTTTAAGATTTGGAAGCCGATTTTATTTGTTTCATAATATGAATGCAAACTGTAGTTAAAAGGTAAGAAATTGCTTATTTGTCATCAGTATGATCTTGCTTTAATTGTGTACAGCAAAAACAAACAAAAAAATAGAAATTTAGAAATTTGTCTTTTTCATAAGAGATAATTTTGTAGATAGCACAAGTGAAAAATTGCAGTTTAAAAACTCGTGAAATGGCCTGAGCTTTATCAGCGGAGGTTTGGTTAGATATTCGGAAAAGGTTTTTCACCCAGAGGGTGGTTGGGCACTGAGCAGGCTCCCCAGGGCAGTGAGCTCAGCACCAAGCCTGACAGAGTTCAAGCATTTGGACAATGCTCTGAGGCAAGTTGTCTGATTCCTGAGATATCCTGCGCAGGGCCAGAAGTTGGACTTTGATCTTAGTGAGTGCCTTCTAACTCAGCATATTCCATGATTCTATAATTGGGAGTCAGAGTTGCCCATTAGCAGATAGCTTGGTGGAACCTGAGGTATCACAAATATTGTCATCAAAATGCTGCAAAAATATACTTAAGAAAAAAAAAATCCACATTAATTCCGGCTCTCTGACATTTACAACATGCACCTAGAGCTTCTAATGAGCACGTAAGGTCACTTCAATGAGTCACTGGCATGCAGTTGCTGAAGGCAAAGGCACTGCTTTGAAGTGCAGTTGTGTAACTGTCTCTGCCTGTTAGAATTCAGGGAGTATCTGGCACGTTGAGGCAAAGGACTTAATTTAGGATCAGTCAAATACTCAATTCTATCAAGGTAGTTGAGACTTAAGGTTAATAGGTGTGAATAAGAAATATAGCATACTAATGTGGGAATGTATCTTTGATCTGCATGGGAAAAGACACAGGTTTCCAGCACTGTGAGTCTCTGGAACTATTAGAGTGGCATTTTCTATTGCCCAGTTCCTCTGTCATTATGTGAAGAAAAAAGGAAAACACTTCTGTGCTCGTGCTGGAATTTTACTTCATAAATTATGCTCTTTCAGAAGCCTTTTCATGAGAAACAGGCAGCTTGAACTAACAAATTATTTCTGCCTAATTTGCTTCAGTTTTGAGGTAGATGAATAATCAACATCTAGGTCAGCTGCCTCTGGTTCTCTGATTGCAGATAAAAACTTTGACTGTTAAAAGGAAAACCATTCGTAAGTTTCCAGTTTTATGTTTTTAATACTGACTAGGCCTTTCTGTGGGGTAGTGGTTGGTTTCCAAGGTCAGTCTGCATTAAAAATTCAATACAGAAACTTTCTTTCCTTTGTTCAAAAGGAACATGATGGAAAGGATGGGGAAAGAACAGGAGAAAGGCTTAAAGACTTTGGATATGACTCCTTTTCCTTCCTTAAGTTCCCACACTGTTTTTTGTTAAACAGTTTTTTGCTCTGTTGGAAGTCTCATTAAAATTAAGGTATACGTATATATCTCCCCACAGTTTTTTTAGCAAGCTTTGTTATCTTGGCACAAAAACAAATATGCATTTTATGTTTGATCATCAACCAATATGGATTTACATATCTCTAAATTTATATTTGGTTTAAGCAAAGGACATCCATGTTTGGTTGAAGCGAAAAGGCACAGTGTCCCCTTCCTCCTCAGTACCCGTGCATTAGTTTAGTGCTAAATAGCTTCAACTGTCTTCTAAATATCCTGAGATGAATTTCCTCAGGACAAGGTGTTGAACTTCACTACAAAATTCAGCCAAATAGTCTCATACGCTTTTTCTCAATTCTGGGTTCATCCTTTAGTCTTCTGCAAAATTATCAGTGTGTGGAGAGGAGAAGCAGAGGTACCCTTGAAATTAATTATGCTGGTTTTTTTCAGTGAAATTCAAGAATTATTAAAACCAAAGTTGCCTAACCAATCCAGGCTCTTTACAATCCTATTTTAAACTGCATTTTTCTTCATCCTCCCAGTGTTTATGGGGCATTTAATGACCAAGTTCTTATTTTCCTTTATGTGTCTTAATAGCATATATTTTGTCCTTTTATCATCTTATTAAATGTTTCAGCACAGTTTTTTTATCTGTACTTTTATCTTTACCCCATCTGTGTTCCTAGAACCATATCCTTTGCTTTTAGCCAAGAAATGGTAGCAAGAGATAAAAATGAAACCTTAATTAGATAATCTTTTTGTATATTGAAGTGCAATGAGAAAATTAGAGCTGATTTACATAGGAGTTTAAAAGAAAATAAATATTTACATATACAGCCGTTCTCTAGTTGCATGTCTGGGAAGCACCAGAAAAGCACAGAAGTATGGATGCTTAAAATATGTCATTTTATGATACGTGACGGTTCCTAATCCTGATTTTAAAACACATTATGAAAGGATGAAGATGAAACAATCAGGATCACCTATAATATTTTTGAATATGTTTGATTAGAGCAGCCAGGCGGAAAGGGACCTGGTGGGACTAATTGACAGGAAGCTCAACATGAGCCAACAGTGTGCCCAGGTGGCCAAGAAGGCCAATGGGATCCTGGCCTGGATCAAAAATAGCGTGGCCAGCAGGACCAGGGCAGTGATCCTTCCCCTGTACTCTGTGTTGGTGAGGCCACACCTTGAGTGTTGTGTTCAGTTCTGGGTCCCTCAGTTCAGGAAGGATATTGAGGGGCTGGAGCTGGTTCAGAGAAGAGCAACAAGGCCGGAGAAGGGACTGGAGCACAAGTCCTATGGGGAGAGGCTGAGGGAGCTGGGGGTGTTTAGCCTGGAGAAGAGGAGGCTCAGAGGTGACCTCATCACTGTCTAGAACTACCTGAAGGGAAGTTCTAGCCAGGTGGGGGTTGGTCTCTTCTCCCAGGCACTCAGCAATAGGACAAGGGGGCACAGGCTCAAGCTCTGCCAGGGGAAATTGAAGTTGGATATTAGAAAAAAATTCTTTCCAGAGAGAGTGATCAGGTATTGGAATGGGCTGCCCAGAGAGGGGGTGGATTCAGCATACCTGGAGATTTTTAAACACAGATTGGCCGTGGCACTGAGTGCCATGATCTGGTAAAGGGACTGGAGTTGGACCAAGGGTTGGAGTTGATGATCTCGGAGGTCTTTTCCAACCCAATCGATTCTATTATTCTATTATTCTGTGATTAGCATTCCTGAGTCCTGCTCAGTTATGTCCAGACTTTCCAAGTTTATTGGTGCACAGGTGACATAGGTAATCTCTGTAAGAGGGCAGTTACATACAATACAGAGGACCCAATGTATTGAATATTATTTTTATGTATTTGATGTGGCATAGATGGTTGGGTGAGTCAAACCAGACTGTAGAGAAAAGAGGAGTTTCTTTATAGATAGTCAGTAAGCCTTATCATTTTCCAGCTGGTCAATAGAAATTACCTCTTTTTCTGCAAAGCTTTTAATGATGCTTTGGATTCTTTTATCTTGGATTCTTTTATCCCTAGTAAGTGCTGATGAACAAAATACAAATTATTGTATTTTGTGATTGGGATTTACCTTGCAAATGTGTTATTAAACATGTATAAGATTCCGTTTAAAATTACATTAAAATATGTATTTCAAAATACTGTAAAAGCATAGTAATTCAGTAATTAATGTGTTAGATAATGTGTCAGCTTTTCTATTTGCAGCTCTGTCAGTACAAGAGTTCATTGTTTCTCTGTCTCTTCTCCCCTGTAGTGGGTGAGACATTTTAAGTTGGAAGGCAAATGGGCAAACTTCTACCACAAGATATTAATTTTAACAGTGCTCTCTAGCAATACAGGCATAATTTTATGAATTGTTTTTAAAATAGCATAGCCGTAACAAAGGCATTTGTTCTAAATAGTTTTAAGGGGATCATTACACAGTGCAGGACTTTCAGCAACACTGATAAATTACTACATTTAATGTATAGTGTTGGTCACAGAAGAAGAGAGTGAAATGCTTGACTGAGATATTCTCCCGCCGTGCTAATAAAATATGCAGTGGAATAGTAGCAGACATTGCTGGTGCTGAAAGGAGGGACTAAAGTTGTAGCTTGTGCTTTTGCATGTTGTACATGACAACAAAATGAATGATAATTTGGATGTGTTTATAAAATAAAGGAGGGGAGGGATGTATATATAATGCACATAAAAAAGCCATTGAGGACTAAGTTGGCAAAGTATAATTTTCCTAACTTTTTTCTTTTAACAAACAAACAAACAAAAGCTAACAAACATGAAGATTTTGCCAGAGAATGTGGTGATCTTTGGGCACCTGCCCTGTAGAAATCAAAAACTAACTTAGCAGCTACAGACACTTCTCTCATTTTACTGCAAATACATGTGGGGAAGGGATTAGTTACCTTTTTCCATGTGTATCTATTTTCCTTCATTGCCTTTGTCAGCAAAAGCTGTGCGATCTTTTATACTCAAGTGTCTCAGAGTAAATTTGCAGTTACTTTTGTGTTATGTCATGCTTCAGTCTCCCTTGTCAGTAGAGATTTCAGTCAGTAAGGCTGGTGGGTTGGGAAATTTCCCAACTCGTCTGATGGAGAGTTGTGTAAAAAGACTTAAAACCAATTCTGTTAATATCACATTTTTGAGCAGACTGATTTTCAAACAGGTTGAGCAAACACAGAAGCCCAAGAACAATTTAAGAACCACTGACGTTTTTGAAAGAGTGTTGCTTCACTTATCCCTAATCCTATTAAATACAAGCTCTAGGAAAATAAGATTCTTCATGTCTTAAAATTGAGGAAGCAGATTGTGGATTACAGACTGTTGTTATTTCCCTCTCCTTTTTGGGTGGTGGGGAGTGGAGATTGTTTTCTGTTGGAACTTCAGGAGGGAAAAGGCTGCTTTAATTATGTCTAATCAAGAAATAAAAAGGTACTGAAATATTCATAAAATTAAAATATTCTATTTGTGGTTGTCCCAAATAAGAAGAAATTGACTTTTGAATAGGACTTAGCTCTTTATCTCTCCATTTATTCCCTTATGCCTTCTGATTTTATTATTTCAACTTTACTTTATCTTTTTTTTTTTTTGCTAGATCTGTTTGAATCCTTTAAAGTATCTGTACAGGTATTTCAACTCATTGTTACACTTTGTTAAATAATTCACACCATTTCAACAACTGCAGTCAGAATGTTTGTCTCTTAAAAAGTCTTCTATTAAATATCCTCTTTCTTTTGTTCAGCTGTGCTATAAGAATTAAAATTCTTTTCCAGAAAACTCTCAAGGGAGTTATGGGGTCTTCTTTCATAAAATTATATGTTTTCTCATTAACATTTGATCAGATTCTGAGTGTAAAATATTCCTAAATACTGATTGATTTTTGACAGTCACAATTGTGTTACTTCTTAAATGCAATTCAAATGCATCATTTTGTTTAGTAGTACATTTTTAGTCTAGTTCATCACCTAAAGTGCTGTGCATATCTGCTGTAATGGTATAAACCTACCATTCATGGCAGATAGCAGAAGACACTGGAAGGTACCTTCTTTAATATAAGTCACTATGCTAAAATTAAATTTTTCGGGACAAAATGTGATACATCATCTCTGTGTTCTGTATGTTTTTCCACTGTTTTCTTAGATTTTATTACTATTTTTGCTTTATATTGAATATAGTAGCATGCTGCAGTTACTGCAGTTCTTGTAGATTTTTTGCTTTGATATTTGTCCTTTCTTTTCTTTTTTTTTAAAGTAATTTCGCATAGTTCCTTAACAGGTTTGTTTTTAAGTATAAAATTCTTCTGGATTCTGATGCTGGAGAATATGGAGGGCATCAAAGGCTGGACCACAATACAGAGTACTTCTCTGAAGAATATCAACACAATTATCGACCTCATTCACTTATGGTAAGATTTTATTCCTTTTTTTTTTATTTTAATTCTACTTTCATCTGTGTAAGTTTTGCAATTTTTTGAACAAATATGGGGGCTATTCTAGTATTTTGTGGGGTTGGTAGTTTGAATTTATTTTCAAAATTTAGTCTCTGTGTAAATACAGTAGAGATGACCATGTTATAATTTGATTAAAACTAATAATGTTAACTGATTTTTGCCTTTAAACACTACCTTTACATTTCCATACGCTCTTGCAGTGTCTGGCCCACGGTGCTCCTCGCCAACATGCATGAAAACATACTAATATGCTTCTGAGTTGCCATTTTTAATATTATAATTTGCTTTGTTGTCATGCCTGAGAAACTCCATCTTCATGCTTGCTTTGTGATTTAAAGCTCTGTAGAAACTGAATCTTGCATTACTTTCTTAAAATCATGTTCTTAACTCCACAAACACGAGTCAGAGCGAATCATACATTTGCCAATTGGCTTTCTGCTCTTCAGTTTACAGAAAAACTTTGCAAAATGGAACAGGATTTCTCTGTTCACATCAAGAATTTCAAGACTTTCCAGTCCTAAAGTGATATGAATAATGGATAAAGATTTCCCCACAAATCACTTGAGATGGAGTGGGAGGCATATCCATGTATGCAATTTCTGCTAGCTGAGATGGTCACTTTTAAAACTCTACCTTTCTTAATTACTCATGAAATCAACCACCACAATCAATAATTTTAAACTGTCATTTTCCCCATTCTTTGTATATTTATGTGTATACATATCTGCACATATTTCCCACTTACTATGTTTTCACGTATAGGTGTGTAGGTAAATGTTTACATGCATGAGAAAATGAGATTGAAAAAGGCTGTGATTAAGGCAAGGGCTCACTGAAAAAAAAAAAAACCAAAACAAACCTGGAAACACTTATATGGCTAAGTAGATTTTTATGTCTAAAACATATACATGGGTGAAGGGGTGTGTGTCTCTGTGCACGGGTATATTGATGCATATAAACACCTGTAAATAAATTGCTCTTGTAATCTTAGCCTACAAAAATGGAGTATCTGCACTGATTTGTGTGGGCCACTCCTCTTCCATGGCAGAATGGAGACATGAATTTCTAGTGTCACATCTTAATGTTTCTCATGAGATCTAAACTCCGGAGAATTATTGTCACTTTTAATATCTCTCTCTTCCTTTCTTTCACTGTCTCCAGAGTATTGGCACTTCTTTCATTTGCCTGATTTAAAATAGTTTCATTACATGAAAGAATTCTTGTACTTTCATTGTGCTTGGTGTAAAGGATCTTGAGAATGTTTCTTGATTTTTTTTTTTTTTTAAACTATCTGCATGTGGCAGTGCCCTTGAATTGTGGGTAAGTATTTGTGCTAATTTGCACACAAAGAAACGAAAGGTCTAAGATTTCATTCCTGAAGGTTATGTAGCAAATTCACGTTTCCAGAGTTCTTGCTTCATGTGTCCAATTCAAATATCTTGCTTTGGTGATTGGAGAGCATCTTAATTATCTACCACTAACTTAACTTTTGCAAGCCAATTAACTGTAATTTGGAATGTATATTTCACATTTAGTCTATTAGATGGTTGAGTGCAAGTCGTTTGAGGCAGAAAAATTGTGCCAAAATGTGAAGATGCGATTTGCTAGGAGCATGTGGAAGATAAGGCATGTGACAAACAAAGCAGCAAATGCACTTTTGCAGCATAAGCTGTGGCATGGCAATGGCACCTCTAGGGCAGAAAGAAACCCAGCAGCATGGGTCAGGTAAACTCTCTCTTGTGTCCTTCAGCAATTCAATTCACAGACCACCTTCAACGAACCCCCCCGAGGATGCCACATGCACCAGTTAAAGGTAAAATACTCCTGAAAGGACACCGAGTAAAAGTAACCAAGTTCAAGAATCTGCAAATCTTGACTAAATTCAGCAAGATAGATCTTCAAGTAGGAAAGAACAAAGGTTACAGTAAATGCCTCCAGCGGCTATTTTGCAGTAAACCAGAGATGTTTTATTTTAAATGGCAATTTACCTCCACATTCCTGGAGTACTTGTCCTGCTTGGGAGTTACTTTAGTCTGAATTGCAGTTTCTAAAATCCAAGAAAAAATCTTCCCCTCCAATTTCTTTTCAAAAAGCATATGATGCCACCCCAATAAACTCACATAAGTTCTTTTCCTGCTGTTTAACAGCTAATTTATTTTTACGTGATACATACAACTTAAGTTTATCATTTCAATAATTTTAGTTCCTCCTCTACCACAAACTTCAGAGAAGTAATTTTTTTTAATGACAGATGCACCTCCCTTAAGGTGTGTAAGTAAACATTGTCAGCAAAACATGCCCAGAGGGTTGTGACAAAATGAAATCACATGCAATAATTCTGCTTCTCAAGTCAAGCTTAAATAGCACACAAATGTGTTACAGAAATAGAAGATTAAATGTGACATGATTCGTTCTAGAAACATCACCTAATAAAAGAAATATTCAAGGTGACATAGCAAAATCAGAAAAGAGAGATATGAAATTCCTGGAGCAAAGAACCCTGGATGAAGAGGAAGCTTTGTAAGCACTGCTAGCCATTTCACTGTACAATTTTCAGGCTTGTTTAGTAAAGCTCTACAGGGCCAGTTTTCAAAGTCGTGAGACACACCTTGAAAACTGCATAGGAAAATGCACAAAAAAGTCTTTTGTTATATACTTATGTAAATAATTATTAGAATCTGATTTTTCCATTTCACTGCTTGTTCTGTTCTGGATTATGAACAAATATATGAAATGTACATAACTTTCCAAGTAATCAAACTTTTTAATAACAAGCTGTGAACCATTTTGTCACTCTGAGAATAGACTTTTCAGCATAGCTTTATTTCTGTTTACATCTTCACTGTGTTATTCTCGTAATAGTCTTTTTGGGGGTATGTTTTATAAAAGATATGTGCTTTTTCAATGCTACTATTGTTTGTGTCTTACCAGCTCTTGGCAAGATGTAAATTAGGTGCTGCACACACATTTTGGCTCTAGTCAGATCCTAGTGCCCCTTTATGGATCAAGTTCTTTGGTTACTCAGGTTTTGTAGTTGGATGTGAAACTTAGATTTGGGGCAGGGGGAAGAAGACGACTAATTTTTTCATGACACATGTCATTCAAAATGTTTTCTTGGTCTTTACTTGACTGAATTTTGCTGTAAAAAAGAACTAGATATCAATGTGTGTCCTAGTAAAAATTTTTGTTCCACACCAAAAGTTGGTTGAGCTTTATACTTTCATACTTTGTGAACCAACAGTCCTGAGTAATAAGCAGGCTAAATGGAATATTGCACAGTATGTTGTGTCATTGGAAAAGTAGTATATGGTTTGTTGAGAAATATAATTGTTCAACATATTTCAACTTTTAGATTTACTTTTTTTGTAGTTCATTCCAATTAGTTAAAAAAAAATAAATAGATGTCAAAGTATTCTTTTTCTCCTGACCCCAGTGCTGTCTCTTTTCTGATTATGTTTGGAATTCATTGATATAATCTTATCACATTAAATGTAACTGAAATTATATAGTTTATTTTCAGAATATCTTTATTACAGGGTTGGGTTTTTAACCTTGACTTTAATGTATACTATTCAATGTCAAAGTGCAACTTCCTTCTTCCTTGAGTCTATTGACAAATTAAAATACTCACATAGAGTGAAATGATCTAAAAGCTTTTAGTGACCTTAACTTTGAAAACACTCATTTGCATAACTTTCATGTTAAGGATTTGCGTATTGAATTTCAAGGGACTGATGTAATCTTTAACTGTTTTTCCTCTGCTGTGCACAGATATACAGGTTAAATGAAAGAACATTTGTAGTTAGAAACCTAAGTTTTCTCACTAGGGGAATCAGTAAAACTTTAATACCAGAAAGGTCTTTTGTTATTTTTACCTCTTGATGATTAAGACTTATAGATTCATTTGCTCATCTTCATCGATCGTTTGACTGCTTAAAACCACCAGCAGATGTAATGATTCCAGAGTTACTCTGTTGGTAATTTTGTTTCACATCCTGTCTAATTCTTCAGTCTACTTGTTTATCAGGGATTTTTGTTGTCTTTTTCTAAGTACTCTTTCTTAACCTGGAAAAAAGAGTACAGAAGACAATAGAGGAGAAATTTTGAGGTATAGCTTATGCAGTATATGGCCTTCTATTGCATAAATGGAGCAAGACAATCTAAGAAATCATTTTCTGCATATTCATGTTGTAAAGCTGTAAATTGAAAAGCAAATTGAAAGGCAGAACTTCACATTATTTTAAGCATACCTTCTTTGTCATGCAATATCTAGCAAAATGAACAGCAAAATATCTGAGGTTTTGGATATTACATTATGGTCAGAAAGTGAAAGCTGTTATCTATTTTATTCATTGATGGTTAATTGTATTCTCAGAATAAGGTCAGTGTCTGACAATTAGTAGTGATACAGAGACATGAGACTGTCTAAGCCCTCATTTTAATTAAAAGTTGGGGATAATGTTGGCACAGACTCTTGTGGCGTTGCCTTCTGCGTCTACCAGCTGCAATATGTGCTATCAAATATTTTACTGCAGTGCCTGATCTAGCTCTGAGTTCTAGTAACTCTCCCATCTGTTACAAAATGACCTTGAAATTATTTTTAGTGCTTGGTGTTTCCCATTCCTGAAAGTAGGATGAGGAGGAGTTCATTGCAGTTCCAGCCAATTTCAGTTGTGCTGGCACCTGGCACAGAATTACTGACAGATCTGAAAGTAGCAGTTCTCATTTGTGGAACCTCTTGCTTGTGGAGTTTTAGATACATTTGGAGATTGCTGTGTATTTTAGTCCTCTCCTGGAATATGTAAGGCAAGATTTCTGCTTATAATTGCAGCTGTTCACAAGTGCTTCTTACATGTGGTGTTCCTGCATTCTTCTTAGCTTTTCTAATCACTTTTTTTCTTGAAATTTTAGGGATATTCACAGGAAAAAAAAAAGTCTAAGGAGTAAGATTTGACTTGTGTTACTGGCTAGTAGTAGTGCCAGTTGTTTTTACCCTGGTTTTGGATGAGCCATCATGGATAGACTATGATCTTAATAGAACTTCATGTATGTTAGTGGGAAAGAGGTTGATTATAATAAACTGATTTTTTTTGGTCTGTATTAGAATGGCTATGCTACTTTAGTGCCAGAAGCCTTAATGTATGTGGGATTTGCCTAGTTTCAAACAGTGTAACTTCCTCATAGTTTAAATGGGCATGCAGTATAAAAAAAGGTCAAAAGTGATAAAAAACAATTTTGTATTTGACATATATACAACATTCCTGTCATCCATCATGCTCTCTGTTAGCACATGTGCTGGTGAAGTCAACCACAGTTACTCTACTTCATTCCTGCCAAAAATTCCACGGGGAATCCAGACTTTCAATGATATTTGATGACTAAACGTTTGAATGTCAGCTTTGTCAAAAACTTCATCTTTCCACCTGAGTCATCCTAACTGTCCCAAACAGACCTGATGTTTTCCAGTCTCCACATTCTACTCCCTCATCAGAAAAGGCCTTGTGAGCTTTCATGTTTATGTTTTTAGATATCTTCTTGGCTTCTTGAAATAGTGGAGTTTGTGTCCTTACAGGACTTGAGGTGATAAGTAAGCAATTGGTCTAGAAAGCAGAGGGATGACTCATTGAGATCCCTAAAGCCCTGAGTAACCTGGTCTGACCTCCAAGCTCAGGGAATTGGGGCCTCCTGGAGCCCTTTCCAACATGTGTGAGCCTGAAGGAGAGGAAAGTGCTGGGAAGAGTATTCAAGAAGAACAGAAAGCTTGGCACAGAAGAGAGATTGTGAGGGTGATTTGATTGAAAGATAGTCAGGACATGGGTTAGTTGTGATTTCATTCTCTTTAGCGCGCTGTTCTTTGGGCATTCACTTCTGTCCATGTTCATCAAGTGAGCCTTGTGAAATGGTGAAGGAGTCATGAATGGAATAAAACTTGTTGATCAGAAAAAGCTGGTTAGAAGGGCAGAGATCAACAGAATTGAAGCAGGTAATTTGAAAGTCTGTAATTCAGCAGCAGTATATGATAAAATAAACTTCTGAGACCCTCTTCCCAGGGTACAGAAAAGTAAAAAATTACACATCTCTGATAATGTCTCTTGCTGATGAATACTGAGATTTCCTATAATGATTTTAATCAGGACACCTCTATATACTTTTACTATACTATACTTACCTATTTATAGGTAGACATATATCTTCCCTAGTCCATCACACAAATGTTCTGAGTTCTGTCTATTCAAATAAATAATAAAGCCAGAGGACATACACTGTTGTATTTCTGGAAATCCTGGTGGGCTGAGGGGAAGAAATATTCCCTATATATTTGTAACAAGAATTACCTAATACTTGTGTAGCATTTTTCCTTTTAAAAACATTTTACACTAGTGGAATGAATAATAATCTTATTTGTAATTATTAATGTGTTTGATTTATAATTAATATTTATTAATTGTTCATGCCTTATTGGTTGCTTTGTGTAGTAAATAACCTTGGATGTGGTTGCATCCACCAGTGAAATAAGTTAAGATTAGGAGATGGTGCCTTATGTGGCTCTTATGTGATTTAGCAAGAAGCCCAAGACAAAAAAAAGACACCAAAATGCTTGTTTAATTTGCCTGGATGAAGGAAGAACATGTGACTGAAGCAATAAGCTGGCAGATACATCTCTTCATGACAAAGGGAAAACATACCTGTATTAGTCTAAATACAATCATCTGCAAAAGTTCTGAAATTGTGCTTAAACCAGTTTTAAAATTCTGATTGGCAGTGAAGTGGTTGGAGTGTGATGCTTCCACACTGCTCTCACATTCTCAGCTCATGTAAATTGACTTTAAAGGAGCTGGGCTAATTTACTCTTCCTAACATCTGACATATTATTGACCACAATATAATTGAGAATTGCTTTGTCCTGTATTAACATTCATTTTTATTCCCTTAACTGAAGTAACATTTTGCAAATTCTTTCTTAGAAAACTTATTTCTGTTTGTTCCTTCTCGCTTCATCATCCAAACCCAGAGCACTGAATTTCTCAATGTACAATTTCAAAACCTCTCTTTTATCTGTAGGTTTTGAGGTAGTTGACTTCATTAAGTATTTCCTCTCTTGCACAGATTTATAGAAGCTATTTATCACTGAAACCTTAGGGGAAATCATTATGTTCACTGCCTTTCAAGAAGCATTGGACACAGCTCTCACTGGTTCAATGCAGATCAGCTGTTCTTTTCCTTTTTCTCCTTTTCCTAAAGCTTTTTGCTTTGTTGATTTATTCTGTTTTGAAAACAATGGAAGCCTTTCATGCCATCAGGCTCTAGTTAGCAGATAACGTAGTTGAAATTGCAGAATATTAGACACTCCACAGGGATGAAGGATAGTCTAAAAGAGGACGTTGTCAGAATGAAGCCAATAAACTTCAATCTTGTGTTACCTTTTATAATTGCATTTTTATTGACTTGTTCAGAAAACACATTCATAGACTTGACAATTGATGGAGTACCGTATATCAGGGTAATTGGTAGATAGTACGCATCGGTCTTGTTTTCAGATTGTGACTTGCTCTGCTTGGAAGGAATGTCATGTAAAATATATTGCCACAAGTTCTTTTATGATCTATGAGGAGTCTTTTGATTATATATGTTTGGGGGGTTTTCGTGTTATTCAGGAAAAAGGGCAAGAAACTGCATTAATTTAAATGGTTAATTTTGATTCTGTCCAGTCTTGAAAGTAAGTTTCATTGCTCAGGTGCTGACATTCCGTAGGTGCCAAGAGTGAGAAGAATATGCTGCTGTGTCACATTGCTGGTATTTACCTGTATGCAATGACATCACACACCTTGGGGCAACTTTAATTCACAGCAGAAGAGTGTTGTGAAACTTTGTCATTTATCATTGTACGGTCTATTGACCTAGATGTCCTCAGGTTTTTGAAACTGGTCATTGTAAGTCAATGGGGCCCTCTACTGGTAGCCATCTAAAATAGGTAAGATATAAATATTGAAAAAAAAAAAGAAAAAATACTAAGAAGTTGCTGTCTTTTTAAATTTTTAGGTTATCTTGCAAAATTCAGATGCTGGGGACTAAGAAGTTGATAATTATTTTTTAAATGTGAGAATTATGACCCACAACACAAATTTTTAATGTTAAATATGTTTTTCTTCACATACTGTTATTAAGTTGTCTCCTGTAAGGTTTATGGTTTTTTCAGCTACTCCTGTTTCTTGTCATATTTTTCCTAGGTGTACATTCCAAGCAGAGTGGCTCTTGTGCTTCATAATACGGATGTCCCAAAATGAAGTTCCCTGTAACTGTCACTGAAGAAGCAAGTCATAGAAGAAGTGCTGAAACACTGTACTAGTACTAAGTATAACAATACTTGCTCTAAGGTGGCTTTCTGAAACTGAGTATGGTAATATTAGGTGTTTAAAATGTAAGATTAATATTCCCATGTAATTGCAGAGCTCTTGACTTGCTAGACCCTCTTTTGAGGAAACTTTACAAAGAGGCAGAAAGGAAAATGTTGGGTTTGTAGCTGTAGTAGTACAAAATTACACTTAAGGTGTTGCAAAGCGGCAGGTATTCTCAATTAAACTGTTGTTTACAGAATTTTATCGAGTAATAAGAGTGGTCCTTCTCCAAAGTTTGTACTTTCTTGTAATCCTCATTTTGACAGTGAATTCAAATATTCATTATATATGAATGCTTCTTACTAAAAGTAAGTAGTTTGCTTAATTAAAACAGAAGTTTTTGGCTAAAAGGCAGCCTTAATGGTTTGTGGGACCTAATTCAGGGCTCCTCTTCTTCAGTGAAGTCCAGCAAGGAACTAGAAATGTTTATCCAAATGGATGAGAAGGTCCTCTGAGAGTATTGTACTTTGCCATTTTTTATTTAATTAAAGGTGCACAAATATGCTGCACAGCGAAATGAGCAGGCCTATTGACTGGAGACCTGCTGATGCTACTGTGTGTGTCGCTTATTTGCTCCCACCCCAATCACTTAGTTTGTGCCTCTCACTTGCTACAGCTGGACAAAAATTACACAACTATTTGACTTAGATCACTAAAATGTTCAGTGAGAAGCGTGTTTTGTTCTTACTGTGATAATATCACACTGGGAGATAGACTTAAAATATAGTTCTTCCCATTGGATTTGTTTCACTAACATCAGGACCTTCCAGTACTGATTTCACTATTTCCAGAAGCTGCCTTTCAGCTTGGAACATGATGATGTTCTTGCACTTTTATAACTTTTGAAACATTGCTTCTCGTGAAGAAGCAGTCTCAAAATACAGTGATCAAGCTAAGGTGTTTTTTGATTAAAATTAAGATAGTTAATTATTTGAGTGCTGCTAAGATAATTCAAGTGAGTTCCTTCATAAGCTACAACTTTTTTGTAAGAGTAAGATTTTGTATATTTGAAAATGTATTGCAGAGTATTCTGGGAAATTAATACCAAATTAACGAGACATGCTTTATTTTGTTCCATTTATTTAAAAATTTGAATTGGTTCTGAAATGAATGTCTTTTGTACAAATCTGAATTTTCTAACTTTTAAAATCGCCAAAGAGGAAGTTGTCCGTGACCATTTCCAAGTCACAATTTTACCCAGTTTTCTTTGTGAACCATTGTGTAAATTACTGAATAGTTGTGCTAACACTGAAGATCTATTCACAGTTCTTGGAATGCTTACTCGTGGCTTACTTCTTAAGCAAAATAAGGGATGGAATAATGCAGCGTGATGGGAAACAGTCTTTTGCAGAGTTCACACTGAAATGACTTTGTGAACATCCTCAGTCTGAAATGTTCTGTGTGACAGAGAATCTTATATTGCAGTTGGGTACTGTAGGATCATGCTTCATTTTCCTCTGCACCAGTTTGATCATTGTTTGGTTGTGGGCTAATAAAAGCATTCCTGTTATGCTATGACTTTAAATAAAATATACAGAACTGTTTTAGCAACTGGAACTGATTATTTTTTTTTCCCACAGATTTTTTTCCTTGTAGTGAAATAACAAGCAACTTCTAATACATGTTATATTTACATTGTATTGCTCTAATGTGTTTTACAGGGGGTTTGTGTTTTTTTTACTGGCACCAGTTCCAGGTTTCAAAATGTGATGCAAGGCAAGCGTCTGTGTCAAACCTTTTTTCAAGAGGAGGAATAAATGTATGATGTGAAGTATAAACTGTAAAATTACACGGAAAATAAACTCTGAGGAGGAGAAAATAATTTCATATATGGTTTCATTGCTTGTATTGTAAAACAATTGTACAGTAGTCTTAATGCTGGAAGACAGTTTAGATTTTGCTCTGTCTTGAAATCAGGAACTTGTCTTGGTTATAAACACTAGTTAGAGTGCTAGAATACTTGTCCTATGCACATTTTCTTTGACATAGTGATAGATTAATAAGAGTGAACTGCAAAATTTGTAAGGTGAACATGTCAATACAGGAAGCATAATAATTTGGGCTTTTTTTTGAAATCCACCTCTACATTTTGATGGTGAGTGTACTCCAGTCTTGTGAGTAATTCCCTATGTGGGCCATTGACTTAAGGGTTGGACTCGATGATCCTTGTGGGTCCCTTCCAACTCAGAATAGTCTGAGGCTGGAAAATTTTCCTTTGTAATACCCATGGAAAGCCAATTTCTTCCTCCTGCTCATTGGATTTTGATGGATTATGAAGACAAATTCAGCTTTCACCTTGTATCAGTGACGCTCAGACTGCAACCAAGGTTTGTCCTTACCATCACGCGCTGAAGTTTGTAGCTGCCTGTCACCATGACTGCCTGAAGCCTCAAACTCATACTGAGAAGCACATGAGCTCCAGAGCTTTTCCTGCTTGGGTGCACCTCAAATCAGCAATCTTTGGCTCCATCACAGAAGTAAATTAAGTGGTCCATGGTGATACATCCCAGGGTACAAAACTCTCCTCAAATATTTAGATACAGTGAAAGAATTCTCTTTAAAGACAACCCCTCTTAGTTTAAAGGGCTAATAAGGGTTTATATTTCAACATTTAGAAACACACCCTTCCCTGTCACCTGTAAGAGTACTGGTAATACTTGGCAGCTCTGGCCTAAGAAGTTGTTGCTCCATCGTCTCTCTAACAGTCAGTGAGAACTCAAGTTCATCTTTACCTGTCAGTTTATCAAGATTCAGGCTGACCTTCCCTCCATCTTGCATCGTGTGTGCTGAATGGCTCTTTGTACTTAATAATTCAACTTATTCTCTGAGCCAGGTGGTTATTGAGATAACAGGTAGGCATCCACTAGACTGGTGTATTCTGTGAGCAGTAAGTTTTGATTTCCCTGCTGTTTTCTCCTCCTCCTGCACTTCAAGTCCTGCTGTCCTGAGTTTTATTTTGAAGATGAAGAATGAAGTGGTTATTTCAGCTTGGTAAGGACTTCTGGAAAGCATATTTTAATGGAAAAACTGTTTGAGCTCTCTGTGGTTTTTTTCCTATGAAATTTTTCTTGCTCATTGTATTAAATTTAGTAAAGAGCTTGTTAACTATGTGCTCTGAAAGACAGGACTATGGTGTAGCTAATACTCTGCCAAAGGTGACCAGTTATATGAACAGCAGGATACCAGACTGAGGAAGCAAGTGTGTGGTATTTGCAGATATTGCAAGGTGATATTTTTGTGTGTTCATCTGTCAGTCATAGTTCTGCTTTCAAATGATGTTTTAAGCAGCTTGAAGTAGTTTTAGTTTCCCCTTTTTTTTATTCCTGACTCCAACTAATTGTTAAAGGAAGAGCTTCCTGTTCATTTAAGTCTCCCTTCTTAAATGTAGAATTAACTGAATGAACAGCAGGAATTGTTTCCTGTAATTTAAATAAATATGGATATTCTGTTGAGGAGATGTTAAGGTGTATGATTGGACTGTCTTCTGTTTAATAAATTAGCTTTCTGAGGAATTCAAGTATTCAGCATTTAAGAGATTTATCTTTGACTAATGTTTCCAAACTGGGCATGTTGTCATCGTTGAAGTACTGCTACAGACAAAAAGCAGCATTTTACATATTTCCATACATCATACCTTAGCTAGGATCTGAGTTTCTTAAAAAAATCAGTCTGTTAGTGAGTTATTTACTGTGATGGAGAGCTGTCTCTTACACCAAACGTATTTTTTTAATTCTGTTTAGGCTTCCAGATTTTGTAGAATTGGTCTCAAATTCTTGAGGAGAGAAGCAGCATCTTTCTGAAAACTTCATGAGCATTAAAAAAAAAAAAGTGGAAATACTAAGATTTTGGTCATGTTTATATAAAGAGAAGTATTTTCTTCTTTATGCAATGTTTCCTTTATGTAGGCTTTTCCATTTTTAATTTATCTGAAAATAAGCTTCAGTAGTAGTGTTGGGCTGACATATGACTGCTCTTATTAAAAACAATTACATAAGTTGTTGGGTAAAAATAACTCCAGTTGAATATGTTAAAAATATCCTGCTTATAGAAAGGTAGAAACAAAAGCTAATGATGACTCATTAGATGAGACAAATTATATTTTTCATGCCTGTGAGTACAATATGTATCCTGTAAATATAAATAAGTCTTCGATATTCATGGTAAAATAAAACCTAAAATAAATAAGGAGAAAACCTAAGAACTTGGAAGTATTGAAGTAATAAATCTCAGCTTAGCGGATACTTGTGCATATTTACAAAGCTATTTGAACACTGACAAAAAGATCTATTTAATTGAACTAGATCTGAAAACTGTCTTATAAAGTTAAGAAATAGACAGTAATTTCTCAATAATGGAAGATGGATGCAGCACTAATCACCCACACCATTTGACTCTGAGATAATCTTCAGCATTGCTAAAAGTGAGGAGGGAACTCTCTCTAAAGTTGCTTGTTTCTTCACAGATCACAATTGTAGTGTATAGAACAAGGACAGTCTGTGGCAGGATGATGTGAATTTGAAGCATTGAATATTCAATCTTTGCTAATGGTATGAGGTTTGTGACAAGACAGATCCAAGTGCATGTAGGAAGAAAGGTATGTCTGCAAACACTAAGCTGCAAATTCTGTGATGTTTTAGTGCTTTCCCTGTGGTAATTTTTTCTCCTGATCCTTTCCAGTAGTCTTAGTCTTTCACAACAAAGAAAGCAACTCTGATCTATTTTCTATTCTCTCCTGGAGAGAGGGTGTTGTGGTTTAACCCCAGCCAGCAGCCAAGCCCCACTCAGCTGCTCACTCAACTTCCCCACCAGTGGGACCAGGGAGAGAATCACAAGGGTAAAAGTGAGAAAACACCTTGTTGAGATCAAGACAGTGTAATGGGGAAAGGAGAAGCCACACACACAAGAAAAGGAAGGGATTCATTTACTGCTTCCCATGGCAGGCAGGTGTTCAGCCACCCCCACGAGAGCAGGACTCCGTCACATGTAGTGACTTGGGAAGACTAATGACATGACTCCATATGTCCCCCCTTCCTCCTTCTCCCCCCCACTTTATTTACTGAGTGTGATGTCATATGATCTGGAATATTGCTGTGGTCAGTTGGGGTCACCTGTCCTGGCTCTGTCTGCTCCCAATTTCATAGGCACCCCGAGCCTCCTCACCAGCATGGCAGTAGGAAAAGCTGTGGCAGCCTTGGCTCTTTGTAAGCCCTGCTCAGCAATAACAAAACCATTTCGGTGTTATCAAACCTGAGTTCAGCACAAATCTAGAACACAACCCCTTACCAGTCACTGTGAAGAAAATTATGTCTGCCCCAGCCAAACCCAGCACAGAGGGACTGGGGGTCAAGCAGCTGTCCTAAGCTAGTGGTTCTGGTGGTGTAGGTGTATGCCTAAAACAGTGCTGATAAAATATCAGCATTTTGGCTGTTGCAGAATGGTGCTTGCACAGTGTGAAGGCTTTCTGGAAGTGGCTGGATATATTCCTGCTGATGGAAAGCCGTGAATGAATTTGTATTTCTGCTTTGCCTGCACATGCACTTTTTGCTCTCCCTGTTCAAGTATTATCTTCATCCACAAGTCCTCTTACCTTCCCTCTGTTTCCTCCCTGACTCAGAGGAGAGGGGAGTGGGAAACAGCTTGTGAGAGTGTTGTTTATCTGTTTGCCGAGATCAACCCACCACCTCCAGCAAAAATTGAGTGAGCTGTGCACCTCAGAAGGAGTTTGACTGGCAAGATGAAAGTAGGTGAAGTTGCCTGAAGTAATTTGAAAGTCATTTGAACTAAAAGGTAGGGGATAAATCCCAACCTTCCTTAGTTGCCTTTCACAAAGTATGGTGTGTGTCTCTTGTTTAGTACAGTAAGATATCTGGAGTAGGTTAATTTTTCTACTGTTAAAGTACCACCTGTGTGAAGGATCAGACAAAGTCCATGTTCAGCTTATTTCATGCTAAAAATTCTTGAACCTGTTCTTTTTCAGTAGTGGCACCAGAGAAAAGATTGCTGTAGAAAAGGATAAAAATACTTCTCTACTTCAAAACATAAGTAATTTCTAATGTAAAATCCTTCATAGAAGTTTATTCACTATTAAAAGAGGAGAGGAGGAGAAGCTTCTATCAAAAGACTACCCTTTGGTACTATAAAGATACAGAAAATGAACTTTAATGAAAACCTGATCTTTAGAATATATGGAGTTTTAACTGTTACTTTTGCACAAAGCTTCTTTCAGGTGTTGACTACTACTTCTGTGTGTTGTTTTTTTAATTTGTTCATAACAGTGGTATTAGACCACATGCAGCACTTTGAGTCTTTGAGTATTCTGAAACCTTTGTAACAAAGTAATGTACAAATTCAAATATAAACAAATTCATATTCATGAATGTTCAAGGCAATCACAGTTTTCAGTCTTGAGTCATAAGCTGGGGTTAGCTTTGGTTTGGGGGTTTCTAGGGTGAGAGGGGAGGGGAGGTTGAAGATGTTTACTGGTTCTGCTAAATGCCATTTAAATTTCTGCCCTTGCAATTCCAATAACCATTTTAAATGTTTGACTATGGCCTGTTTTTGTCAGAAAACAGCTAGCCCTATCCAGCACCAAAAAAAGCATTTCTTTAGCCAATTATGTAAGCACATCAAAACTGAAATGTATTTTTCTATCCAAGTTTATTCGGGTTTGTTTATCTGAAGGACCTAGTGTTGATCACTTCATAAAATAGAGCAGATGGATTTTTTTTTTTTTTTTGTGCAAAACCCCTCTTTTCCCAAGGCAAAAATATTCCAATTTTCAAATATGGTATTTTTTTCATGAAAAATATTGGATTATCAAAAGTGAGAATTTTCATAGAAATATATTTATCAAAAAAACCCTCCCAGAACAGTTCTATAAAAATACTAAGTAACATCACTGCTTACATATATGCAAAGCATGGACAGTCAGAGCTCTATCACTGTTAGTGAAATCGGCTTCATGGAGGGACTTTCATTAGATTCATTGTGTGAGTGAATTCCTGTACTGTTCTTTTGAAAATAAATAACTTAGTTTTTAATAAGTATATAAAATGGTAGGACTGGTGTCAGCTTTCCACAGGCCTCCTTGGGCTTCTAAAATTCAAACCAGCTGTGTAACTTCTTCCTGGTGCCTGTTGGGTAGGCTTGGCAGGCAGTGGTTTGGCCAGGCTTCTACCCTCAGCTTCTTCTTTTCCAGGTGGGTCAAGCTGTCCTGGTTGGTGCTCTTTGCAAAAATGCTCTGATGCCAGTTGATGAACTGGGCTGAAAAACTGATTTTGTGGAAACATAACTCTCTTTAGTGGCATAAGCTGCCAAGATATGTAGCTCTAGCTGGAAAATGGGCTCTTTACAATGGATAGACATCTATCTTCCTGCACCTTAGCAATGGGGGTGACTGCATTGCTGCATCCAGCAGCAGTTTGTTCTAGCTGTGTTATGTAAAAGCTGGCTATTACACAGAAATAACTCTTCCTTCTATTTTTCCATAATCTTCTGCCTCTATGAGCCCCTGTTCCTCAAACTTACCAAACAGGTGCAATACATCTCATGTTCATGAATTAACACAGCAGACATGTGTCTTTCATGGCAATGAAATGCTTTTTTTTTAAAATCCCCAAGGATTCAGTACTGTGATAAAGTATTTTAAAAGCTGAATATGGTTTCCCTAACTGAGTAAAGCTGGTACGAAACACGGAAGGAGCAAATATCCTGGAGTTATACATCTGCAATAGAAGCTCTCATCAGGAATTTCTTGCCTTGCATGGCTGCTTATTATAGTTGTTGATTGTAATAGTCCCATTTAAACTTGAGTGGTGATACACACCTTGTTATGTAAAACACTCTGCAAGGT
Source organism: Sakesphorus luctuosus (assembly GCA_013396695.1). Classification (NCBI taxonomy): domain Eukaryota; kingdom Metazoa; phylum Chordata; class Aves; order Passeriformes; family Thamnophilidae; genus Sakesphorus; species Sakesphorus luctuosus. The sequence goes on along the minus strand of VWZD01007336.1, from coordinate 174,286 downwards.
TGTTTAAACATGAAAGGTAATTGCTGATTTTTCATTGGCGGTAACTCACAGGTAGACATTCCTCTGACTAATTAAATACACTGACCTTTAGTATTAACTGCCTTGATGAGTTTCAAGCCATGCTGTGCTTTGGTGCCAGACACAGCTTTCAACCTGTCTTGTCCTCTTTTGATTTTTTCTGAACAGAGCTTGTGAATCTTCCTGTTTATTTTGGCTGATGTTAGCAGGTGTCTGGTGAGATTGTGCTCCCTACAGAATCCTGCCAACTCTGCTGTGGTCTCTGCTGTGGTTAGCCCTACATGCCTCTAGCTATTTTCTCTGTTGCATCAAGCCATATGGATCTTCTGAGCAGCCCTTGTGTCCTTATCCCTTGCTATTTCTCTGTCTCCAACCCAGCAAGGAGAGTATGTTGATGTACTGGTATTTGCAAGGGTTTGGGTTCATCAACAGATTTATGAAGGCCAAATCTCTCAGGTGCTTGGAGACAAAGGGGGCTGCAGGATAAATAAATGTGTTGACCCATGTTCTACTTTGTCCTTTGGTCTCGAGAGGCCCAGCTTCTAACTCCTTACTTCCCCAGATTTTATGGTTTGTGTCACTCTGGTCTGGGGGCCCCTTCCCAGAGCTCTCTCTGACCTTTCAGGATCAGTAGTAGTGTTTCAGCTGTTGCTTTCACAGCAATTACTATAACAGCACAGATGTAAGCTGCAATCAGAGATGTGCAAATGAACCATCTTCAGCTTCTTAAATTCATCCCTTTATATCATCTGCTGAGCAATGCTTGCGTGTTGTGGTTTGAGAATTTTCCCCATGAGGAAAAACTTAGGTCTGAGTGTGTCTTTACATATATTTCAAAGTCAGTTTCCTTTGTGCCCCCACACATCTTTACTCTGAAAAGCTGATATGTGGCAGATGTCTTGCCCAGAATCTGAGACAGTCACTCCAAAACTCACCAGGTACAGCCTTTTGCACAGGAGGGAAGCAAAGCAAAATAGGAAGATATGAAGGGCTTGTGATGACACATCATCTGCTGAGGTTGCTCTGATGCCCAGTGTATGAGTCAGACTTGATGTGAATCCTGCTGCCACCTGCTGGATTAGTACAATCAAATTCACCCTCTTCCCAACTCTCTCATTGGAGTCAGTCATATCTAATGTAGATACTGATTGTGATCCAGGGATTACAAGTCAAGGATTCAGATGACAAAATGACCAAGGCAAACAAGGATGTGAAACCTCCAGCACACAACACATACACAGAGAGTTTACTCTTTTTTAACTCTCTTCCAGTTCTTTCTAGAACTGATCATGTTCTCATCTCATCTTTCATAGTGACTGCTGCTGTGAAAAGACACAAGTAGCCAACAGCAGGTATGTAGGTATCCTGCTTCTGGGGAAGCCAGGCTTTTGGGGGGATGAAGGGCACATGATAGAGGAATATGTGTAGAACAGAGAGGAAACAAATATCCAGATATCTATGATAAGTTTCTCTTGCTTTTAAATCTCCTGTTGATATCTGTCTTGGTCACAGAAACATGAATAATTTGGCCTTGTTTTTAAGTACACATTTTGCTGTATTTTGCACCCCCTTCTATTTCTTTGCTGCATCTCTAAGTTGAATCATTAGCAACAGCAACCTACTGTTGCACAATATTCCTGCAAATTACACTGCTTAATTAACCAAGTGATGTGTAATAATACTACATGACATTTTTCTAGAAGTGTTACCTAAAAGGCCTGAGCCTCTTAAAGTGATAACAGAAAAGAGGTAGTAGAGTTCATAAGGATAAATGTGCTGCAAATTGTTTGGTAGCTCTTCAAGTCTGTGTCTACAGCAATGGTTCAGATCAGAGAGGCAAACAGGCATTTTTGAAGTGAGACCCCTGATGGTCTGCACTTACCATGTGTTCAGTTGCCAGAGTGGTTTTGAGACAAAAATGTAGATTCTTTAGAGGTGAAATAAACAGCCTCTTCTCCAAAAGCATTCTGAACGTCCCTTGGGTGTTTTGCTTAGACCTCCAATACTTCCATGTGTGGCCTCTGTCCACTGCAGGGACTTCCCATGTGCATCTAATAAATCTTCTTGTCTAGGAGATAAGACTGCCTCTAATCCTCAGTATACTGCCCAATGACATGTAATAGCAGTGTGAGGAGATCAGCAGCCACTTTGATCTGTTCCTAAAATATTTGCTAACATAGATGTAGCATAATGGGCTAATTTCTAAATTTGCAAGACTTTGCTATTTTCAATCCATATTCTTTGTTTTAAGCCCTGTTCTTTATGTAAAACTGCAAACCAAATTAAGGATACAGAAATGTTTCTGGAAATGTTTACACAGAACTGATGTTGTGAATCTACAATTATTTTTACAGTTATCTTAATGTAGCTGTTATGGCATAATAACAGCCTTTAGTCATTGTTTTTCTGCCTGCTAAGGCAAATAATGTCCTTGTCTAATGCAACAGAAACTGCAGTCAGTAGCAAAATCTTTAATATCTAATTTGCTAGACCTTACTTTGCACTTTTTCATCTGAAATGCAGATTTATAAATTGAAGTAGGATATGTAACATTTCAGTGAATGAAATCATTACCAACAGGATATTTGGATGGCAGCTGTAATTTGGTCTGGGAGGGTTTTCTAGCTGAGATTAATTTGTCTTCATGTGCCAGAAGATTTTAAAAACTTAAGAGGTTTTGTGTTGGGGTTTTTATGTGAGGTCGTTTTTAATTTATTTAGCAGCACATAGTGTTAAACAGTTAACTCCCTCACCCCCTAAAAACTCCCTGTTTTTATTTCCAGTCTGCTGCACCTGTGACTTTCCATTCCCATTGATATGACCATAAGCCCAAAATCAGGAATTGGTTCTCAGTCTTTGAATTTGGTGCTTCCTTGTGCCACAAACAGTACCTGAAGGGAATATTCAAGAAAGGTGGAGAGGGACTTTTGACAAGGGCATGTAGTGACAGGACAAGGGGGAATGGCTTCAAACTGGAATAGAGGAGGTTTGCGTTAGCTATTAGAAAAAAATGCGTTATGGTGAGGGTAGTGAGGCACTGAAAATGGCTGCCCAGAAAAGCCGTGGATGCCCCATCCCAGAAAGTGGTCAAGGGCAATCAGGATGGAGTTCTAGCAGTCTGGTCTAGTGGACGATGCCCCTGCCCATGGCAGGGGGCTTGGAACTGGATGATCTTTTAGGTCCCTTCCAATCCAAACCCCTCTATGATTATGTTCACATAAGGGATCATGGGGAGGATTATTTGCATCCTCAACAAAAGCGCAGGAGAAGTAAAAAGTTATACAGGCCCACTTGACAGCTAAGGATCTTTCACACAGAGGATATAGTTTAGGGTATTCATTGCAATACTTTGCTTATGCAAGGATTCACTGCTTTCAGACCTTGCAGTGCATATCTCTTACTAAATTCTTCCTTATTCAATGGCAGTAAGCAAAAAAAAACTCATCTATGACCTGGATTGAATGAATACTGCCCTCGTTGCCCTTCAAATATTTTATTTTGCTTATTTCCTACTACATTTTGTCACTGTATTGTAATGTTGCCTTCTGCAAGAAATGGAGTAATTGGGAAGGGTGTTATGTACACAATAAAGGTGCATCAAAGGATTAAAAAGATATAAATAGCAAAAGTATTTTTGGAGTATGGAAATGAGACCTCCAGGTTCTGCCCATCCTTGGTCACTGGGGCATACATTGCCCAGGCATCAGGTGTTATCAGGGTATTATCCCAGAAATCACATGATAGAACTGTTATGGAGTCACAGGGACAATGAGCACCCTCCCTCACACCTGCTGGCACTTCAGGGGGGAGAAGAAGAAATGTGAGTATATTTTCTCATGCTGCAATACTCTGCCAGTTTGAAGTCCTTGAGAGGAAAATTGTGCTCCAGCACATGGAGGTTGCCAAGGCTGTGCCAGGCACTCCCATCCCACTGTCCCAGTCTGTTCCAGCTGAAGGCAGCACAGACACATCATGGTGCAAGAGTGCTGGGTGTTTCCAAAGCACTGCAGGTGTTCTGCCTTCTCTTTCCTGGCCCTGCATAGGAACTCCAGGGAAGTTGATGCATTCCAGTAGATGTAAAGCTAATCCTGTTCAAAGGATGTGTTTGCTGCATGCACTGGGATGTACAGCTATATGTTCCCTGGCAGTGCCTAGCACACCTTGCTTGATTTCCCTTAGATTAACACTTTCTTCTAGGTAACAACATGCAATGTGCCTACTGAGGATACCTATGCACTGTACTGAACCCAAATATACCTTTATATCCAAATAGTAGTGAACATAAGCAAAAATAATTTAATTATAAATAAAATCATTAAGGTTATCCAAATGTCTGTTAATCCAAAGCCAATGTAAATGGCTGTAGCCCTGTGGCAGGCACTAAAATCAAGATTATCCAAAGACCTGCAGGAGGAAACATTATTTTCATTAGAAAACCTCACTCGGGCATCAGTACTGCGGTAGTTGCAGTGCTCCAATGACTCTGATGCTTACAGAAGCACAGCAACTCAGTAATTCATGTCTGTGCTTATTGTAAGGAATCCCAGGCACAAACTTGTCCAATATGAGTAAAGCTCTGGCCTTGCTGAATATAGATTACAGCAGAGAATTTAAGAAATACTGACTTCAAATAGATTTGTTGCTTATAGAGAAATCCCTGTTTGTGTATTCATTTGATATCACAGAAAGCAAAAATTATTTATAAGTAGTTTAACTTCCATTAAAGCTTAAAAAAAAAAATCTTGACAAAATTTTAAAAGGGCTGAGCAGAAGTATTCAAGCATTCTCATCCCAGTCCTCCAGCAAAATTCATCCTTCAGTTTCCATAAGAATCCAGCAATAACTAAAATGGATTTCTCCATCTAAGCTCAGGTCATTTTTGGATCAATAACTGAATTTATTGTTTTTTTTCAGCACACTGATAATGTACAAATATTTAAGGATCACATTAACAGATTTTTTTCTTTTGCTGCCAAGGTGAATGTGTTCTGTAATGCTTGAAACGCTTCCTATGTATCCAAGCATCATTTCTGGAGGTCTCTGTGTTAATGTAATGTGGACCCAGGTGTAAAATGGCTGTCCTCCTACAGAGCAGTGGTGAGGTCGGTGTGAAATACCCAGATGCTTGTTGGTTCAGGAAAAAATGTGATTTGTGATTAGTACACTTATGTGGGAGGTGAGATAGGTGGGATACAATTTTAAGTGTCCCCCAAACTGTTGGACACCTGTGCCCCTGAAGCAGGATTTATAACCTGGAAAGGGGGGAAACCCAGACTGGATCAATGGCGCAACCTGAAGTGCAAATGATACTAAAGCATTGGGTTTTGTCCTGTGGTCTGCAATACTTGGCCCTGCTGTGTCTGCTCTCCCTGTCTCTCCTTTTTAAGGCTGTCCTGTACTCCACAAAAATCATGTGTGTGTATGTGTATGTTTCTGAGTGTATGTATGGCATATGTATGTGCACACAAATACATATCTCTGGTTCTTCTCTCTGAGTGCAAGATTGCATTGATACTTACTAGATTTCATCCTTTTTAGGGTCAGGAACAGCTTATGGTTGTGTACCTGAAGAAACCTAACACAAAAGTTCTAGTTTACTTAGGAAATTCCCAGAAATTTCTGTGTAACAAATAAATACTGAGAACTGTCTCAGCATGCCATCAGACCAATCATTTACAGAGGTTTGGTGTGTTTTTTTTCAGGAACAAGATGAAAATTCATCTTTCTCTTGTGGAATTCTGCTAATGAGCCTTTTTTTATAGGCCCTGCACTCATTAAAAAAATATACAGGCAGGGAAATACCACATGCCTGGATCTTTCTTTCACATTAAGTATATTTATTTAAATATTAAGTGAAACTGTTGTCCTGACAACTTGCTAAAGCAGCCACAGAGTCTGGTCTCACTCAAGTAGTTCCAATGCTATTTGTTTGTTCAGTACTTTCCTTTGCATCTTTCATTGAACTGGCTCCCCTTAAACAACTGAATGTAGTCCATCAGCAAAGTTCTGTGACCACAAATTCTAGGTTGGTGGGAATTATACTTCCTCCTTAAAGCTGCAGTTTTGTCTTTGTAATACAGAGATGCAATACCCATAAGTGATACCTTAGGATCAGAATTACTTGAAGTAGAAGGTAGGATTCAAGGCTGAGCATACTAAAGTTGCAGGAGTGTTTTAATATTGTCAATTAACATTAAGATTCTGCCTACATCATCAAGATATATGAATTATGAAATGGAATGTGGGTTCCTACAGTTCCTTAGAAATAAATATATATATAAAAGTTTAAAAAATATTATATAATAAGAGCTGTGCTGTGATTTGCCTTACTTTATTGCAAGCTCTCTCAACAAGTTCTGTCCACAGAAGTCACTGAAAATCTTGTGCCACCTATCTCATAATGATTTATAACCACTGCAGCTGACTTCCCTGACACTGAATTTGTCGTGGTGGGGTTTGCTTGTAGTATCTTCATGTGCTCACTTCCTTGCTTTCAGGATTGGCAGTGCCTTGGAAGTTCCTTTTAGCACCACGTAGCCTTGGCCCAAGGAGCCTTTTTGTGCTTTCTCTTGTGGTAATTACTCCATGAGAGGAAAGGGGAGAGGGATGCACAGGTTCAAGCAGAAGGGAATAAACCAGATGATGAAGCCTTAACATGGTGTAAGGCACTACAAAATGACTCCCATGTCACACACATGTCAGTGAGCTGCTGCTGTGCCCCACAAATTCTCTTTGGCCAGTGTCATGGGTTTAGCCAGGTGGGCCTAAATTTAGGCTTTAAAATTCAGATTAGGCCTAGAATTGTCAGCTGACTTGAGCTGGGCTGGGCTGGCTAACAGCTGACTTCTTTTAGCCAGTAATATTGTATTCCATACCATACTACATCATCTCAAAAGAAGTAAAATCCGGTGTGTGGGAGTGGCTTGGGCAGTTGTTTCACAGCTGTGGTCCCAGCCAGACACACCATGCCATCCCAGGAGGGACGGGGAGGCCCAAGCCCACAGCACCGGCTCACCATCATGTTATCTTAGGGAAGTAAAATGTTTGTTCTTAGTTATTCCCTTTGCTTAAGTCTATCTTTGGGGAATTGACTTCTTTAGAATGATTTGTAGTTAAAATGGTAAAATTTGTGCTTACTGGGGAGTGGGAAGTTATATATAACTTGTATAAGTGTGTGTTATATTGTAATTTTCTCTTAATTTTCTCTTTTCTGTATAAATACATGTAGTTAGTTTCAGCATAAACCTGGCTTGAGGGTTTTTTCCCCTCTCCCTTTTCTTTCTCCCTTTGGCTGGTTGGAGGGAGGAGGAACCCTTTTTCTCTGTTCTTGGGCAGTTGGCATTTTGCCAGCTCAACCCAAGACAGCCAGTCTAGACATCAATTTAAGCATTTGCTTAACTGAGGGGTGCCAGTGAGATAGAAGCTTCCAAGTGAGTCAATGTTGTATGCTTCTTGTTTTGTGTTCTTTTAAATTCAGGACTGGAGAGCTCAGTATCATATAGAATTGAGACACAGATAGGCAAGAAATCATTCTTCTTGACTCACATTAAATCACACTGGACCTCCTACATCTTGTCTTTTGGGGGAAAAAAATGGAATTAGTCTGCAGAGAATGCTGCAAAAGCTCATTTAAGGTCAATGAAAGCAGTCACAATACTGTTAGTGGTTGCCAAATCCAACCCATGCCATTTATTTTCTGGCTCCCTTTTGCTTATCATTTGTCAATTATAAATGTGTTTTTTCCCTTAATTATTGTCAAGTGCAAATGCTTTTATGCTCTCCAGATTTATATATATTTTTAAATTAAATTCTGAAGGACTGTGGTGCTTATGATGAGAGTTAAACACATTTCATATCTTAATAAGCCTATTTTTATATTATGCTGCTTGAACTACAATCATGCTAAGGGATGGAGTGGGGGGACTAAAATTAATGGGTTACACTTGAAGTAGAAAAAATTATTCATATTCGATAAAAGATCTTTTGATAATTTGCTCTTGACTTCACTACTTGATTTATCTCATCTTCCCACATTAATTTGTTTTTAATTTTTTCCCTTCTGAGGTTTTCTAGCTCCAGTAACAGCTCTGAGATGGTTGGATTGATGGACTACAAAATTTAACATTTTTGAACTAAAAGAAAAAAGAGCTTAAACACTTCAGCTAACAAGCAATATAACCTTCATGCAATAAACTAGAAATTCAGCTTTCCAGTGCCTTGATTTAAAATGCTGGAGATTGGTTGTTTAGTTCACCTACTCCATCTAGAGTAGATATGAACTATTGCTGGTAGTCCTTTCCCTTGAGTTACCATTTATGGGCTCAAGGTTCTATTGTTGACAGTGAGGGTTTTGCCTGTTTCAGCCTCTATTTCCTGGCACTTTCCCCAGTGCATTTCCTTGCTTTCCCCTCAGCTATTTCGTTCTGCCTTCAAATGTTACCAGTATATCTCCCTGAATCCTCAATGAAATATTAGTCTGTGCAAACCTATCACTGTTATTATTTCTCAACAAGGAGTACTCAGTGCATGTTTTTATCTCATTTGCAGCCCATTACTGTGCTCTCAGAATAAACTAAGCTGGGCAGAATTAACAATCCTTGTAGGGCAGTTATATTATTTAGTATAAAGTCAAGATATTACTTTCACTATTGCAATGATTTCAAGAATCTAACATGCTGCTTGCAGCAAATACAGAGAGATTGCAGTAAAAAGGTGGGGGGCGGGGGGGGGAAAGGCAAAGGAAAGGAGATAAACAACAGAGAACTGGAAATAGTAAAATTTCCCTGGTACTTGAGCCCCAGAACTGAACTTAGATGTGTGTTTTGATAGGCAAGTGCTTCAACTGAGACCATGATACCCTCCCCATGAGCTTATACCTGGAACACAGGTGGACATTTAAAGTCCTCCAGGGTGGTGAATGCTGATGGAAAATGGTGGAAGTTGAAGACAAGGTGGCTTAGCCCAGACAAAAGGAATTTTGTTGAAACTGTGGACTGCACTTAGGACTATGAGTGGAGCAGAAAAAGGAGAGGATATACCTCCTGAACTAGTGACAAGTCAGAAACTGAAGTTACCTAAATTAAATGGTAAAAAATCTGTCGTATTGTTTGTCAAAATTAGAAAACAAACAAATAAAAAGCTAAAACACCCGAGGACAGGGAGCAGAATTAAATAGGTTTTGGCAGATCATCTGGAGTTACTGAAAGAGGAAAGATCATAATTCCATAGCCTGAATACCTTCCTGCTACTTTCCCCACTGCCTGTCTTGTTATTTCTTATGTTGTTTTCATCCACCCTGTTCCCTCCTCATGCACTCTTGTGCATGCACATTTCTCTGTTTCCACCTGTGTCTGAGTCACATTTCCCTGACTGTGCACCAACACAGAACCAGGCAATTCCCAAATGGCACTTAGTAAGCATCAGAAACCTGCCGAGGCACCAAACCTACCAAGACTGTCCAGGTGATAGTCTAGACCTGACGGCTGCAAGGAGTAATTTTAGCTGAGGTACACAGAGTGTTCTTTCATGGATGATGGATCACATTTTTTCCTTATATATATAAAAAACAAGCATTTCCCCCTTTACTAATATCTTGTGTTTGTCTGTGTTGGCAGCAACATAGCACAAATCAATTGAGATTCAATAAGAACACTGTTTCTTTCTTCTTTACTAAGAAATATTGCTGGATGTTCAACAACCAGGACAGCACTAAATATCCACTTTCTAAAAACTTAAACCTGATAGTTTGGGGTAAATTTATCGTACGCAAGTGTTGAATATCAAAGTCAAATTGTCACACTATAATTTTATCTCTTCTTTAGTGCGTTCTAATTCATTTCCACTGTTATATTTGAACTAATAAGTTATTAAGCTTTTTTAAGGACTGCCCATTTTGTTTGTTCTGTTTGCTGTGTGTGTGAATCTTCTATGGCTGTTGAATGTTGTAAGTAAGCATTAAGTGAATTGTATCGGTATTGAAAAATGTAAAGATGTGGCCAACCTGTAACCTTTAAGAGATCCTCATTTTAAGCAACTTACAAGTGCTTGGGTAACAGCATTTTTCAAGTCACATATATGACATGTCCATCTTTACATTTTCTTGGCTGAGTAGCATAGATGGTGAACTTGATTTTGAGCAATTTAATATAAAGCCCAGCTTAAATTTAAGTTAGGTTTTTTTCCATAGTCATGCCTTAACTCTTTTGTGTTTATATAAAAATACTTTTAAAGCTTTGCTACTCAAAAAAAGAGCAACTTTTTATTAGTTAATAACGATCTCTAAGTTTTTGTAGGTTTTTTTTTTTATTTAAGGCAATCTCAGAAAGTATAACTTTTTCTCCTCCTTAAGTGCTTGTAGCCTTCAAATGTTGCCTATTCCATTAACAAACACCTACTTTCTTTTCCATACTTTCCTTTTCAGTCAATTCTTGGCCAAATAGCACATTTTCAGTGATTTTTGTCCTTACTTGTTAATTAGTTCCTGGGCAATCACTGATGATGTTCCAATTTTCTGAGATATTTAGTGGATTGGAGTTTTGTGTGGCATTTAAAGCACTTGCCCTAGATTCTAGGCTTTTCTAGTATATGCTGTGATTAAAATAATGAATATAAATGTGAGTAAGGAAAAAAAAAATCAGCCTGTTCCATATCACAGCTTTTTTTAGTCTCAGCTCTTGCCTTTTATGTCATTTTCCCATTTCCATGACGCAAGGGAGGAGATGAGCTTTGCAGCCTCCTCTGGAAGGTCAATGGCCTGAGGCTGCTGAGGGGAACGAGCCCAGCACTGTGGCTGCCTTTGTGGCAAACCCTATTTACAGCTGTTCCTGTGCCTCTGACCACAGCTGGAGTTGACTGAGGTTTTTAGATCACAACAAATAGGGTAGGGTAACTCTCTGTAAACCTCCAGGCAGTGATGCATCTCCTGTAAGACTAGTAGTGTTTTCACAGAGGTGGGGGGGGAAGGAAAATAAAAAAAGTCTCCTGGTGAGTACCCTTTCACATTTTTTTCGTGGTTCAATTCAACTTTAGCGTGTTACATTTTTGTTTTGAAATGAGCTTAACCTTAGGCTGAAGTACCTAATATATGTAAGACCACCAGAAGCAGTTCTCAACACAGTGCCAGCACATCTTCATCTTGCCTAAACCATTGCTGAATTTTTGCTACCAATTTCCATGTATGCATTGCTACCATTACAGTGTATATCTATGCCTGAAAATGAGTGTTTGAAGTTGTCTTGAAGGGCGCAGAAGAGAGGACTGCCGGATAAAGTTTGGCTGTTACATTTCAGTGGGTTTTGCTAAATGGTAAGATTTTAAATAACTATTCAGAAGAAATGTAGGCATAGGCAAATATCAGCTCCCCTGGCTCAGGTGTTCATTTTTGTCTGCTCAGCTAAAGTCTTTTGACAGCTCTCTCGATGCTGCCTGTGTGTTGTCGGCAGGAGTACAGAAGGGACTGGTTCGATCAGTAAATCTGTGTTAACTCAATCTGTATTTGACTGGAATTTTTGCAGGTCTTTAACAACCTTTACAACCTCATGCCATCTATTCCACCCTCTCGCTTGCTGAAATCTATTCTAATTGATGAAAAGGATGGTGTGCTTTTTGGGAACAGGTTTTAGCTTGCTAGCTTGCTTTACTTACCACAAATCTCCATAGGCTACTGATTGAGAGAGGCAGATCTATTGCTTGTTAAACTGCAAGGGAAGGAATCAACATTTTGTTAGGCCTCAGCCAATATTGGTGGATAATTAAGTAGAAGCACCTTGTAACTTTGAAGAGGGTAAGTATGAAGATATATGTGGTTTTGAATAGCTTGTTTTTCTTATTGCTTCTCCAGTGGCTTCATTTTCCAGGTAATGCTGTTTGGTTCAGGGAGAGACTACCAAATTCTCATGTATGAGCACAACTGAGTCATCAAAAAAGTCATACTTATCTACCATTGTTTTTTGTAAAACTTATTGTATATCCAGACAACATGAAAGAGCATAATGCATTTCAAAATAATTCTTTCTTTTTTCATAAATTTAGACAATCAAAGCCATTACTGAAGATTTTCCGGTTGTACAGTGTGGTAGTGAGGGCTGTATTTGACCTTAATGTTAGTCAGAAAAGGGTGAAATGATAAATAACAAAAGAAAATATTCAAATATCAGGTGTGTCAAAAGGCTAAGAATGGGCTGGATTTAGATCTTACAGTTTTGAAAAACATTGAATTTAACAAATTTTTTTCTCATACGTTTTTAGTGATCTGAAGTAACCAGAGTGATTTGCAGTCACAGTGGCAGATCATGGCAACGCTGGGCTTTACTTTGATAGATGTTCTGGCTTTAAAAACAGTCAGATGCAAGAAATGCACTATAACTTTATAAAAGAAATGAGCATGTGAATATGGCTGTAAATACTCAGACTTCATCTTGCCCAGTGAAAACTATAGACAAAAATTGTACCTTTCCCACCCCCAGTTCCATCAGTGTTTTAGGAAGCCCAGAGAAAGTGACATCTGTTTTCAGAATGGAAAATATTTGCATTGCAAAGATTGCAGCAATTTTGTTAAAGCATTAGAATAATCTCTGCCTCTTTTTTTTCTTTTAGTTTTTATTCTTAATCTTCTTATTCTCTTTTAATTCTGCTCATTAAGGTTCATGCCATTTTAATCTGGGGGAAAGTTATTTAAAAAGCCAAGTCTTAAGTTTTGGGTCAGTTTTTTTTTTCCCTTCTGTATGTTTGCTGGGTTCCTTCTTTGCTTTCTAAGAGGTGGTGATGGTTAGGGTTTCATTTGGCCTAATTAGCAGGGTGAAAAGTATCATCTGAAAAATCAGAATAGTGTTTGTTTCCTGTGTGATCGTCTGTTCCTGCTGTTTATGCTTCACCTGGATACCTAATCCTTTTAGCAGTGCAGAAGATTATGAAGCTACAGACAAGAGATTACGGCTCCAGGTGAGGGATAAACAGTTGATCAAATGAATGAAGGAGAAAAAGAGATTGTTTCAATGCAAATACCCCCAACTAATTAAGACTAGGGAGAAGAACCGAGACAAAATATGATTAGGACTCTCTGTCCCAAGAGGATTTTTTTTCTCCCCCCCAAGGAGAATGCCTTAAACTTTTCATAAGGAATTAAAGCCACTGTTAAAATACAGTTATTCAGGAGAGTGGTATTACCGGTACAGTGAGTACCACACTCTTGTATATAGCTTTGTGAAGGTCTTTTCAACATTTGTTATATATGTTTGTTTTATTCTTCCTTTATATCAGATTTTACATGGTCGAGAACCAAGGATCAGGAGGAAGGATCTGTCAAGGGTGTATGATAAATGTTTTTCATGGCTTTGCATGCAGAAATGGACATCACCACGTCATTTTGCAGTTAGCATCACATGTATTTCTGATAATTATCTTCATAAACACTGAGGTAACAACACAGCAAAAGTCTTCCTCACTGCAGGGTCACTCTTCTCAGTTATGAAAATGTTGGAGCCCAGAGTAACTGCCAGTGCAGTCAGGTTCTTTGTATGTTTAACACTTACTTCTTAGTGTATTCTGTGGTCTGACTTCCACAGAAAATCTTTCATGTCTTGTGTAAAAGAAAGAGCAAACTAAGAAACTAATTAGCTAAATAATACTAGAGCTACTCCTTTCCTCCATCCTGTCCCTGAGAGGAACATATCGGAAAAGAGGCAGTTTTCTACTGGTATTACCTGGGACCTCTGAGTCCTGCTGCAATTCAAATATTTGGATTTTTTCTCAAGTGTTTAGTCATCTGTCTTCCAATTATCTTCGGAAGAAGTTTGTGACCACAACTGGAAATGACTGGATTTTGCTCAAGTTAATCCAATGTGCAAATATAAGCAAACTAGAAAATGCATGCTTAATTTTGTCTTAGCTTGAGTTGGTGTTTGGGCTTCTCCAAAAGCAGTCACTGGGTATTTTATTCCTATGTGGCAATTTTTATTTTTCCAGTTGTCAGAAAACTACAACAAAAATGGGAAAATACCTGTCTCCACACTGATGCCAATGCCAGACTGAAGGTGACAGAGCTTGTCCGGTCTCCAGGTATTTAACTGGCACAGCTGAGAGGGAAATTGAGTTATCCTGTTCTGAGGGTATGCCTATAACCCTGGTCTATGCCACTTTTACTGGTACCAAAAGACCATTTCTCTGTGCTTTTCATTTTTCTTGAAAAGATAAAAAGTCAAAACAACAACAAACCATGGCTCAAAGACAGTAGGTGAGGTAGGTAAACACAGAAAGGAATGATTTATTATGTGAGCTATGCTGTAGACTCAGAAAACCTCATAAATTGTTTCCCAATGTGTATGTGCAAGACTCAATTAGATGTAGGTAATTAAAAGCTCTTTCACAGAACTGACAAAACAACTTCCCTACCTGTAGAGACATTCCTTCTGAAAAGAAATTACCAGTTCTCAAACATGCCTGGGATTAAAACAAACTTGCTAAGCATTTTCATAATATCTTTAAGAAGGACACTCTTGATTTACTTGTGACAGGGATTCTATTTTACAATCCTTCTCTCTTCTTCAAGCTGACAATGAACATTCTGTCATGTTCCACAGAAAATAACAGGGCAGAGAAAAGAAATGCAAAAGAGATTGTTTGTCTCTGTGGATGATTTAAAGTTTTGCCACCTAGCACAGTTGTATGAATAAGTGTAATAATGTGAATTCCACATACACTACACTTGGTAGTAGAGAAAATAATTGCATTTAAATGAGGTGGCCCACACATGCTAATGTATTTGTCCCTGAAAAAATATATGAATGCTAACACTTGAGTCAGTATTTCAATCTGAGAGTTGTGCTATTAATAATCAAATTCATTAACAAAGGTATCTGCAGTATATCTAATTAATTGACTCTTGCACAATACTAGTCTTTTCCAGCTTTTGAACTCAGACAGTATTTATAGCAGAAGAGTGCTGCTAGGGACTTTTAAGTTGTAATTAATAATTATTATGTCTCATCATTTAAAAGGCTTGTCCCATCAACATGTTGCTTCAGTTTATTGCTTGGGAGTCTTGCAATAATTAAAAGTAAAATGGTGGAAAGTAAATTAAATTCCACATTATAGATATATTAATGAGGAGCAGATATGTCTTGTACAATTAAAAACAAAGAAGTCAAGTGTTTCTTGAAAAAATAAGAGCTTATGTTTCTATTGAAATATGTGAAAGACACAAAATACAGGGGTTTAAATCAAAACAGAATCCATTAAATTTATTTATTATGGATTTCAGATTAAAAGAATAATTTGTAGGTTTTTAGATAGCACTAGTACATAAAATATTACTAGGTGATCTTCAATGTCCCTTCCAACCCTAACCATTCCATAAGCAGCAGCTCTCAAGATGCTTTCCAGATGGGAAGGCAAAGGAGTGAAGGGAACAAGTGACATTTTCAAGGTCACAGCTGATGACAGTGCTGCAAATCAGTGACTGAAATCAAGTGCTTTACTGAACCAAAAGGCAGCTGTGCTTTGATCTGTCACCCACTGGTGCTGACTTCTGGTCTCGCCCGTGTTAAGCACACGTGAGCCCAACAGTTCCTCAACACTTTAACTGGTGTGGCAGCCCACCCACTCACAGCCTCTGCTAGTTAAAAAAGTACAAGGTTTGGGAATAACACCTTTCCTGAGGCAATTTCAGAACAATCAGTGAAGCCGAACTGATGGGGTTTTTTCCACCAGCTGATACTTAAGCCCCAAAGTTGTTCATGGGATGAGAGAGGTTTTTTCCTGCTCTTAGGTAGAAGCCCAGGCTATGGGCTCTGCTGGTGCTCCCTCCATGCCTGGGTGCTCCTGACCCTCCAAAACCAAGGACTTGTAAGGTCTCACTGTTCAGCTGGACCTCAGCCTCAATAGGAACTGTACTTTCTTAGCTGGTTTTGTATGAAAAAAAATCTCTGTAGTCAGATTAATCTAAGTTCTCTTTATGCTGTTACTGTTGAGAGAAAACCATCATGTTTTAGAAAATGCTTCACTGATCTCTTGGGGTAGTTTCTTCTCATGAAATGATATCTCCTCGGTAATGCAGAATAGTTGTCTGATAGTTTTATCTTTTACCTTTGTCCTTCTAAGCCTTATGTTAGGGGAGTACTGATAATCCTAGATGCTAATTTTTCTTCACAGGCTTCCTAATTGTAATTTTGTTTGCTATAGTACTGAAACTATCAGTCTCCCAGAGATAAGAGAAGAGCCTACTCAAAGCTCTTCGAGGGAGCTTTCAAGGTTCACCTTGCACTGCTTTTCTGGAGGCCAGAGAACCTGCTTATCAAGGTAGTTTGAGCTACTAACGAGCCATTTTTGTCCTCCCCAGCATTTTCTGCAGTAACATGTTTGAATTTTTTTCAATATTTCATTTCTCTAACCTCAGGGAATTACTCAGTGAGGCTTCAGAGACCTTTGATATTCAGACTGAGAAACCAAAATCCAGTCCATTCACTGGTTTTTCTATTATTTTGCCCACTTCAAAGCATGGTATATGGAGTTCACCATCTTCTGGTAAACAATTGATTCTAGAAATATTTATTGATAATCCCTCTACACAGTTATTTTTTTCTTCATCTTCAGAGTTTCTACATGACCATAAGTTGCTTGCATAATATAACTGAGAAAGTTACTGCTTCAGCTGCAGAGTGTAAATCAGCAACTACTTCAATTTACACTGAATTTCTGTTCTGTAAACCATGCTGGTTCAAGGTCTGCTTGTTCATCAGCTAAAACATCTTTGCTGTGATGGCAGGGCAAAAAAAAATAACTGTCAACTGTCCAAAAATAAAGCATCCTGCTTGTAATTAAACCCCCTTTTTATATGCTTTGCTGAATGAATCTATATGACTTTTCTCTCCTTAGTGACACATTCATTACAGAATTACTGTGGTGATTTGAGGAGCAACAGCTGAGATTATTACAGCTTCTTCTGGAATGGTGGGACACAGGCAGAATATAGCATGAGTTTTCTGTCCAGCAACATTTAGTATCTGGAGGAGACAGATTAATGCTACTTGCTGTTCCTGGCTGTCTCATTCTGTGTGTGTCTGGCACCTCAGGGCAATTGCTTTGGATTAGAGATGGCACTGAGCACACAGAGGAAAAATGGCACTTGGTTGTATAGTGAGAGAGAGCCTCACAACAGCCCTTTGAACCAGCTCATTTGTTCTAGTCGCTGGCTGTGAGTAGTATGACTTTATCTGGTACATGCAGGCGTGAAAAAGCAAAACAAAACCAAAAAAAAGAGCCTACTTATGCTCAAGGTTGTGCAGGTTTGTTCTGTGGGCCAGTTCCTCAATGTCTGAGTTCTGCTATGAACATTTGTTTATCCATGCAGTTATCTGTTCACCTGAGAGCTCGCTCTGCTAACCAGGAATAATGGTCACTCCCTGGAAAAGCCTAGACACGCAAGTGCACCTTTGTTTTATTCTTCTGCAGTGTGCTTTATTTTTGTTTTGTTTCTCCAAGTGGCCTCCTGCACACTGAGTAGTTTAAGCTGCCATTATCTGTGACTAGCAGCAGTTATTTAGATAAATGAAATCATTGTATTTGCCTTATTGGCAGCCTAGTGGGTGGAAAATCTAATGGCCTAGTTTGCTGGAGCATTTTGGCATTCACTTTTATCATCATGGGACCTCTATCGTCCATTAGGTTTTACTAGTTAATGCTCTTAATATTTACTTTGGTTCTTAAATAACTGTTTGGCCTTAGAATATAAGCTAAAGCCAACAGGAGCATTTGAATGTTCTGATTATGTTATTTTTTAGAGAAGAAAAAGCAAACTGATGGCTGAATTTTGCACCATGCAACTTATAGCTAATTAGCAAAATCCTTTCAGCTGGTGGTTTGAGCTGATGGCAAAAAAAAAAAATTGTGATAAATTTTTAAAGGGTAAGAAGGATGGTTTATTCCTACAGAAGAGACAAAACGTACCTATTTATGGTGCATTTATAATTTTCTTTAAAAAATAAATAATAGAGGTCACCACTATAATTATCCATTTTCCTCTGTGTATATATGAACTTTTTTACAGTAGGAAGGAAGTTTTTTCCACTAAAGAAATGAGATATGGAGATTTAGACATGCACTTCTGCTCTCTATTACCAAAACAATCAGATTTAAGAGTTTTCTGATGTGCACTTTACCTTTTATCTCTGAAAAACTAATAATGAAATAGAACACTTTAAATGAAACAAGGTTGTCATCCATTTTGCAGTAAAAAACCCTTTCCCATCTTTGTAATTCTTTTCTGTTTGTGCTGTATTTACTTGAAGGTGTTTGCATGAATCTGTAACCTCTCCCTTGCAATCCCATTTGAAAGCTGTGCTCACTTTTTCAGGTGATTTTCCAGACTCTAGTGGGTAAAAAAAAAAAAAAATTGATGGATAATATATGTTTTGGGGAATTTTTCCATTATAAATATTTATATTTTTTAAATCTTTATTAGTGACATCTTTGGTTTTGAAATATTCATATTATGCTGATGCATTATAACTGTATTTAGTACTGTGTTTCATTAACTATTCTCACCTCAATTTTCCACAGCTTCCTCAGCCAGATCCCTTTTGGTTTGCTGTGTTCCATGGTTGGCTTCAGAAGAGAAATTATAATTCTGAATGTAAAGAAAATTTAGTTAGCTTTGGATTTCTCTGTATGTTTTTAATCAAGAAAGCAGTAAATATGCAATTTAATGTATAATGTGGTATTTGATTTTTAAATCTTAAGAAAAAAAACAAGATGGATTTGAATCCAGAGCATTTCGTTGGTTTACATTCTGAAGACGTTTGGGTTTTACTTTTTTTTCTTTAATTAATGGAAATCTGTTGTCATCTTTAATATTGTGAAATGGATCAGCAAATGGGCTAGGAAGGTGTTTCTCCCACCAGATTTTTAGACCACTGGTTTCATCTAGACCTCTGCCTTCAGCTGAGATCAAGCACCCTCTGGATAAACCTCCATTTCTGTGCTGACTATAATAGAAGTCTAGTTGTGCTCCCACATATCCATCTACGTAATAAGTACATGTTTGGTAGGCAGGCACGTGACTCCTAATCTGACTTGAGGGAAGTGAAGCACTGAAGATTCCTCTCTCTTGCTTTGTCAGTGTGCATGAAGGGAAAGCTTTGAATCTTAAGTCACATTTAGAAAACACTTCAGAGAACACTAATGTGTATATACTTAAATGCACAGATATTTATGTATATATATGTATATACTTATATAGTAGAAGCGTGGACCTAGATTATTTTTAAGCAAAAATTTGAATTTGGAAAAAAACTTTTGGTTACTTTAAATATGATTACTCTGAAACAAGCACATAGTTCACTTTTACAGTCAACAAGGCACATTCTGGTTTTGTTGCCCTCAGCCTCAAATACATGGATTGGCAGTTGTACCTTATGAGTCCAGATTGCTTCACAAGTTTGATTAAGTGAAAAGGGTCTCAATTTTCAGAAATCAGCCAAGAAATAATCAGGAAATGAAAAGTGTACCTGATTTTACCTTTTGATTAGATATTTTACTGTTGTGTAGGCAGAGGGAAGAAACTCGCTATAATAGCAGAGAGAATCAAGTACTTTCAATGCTGTTAAGGCCCTTGGTACTAATCCTTTAAGCACCTCCAGCAGATTGGGAAGTTGATCTAACCTTTGCTGTCAGTATCTATCAGCCAACTTGCACTTGGTAAATGAATGAGCTGAGCTGGGACAGTGTTGCAAACTTACTGCTTATTTGAAGTTCTTGCACTAAGTGGTGTCTTATTTCAGTTTCACAGTTGTATGTTATTATTGCAGAATCTGTTCTTAGGTTCATTTTAGTGTGTTTGGCTTTGTTTTTTTTAATTCTGTAGTCTTTGCTTTTTAAAAGAGAAAAACTTAAAATTATGGATAGTTTTTTAAGTGTTTCAAAAGATCTTTAAAGCTTTTTATTTCAAACTAAGCATATGATATTTTTTTAATGACTTGCTGTTATCAGTCCTAGAGGAAATCAGTATCTCTGTTGTTAGCCTCTTGAAAATTTAAAGATCTCCTGTGCCATGATCCAATAAATTGTTTTGTACCCTACCTAGGCTGCTCTAAAATTAGAGGAAAGACTGAAAAGCAGCAATGAGAGTTTTATAGAGAGGTCCTCATCCCTTTTTGCACAGCCAAAACAAGTGCCATTTAACCCTTTGTGACAGAAGAGGTTGCTGCCTTTTTGCACACACCAAAAGGTGTGTCAGAGGTTATCAGGAGTCACGTAGCTCCTCTAGCTCTGATGAGAATTTGATACATATACTATAAAACAATAAAGCCTGTAAAATGGGGCACAACTGTGCAGTGCACATGACTCCCTTGATACTGAAAGGACTGTGAATGCAAGCCTGTATCATTTTAGTGGACTATTCAAGGAATTTGAGGATTTTTTCAAGAGTGTAGCCAAGATTTCTACCTTTATGAAAAAGTATTTTTTGTCTAGGCTTGATTTTATCTTCCATTATATGAAAAACGTGTCTGGAGGAAGAGAAAGTACTGAGAGGGTTTCCAAACCTAAAACATATCCCCGGTATTGTGCAGTGAAGGTCGAAGTCTTAATTGATTGAGGAATGCAGACCCTTGCTTGTCTCTTCCCATGAAAGTGTCCTAATTGTAAAGCTGGAGGCTAGATTGGCCAGTCTTTAAAAGAGTGAAGGATTGTCTCCTCAGTCCCATGATAAGGGCATTCCCTGGGCAAAGAGAGGGCTGAAGATTGATCCATGCTCCCTGTAACAAGTGCAAAACCCAGTGCAATCCTAATTACTGCACTGCTATGACACATTTATCATTGCTCTTCCCTATCTACTGTCTCTGCTCAGTGTTTCACAAGACAAGAAGCAAGCTGAGAATGCCAGCCCTGTCACTGCACTCCTGGTGTAGAGAGGGACAAAGGCATGGCAATGCTTATTTATTTTGTCCATGAATGAAATGCACTGCTCCTGGGTTGTTACAAAAAGAAAAATAGCAGCACAACTTCCACTTCTATTCCTAGCTGTTTTTAAAGAAACGTGTAAGTTGCCTGCCTGTGTTAAAAAGGTTTCCAAGTCCTGCAGGGCTGTGGATCCCAACTGAATAAAAACAACTAAGAGAGGTTGCATAGAGACACCTGAGGAAGATGAAATTTTATGCACTTCTCTCTTTCCTTCTAGCTAGTTTAGATGATCTTTGAATTATACAGCAACTGAATGCTTAAAATAGGGCTTCTGTAAATTCTGTGGAGGGATGTGGGTGTCGAAAAGCCAAGACTCACCATGTTTTAGTCCTGTCTGCGTTTGGACTGCAGTGACAGTGCTGGCATTCTCAGCTTGCTTTTTTGTCTTGTGAATTATTTTAGTAGAGCCAGTGGATAAGAATGAGTAATTATGGAGGTGTCATAGCAGCACCATAATTAGGATTGCATTGAGCTTTGCAGTTAAATTTTATGCCTAATGCTCCCCTGCTGTCCCCCATCAGTGCACCACATTTGAAGTACAGCTACAATTAAACCATCATAAAACAGAGTACACAACTAGACAAAATGATTAAAAGGAACCTGAATCCATGTGATTCATGTGTTCTTAGTCGGGAATGACTTTCTTATGACATTGGTTGTTCTTGCTATAGGTTGTAGATTTCCAGACTCTTCAGTTTGGTAATTTCCCACTCTGCCCCTCTATTAATATTATAGTATGTCACCTTGGGCCCTGTTATTTGTCCAATTGCAACAGCCAATATGACACAATAGAACTATAAATAATCTTGGCTCTGTTTATGCTTGAATAGTTCAACATGCCTGAGATGCCTAGGCACAGTTTGTGAACACAGCTATATAATAATCCTTGGGATATAAAGCCAGTTCTCTTTTTGAAATATACATTGGGCTTTGTTTTCTTTAGCTTGGATATTCACATCAGTGTTGTTTTCCAGGAAGCCAGCAGAACATGAATGGAAAAGTCTCACTGTGCTGTTGAAGCCCAGAACACCTGCAAAAAATCTGCTGGAGTTTGAAATAACCCCAGGGTATTTTTTGCTTGTTCTTCTTATATATAGCATTTGTTCATTTCTTTTTTCCTATGGTATTCTGCATGAGGCATGCAGTAGCATCCACCTGATAGAATAAGTACAAGAGGAAATATATGAATTTGGGGTGTTAAAAAACAAAATGAAACACCTCTGTACTTATTGAATTAAACATAACTAGCTAATGATTCAGGTTTAGGGATTAGGTTCTCAGCATGTAGGGTTGCAGACATGGCCCAAATTAATTATTATTAGGTAGCTTTGTGTGGGTCATGATCATTAATTCAATATTTGAGAGCTGCCTCTGGGAGGGAGGTGGATTTTTTTTTTCCAAGCATTTAGGACCTGGACAAGAAGATGAAGGAAAAGAGGAGGAGGGGAGGAGCATGGCATCTGAGAGCAAAGGTGACTTGGGAAGGGCCCTTAAATCAAGTGGAGCTGAGAAAGCACCAGGTACATGGAGAGGGGAAGTTGTGTAGTGATGGTTTGGGTACAGTCAGCACATGGTTGCCTGCAGCCCTCAGTCCACATGCCCTGAGTGAGGGCTTGGAAGCACAGCTGGTGTGGGGGAACCAGTGCATACCTTGCACTGTTCAGCAGGAAATCTGAGTGGGACTAAGGCTCTGTCCTACAGAGCCTGTGCAAGCCCTGATTTTCTGGGAGTGAGGACTCCCCAGACACCCCATAGCCTTGGATGAAAGGGAAATGAACCATTTAGTAACCACATCGTTTGGGTCCAGTTGTCATGTCCTGACTTGGAACAGAAGAGTCTCAGTTCTGGTGTGTCTGAGCAACACGGCTGGAGATGATCACCTTGTTTGGTGGCAGCGACAGTCGGCATCTCCTTGACTTGTCCTTTTCCAGGCAGATTGCCTTACTACTGGGATCCACTTCTGCAAAGTTCTTGGGCTCCATGCAGCAGTAACAGGGGGCCTGTGTTATGTAGGAATTCGTATTTGCTGTTCTAATGAGACTGACGTTTGTGGATCTGCTACAAATTAATGCAGCATTCTGATGTCAGGCTAACCAGGGGATCCCAGCAGCAGGTTTTGGTATTGTTTACTAGGTATTCTGCTTGTAAAACTCTGCTTGCCTGCAGAGAATCCCTACCAGATAAACTGTTCAAACTTAGTGAAGTTCTCATTTATAAAGAACTTACTTCAGGAGGAAGACAGGTTACTATAATTTTTGCAGGCACATGTCCTGTTCCAGAACATATTTCATTGCTTGAAAATACTGTTTCTTTCTTTTCCTTAGAGACTGCAATGCACTTCAGCCAGAATTATACTTTAGTCTAGGAGCCTCTGTAACAAATGAAATGTTATTTATTCTATTTTTGTTACACTTTGCACTACAAAAGCCTGAATATTTTCTAATAACTCATTAAACTGACAATCATTACAGGAGATTAATTTAAAAACATTAGTGAAAACACTGTAAACTGCACTGAGGCCAAAACATGCACAATCATAAAACTTTACCAAAGGATGCCATCTAGAGGGCTTTGACAGAGCAGAAATAACACTTCAGTGTCCTCAGAGAAACATCATTAGAATATCTCTGTCTGTATTTTGTCTTAGCTGTACGTAGTCTTAGTTAAAACTCAACTTTCTGCATGACACCATGGGCAGGTGTGCATGTTTTGACTAGTGACAGGGAATAAGCTGAGGTTAGTTTCATCATTTTTCTGATCAGAAAAAGCAATTTAAAATGGAGTGCAGTTTACAGGTTAGAATTTTTATCTTCTGTGTATGCAGCAAGGCTTTCAATTTTCATTCACTTCATCTTTTTGATGTAGAACATAAAAAAGGCTTTTCAAATGGTGCTGCATAATAAATATTTGCATCATCTTCACAGTAAAGAAGAATAGGTGAACGTCTTCTTGTGAATATAGATGAGTGCAACTCTCTAAAACATGAGGAAGGATTTTTGTTCCTAGGGCTGTCTGTGTCTTAACAGTCAGTGAAACAAAGCTTTATAATTCTGAAAGCAAAGAAGCTTCTGCTGAAAAGAGGAAAAAAAATAGAGTAGAGTAATAGTGTCCATGAGGTTCATTCTTTAGAACGGAATTCTGTAACAACCCCACAGGATAAGAAAAAACATATTTAGATCCACCTTTATTATTTTTTTTTAACTTTTCACCAGAAATATATATAATCCTTAACTTGCTTGTTCATCAATTAAATATGTGGGGTTCTTGTCAGGATGGCAATGAGCATTTCATTTATGTGGCAGGACTACAGTCATATCCCTCCATTAGAACCTGGGAAAATGTGCTTTAGAATACATTTTACATGATTAGATACAGCAGTAGTACCAAGTAAACACTATATTTTGAGTTTGATTTGACTAATAATGGTAATTCAGGGCTTTCCTACTAAAAGATGATCCTAAACCCCTGGATAAGATGAGGAAATTAATATTATAGTATATATCCTACACTGTATTCCATAAATATCAGCTGGGTTACCTTTTAAACTGCAGTATTCTTATCTCAATTTTCTGGGCAAGACTTGACTTTATACCCTGTAGCTCCTGTTGGTTCATTTCTGAGGGCAAGAGGAGGAGAGACTGGGAAATGGAAGCAAGTGGCCTCTGGTCTTGTTTTGAATGGGCTGAGAATTTAAAATGGCACAAAAGTGTGTCTCAATTTCCTTTGTGTGTTTAAAAGACCATAAGGTACAAATTTGGTCCATCTTCATCTTTATTTTTAGGGCAAAATGAAAGCAAGTAGTCTCAGCAGGAGCCTCTCCATTTGAACACTGAGAGGTTATGCAGGGACATGGAGAGATCTGTCTTGGGCAAATCTGAGCTTTTATTCAAGTTTTAGGTGACTAATTGTGAACTGTTTTTACCTTTTTGTAAGGAAAAAAAAATGGAGAGAAGATTTCCTATGAAAGGATTTTCTTCATTTCCTCTTTTCTTTCTCACTTTGGCTTCACTATAAATGATGTAGTTGAGTGCACCTGTTATTGAGAAAGAACCAAATATTGCATTCTGATAATAAATGTGGAATAGAGTCTGTGATAGAAATCCTAGCTGATATAAAGGAAGATTTCTCAGTGTAGCTTTGTAAAGGAAAAAAGAAAAAAACTTTTGCACTTTCTGAAGACTCAGAAATAGACAGCAGGGAATAAATTGCGATGGTTAAATCTAAATTTCTGTCAGGAGAAAAACCAGTCTGAGACACTAAGGAACAAGACAGAGAGAAGCTCAGGTCTCCTGTAAGGTCTGTGCTTTCTGAGCATGGAAGTTGGATTTGGTCCTTCCTAACCAAAGAAAGAAGCTGATCTCCTTTATTTGGATTGTAGTGAGCATAAGTTTAGATGAGATTACGTGTGCGTACAGGCATTCTGTTTTTAAGAACAATTCTCTAATATTTTCCCTTTATTTATTACTTCAGCAGATCAGTATCACAAAAGCTGCTGGTCAGAGCTTCCTGAAATCAGCTGGCGCAGAGGCAATTTTGGAGAGCAGGGAGTGATGTTCAGCCTTAGGTAGAATTGTGCTTGTGGATGTGAGCGGAAAGAGCCTGGGAAGGAGCAAAGCAGCAATCAGCTCCACAACCTAGATAGTGATATTAACAAATAATTAAAACTTGATTCCCTCCTCCATCTTCCTCTGCACTGTTCCTAACCTACCTTTAAAAATAACCTTAAAACTGGTTATGAATATTAACCTTTCTGCTGCTACAGAGGAACACGAGGAGGTGGATTAGTAATTAAAATCAGGAAACTAAGAGCACAAGCACTCGAGGGAGTCAGCAGCAATAATGTTATTGAAACAGGCAATTTAAGAGTCAGAATTTCTCAAATAATTTAAATGTTAACTTTTAAGATGACCTATAAAAGATCAAACAACATATAAATCATCAGCAACCACACCAACTTTTTGCATAATTGGAAGTTTATAATTGTCCTCTTTCTCTGTCTCTCTGTGTTAGGAGAAACAGCAAAGATTCAGAAGCCCAGAAAACTTCTTAAAGGGGTAGTACACAAATAAATGAGATTTGAGCACTATAATATAGGCGTTGCAACCAGAGGAGAAGAGGTGAGGAAAAAAAAAAATAAGTGAATAGATGCTGAGCTCTGTGCAAACTATCACAGCAGCCACAGTTAGGGTTTTGCCTATAACCAGTCCCGCCCTAGTATAAAGGTGGTCTGAGTGTCTCTGTGTTATGTTATAGGCACTGGTATATTTGAACAAAAGCCATTTAGGTTTTGTAAGGACTTCTGGGAATTGCTAGCCTTGTTCTAAAGTTATGGCTTGTTTATATTTTAACCCAAGCCAATTTTTTTTTATTCTATGTTTTGTTTTGCTCTCTTTTTTTGTTCTGTCTCTTACTTGTTGAGGGGAGTATCTTAGTCTGGTCTGCTGACATTCTCCTGTAACAAATTGTTCTCCAGGCCCCTTCCTTGCTTTGCCCTTGGATCAGGCACTCAAGACCCTTCAGACCTTGGGCAAAATCTCTCTGAGACGTGTGTCACACAGTGGGTTCTTGGCAAAGCCAATTATTCCATCCAAAAAAAAAAAAAAAAAAAGAAAGAAAAAATTTATTTTAACCTTACTGCATAGTCCTGTCTTGTACAAAGTAAATGTGAAAGTCTGAGCCAAGCTTTTCCTCTCTTCTGGATCTGAAGCTGCATCTATGACATTTCCTGGTGACAGCTCATAGAGCTGTTGTTGAGTTTCTGTTTCTTTTTCTTTTTTTCAGTTCGGATATGGAGGTCATTATCAAAATACTATTGTTTTTCCTCTCTTCAGTTTTCCAGCTGCTGCCTCTTTGAATACCTATTTGCACTGAAGGGCCTCTAGATGTGCTTCAGAGGAAGCCTGCCAAAATTTCAGAACCCTGCTGTTTCTCAATGAGGACAGACCACTCTATCAGATACTGATCTCAATAATAGAGAGTTTTTCTCATTAATAGTGACTAACAATGGGGAAGGCATTAAATCTCAGGGATCTAAAATGAAAGAGATGAAGTGTTAAAAGCTTTCATGCAGTGAATTTTATTCCATGTATGTTAAACAAGGTGGTATTGTATCTTCTGCATTATTCTGCTGAATTATTATATCTTTCTGGTTACCCACAGAAACAAGAAACCAGGGGAGCTGGTGTTTCACACCAAAGCTCTGAATTCTTCATGAGTGTTAAAGAAACACAGTAATTTTTCCCTTCACTGTAAAAGCTGAATATTGCTTATTTGTCAGTTGAAAGTTATCTCCTCTGCCTTTTCCCCTGTCCAAATGGTCTTGCTATTGTCACATTGATTGGAAGTAACTAACCATTTTCTTACCTGAGATAAGTCCCTATTGTCAGAGAAATGAGGGGCAGCACTGTGCAGTGTTTTGTCTGGAGTTTTTCTAATTAGGACTCTACCTGTGTGCCACAAGTCCTTTTGATTTAAACTCAGTTTAAATCATAACACAGGAAGTAAAATGTGCATGTGTGTGGGGAAAGGTTTTCAAGGAGTTCGAGTTATGTTAGGATTTATAATAGAAAATAAAACCGTGAAAATTTGCATTTCTTTTTCTCTCTTCATCATTTGTGTGGTTAGTCTGCTGGTTAAAGTATTAAGGCTCCAATCTCTAGTTTTTCTCATTTTAAGCACGTTGCCTTTCCCCCCAGCCATGCCACGCTTGTTAATTGTATATGTTTCTGTAGTAACCAGAATCCAATATCATGATCAAAACCTCATAGTGCACTGTGCTGTATGGCAAAACAGGAAGACATAGTTTTTCCACTCTCCAAAATCCCTGTCCTTCACCACCTTTTGGAGGTAACTTAATATGTGTCTTACAATATTAACTATTCAGGTATGTGTGTGTATATATATACATATATGTGTATATGTATATATATATATGTATCACCTCTCATCCATCCTTTTCCTCCTTGACCAACCATTGTTGACTGTTTGAACTTCTGTGGTTACAAGAGCAAAGATCAGGTTTGAGGAAATTCTCAAATTAATCAAACAGTGCAATGTGAGAAAGAGATAGAAATGTGAATTTTTAAAACTTAATTGATGGTAATTTAAGGAGAATCTTGAGTTCTCTCCACTACCTCCCTACTATTTCTAGGTGCCTCTGATTGCCCTGCCTCCATCTCTCTGCTCTTCCTTCTTTTCCTGCACTGTTTAATTTCTTCTCACCCTGTTAGTTTGTTGTACCCTCATTTGTATACAGTGTATTTTCCTCCCATTTCTAGCAGTAGGTATATTTCTTCCCCTTGAGCACTCTCATTTCCCTCTCCATTGCTCCCCCCCGCACTTGCCTGAGATTTTCAATCATCGCTTCGTGGCAGTGGTCCCTGAACCTCCCTGTGCTCACATCACTGTACCTGCCGCGGAAAGAAAAACACATTACTTGATTCATTTTAGAAATGATTTTACAGTATGTCAAGATAAAAAAGGCTTGGGGATATAAACAAGCTCAGAAATATTTTGAGATCAGGTAGATGTAATTAGAACACAGGCTGTTGATTAGATTGCTTTATTTTGCAACAATGAAAGTTTAATCATGTTGGAAATTGGTTACGGGATTTCTTGCGGTGATTAGATATTTCTATCATGTTTTAGTCTCCTTTAATTACACAAATAAATACTAGTTGTTTACTTTTTGGCTTACTTTTTTGCTGTCAGCATGCAGTAACTAGGCTCAGCAGCCACGGTAAGTGCAACCAGCCTTCTCACAGCACCTGCTGGGAGAGGAGAAGGAGGGCTCAGTGCTCTTCCTTTGCAAGAAGATTGCTTTTTATCTGCTTCCCAATTCATCCCTCCCCCTGCTCAAAGCTCTGATTCCTTTTGTTTGAGATCCTAGACAGCAAAGTAGAAGTTATTGTGCCTAGTTCAGGCTCTACAGAAATGCCCTTCTGGAGCAAGGCTGTAGATAATAGCACCTCTGTGCTAGCATTGCTGAAGGCAAACATGGGGCTCTGTTGCAGTTGTTGCACTGAGAGGGGTCAGAGCTGCCCCTAGGTGTGGCAGTATATCCTTCCAGAGCAATGGAGCTCTCTATAGACACTCCAGGTGCTGTATTCCCTGGCAATGGGATGACAGTGTGGAGGAATATGTTTGGTGCAGGTTGAGCTCTGGGTGAGAGCCCAAGACAAGAGGCTGTGAACTACCACCCCTCTGTATGACAAAGGGCACAGGGAGCTGTGGCACAGCCAGGTGAAGGACACTCAGATGGCAGGAGACAATGGCTCAGGAAGAACAGGGAGACTTTCATGCACTTGGACTGTGAGGGAATAAAAGCCCAAGGATTCTTTTGTTCCAGGTCTCTCCTCAAAAGCACCAGCTCAGGCTGTTTGTGTGTTGCTGCACCATGCATAAATTTCTTTATGGAATGAGGCATCTGAGCCTCTGCTGAGGGAAACCTGGAGTTGAACCAATGAGGAAATCTGGTCTGGCTCTGTGAGTGAGGTGTGCAGGGAATCAAGGGACCCACAGGGTCACTGGAGTCACTTCTGTGAAGGGGCTTTGATCCCAGCAGTGAAAGTCTGTGGTGGTGGGAATGTGACTGCCAGAGAGTCTTGTGAATGGTCACACAGAGAAGTTTCCCTAACAGATCTGAGTTTAAATGGCTGTTCCTGAGCTATGCATTGCTGTGGTGGCAGAGCTGGCCCCAGTTCTTCTGCTTCAGTCTCCTGTGCAGAAGTACCCGCACAGGTGCACCATGCCCATTCATATATACATATATATATACACACATATACACATATATACGTATATATGTGTATGTATGCATGTATGTGTATATATATGTATATATATATACACATATACAAACACACATGTATATCATGCTGAGCTGGCAACAATATGTAAACTGACATGGGAAACAGTGGAAACATCTCAGCATTCTTCCTTCCCTTGGCTTGTGGGGCTGCAGCCTCACTGGAATAAGTTTCCTACTCCCTTGGCTCCCTGATGGGTTCTGTGTCATGCCTGCTGTGTGTGGCACCACTGATTCCCAGGGGAGGGACAGCAGAGCTGTCAGTGCCCTGCCTTTGCTGCCACAGAACAGTGCACATGGCAGCAGGAGATGGCCACGTTAGGCAGATCCAGACTGCAATTCCCACAGATCAGGTTTTCTACTGTGGACATATTAAGGTCAAATGAGGTGAGATGTAAACACTCCTCCTAGGCTTCTGCATGTAGTGTGAGAGCTTGTTGTCCTTTAGTGTCACAGAGGAAGTTTATGAGACCCCAGGAGACTTAATACACCAAGGTGGGCCTGATAATCTTGCAGGAAAACCAATTCATTTTCTGCCCATAAGCCTCCAACCTTTTGAGCCTCTTGGATCAGCTTCCCACACCTACCTGGTCAGATTATTCACACTCTGCCTGGACTGTCACCCTTGTACAGGTATCTAATCCACCTGCAGGCTTTGCAGATATCAACTCTATGGCTTTAATAATATCTTATATATCAAAACTATCCTCCCATAATTACTTCCCAATTGCAGAATTTTTTTTAACTTCTCCCTGCCTTCCCTCTGATGTGCCAATCATGTCTTTGGTGATGCAGGTCTGCAAACAGTCAACTTCAAAAGTTGATGCTACACATTATCTTGTGGGCAAGAGGTACAACTTGAAACTTTAGTTTTCCTATAACATTAAGAAATGGATAACTTAGTGTGTGATTTAGGAACTACTCTGCATTTATCTGCCAGGCTGAATTCTCTAAAGTCAACTCTAAAAAGTGCAGTTAGCAGAACTTTTGTCCCCCAACACATCTGTCAGACTTTGGGCAATCTCTCTGTATGCCATCCAGCACTCCAATTCAAGGTGTAGGGCATGTTAAAAGGCAGTAGCTCTGTGTATATATATCCAGACTGCAACTTTGTCATCTTAAGCTGTTGTTGTAGGGAAGAGAAAGTGTGACAGGTAGAGGTTTTTGTGTCTCTTTCTTCTGTAGGTTCATTTTTCAATCTTAATTCTAATTTGTACACTGCTGGATTCAGCTTCTGGCAATATGAGAGACTGTTCCTGAAAATAGGTCACTATGGTGCGGAATTAAAGGGAAAATATCGAGGAGGAAGCAGAAAAATGAATTGTGTGATACCAAGAAGATAGTTTTGATGAGAAGTTAGAAAAAGAGATGGTAGCAGAAAGATAAGGATTGTACTTGAATATGCAAATTTGAAACATACGAAGACCTGTAGAACAAAATAGAGGAGATTTGAATAGTAAAATCAAAATTTTGATTAGTTCTTTCATGACATGAATAGAGAACATGGTCCTCATAAGGACAGCTCCAATGCTTTTTCTATTAGAATGACTGTTCAGTCCTGCTTCCTCACTTTTTTTTTTCTTTTAGCTGAAACTTTCCTGTGGCATTATTACACTCTTTATAACCAAACTACCATTGTCTTGGACATGTATTGCTCCAGGAACATCATCAAAACTTTCTGTGGCTCACAAGCCTGTCCCTTAGTAGTGGAGTTGCCTCTCTGAAAGAGTGATCTTAAATTTGTGGAGTAAATGGTCATACAGTGAAATGGGCTTTGTGAGCCAAAGAAAATAATGTGAGGTTCACAATGTCTCCAGCTTAACAAATTTGCCCCCCTTCTCATCTACCCAGGTTTTGAAGAAACCACTCTGGCAAAGTTGTTCAAATCTGATGCTGGTAAAACTGTGAAAAATTAACATAAAAAGAAATGTTTCTGTATGCCACAGTGAATACCAAAACATATTTGATAATACTGGCTTAATGTAAGTGTGATAAACCAGTTTTTAGCATAGCATTCTATATTATCTCCTTGCATAATACCTAGCAGCTCTTTGGCAGTGTAATCCATAAAGGCAAAATAATACATAAAGTATGCAGCCACAAAAGAGATAAATACAGGGCATAGATTTCCTTTTGAGGTCCAAGCAGTGCCTTGGGGGAAGCACTTTCAGATACCTTCTGTCCGCCCACAAAAGTCAGAATGCCTCATTTTTGCAGTTTTGAAATTAAATGCTTGTCACACTGAGTGATGCTTTGCCTGGACCAAAATCAACAGAATACAGAATTTCAGGGTCCTTGGGATAAATAAGGTTTTTATCAATCCATCCATGCTTGGGTTAAAGACACTGAGAGGTGTGTGTGTGTTCTCTTGTAGGGAGTTGATAGTCAGCGACCAGGTACCACCAGCTCTTCAAGCTTCTCCTTTCAGCAGTCTCTGCTCACGTTCCCATAGTGTTGTTCAGAGACCAAAGTTCAGTGCTGTAGGGGATCGTGGAGGAAGGTTTATGGAACAAGAGCAGTTTTCACAGAAGCAGGGCGTTAGGAGAGTTTATTTTCATAGCCCATTTGGATGAAGCAGAGTGCCTAGTGATTGCCTACCAGTCCTCTCTTCTGAGAGGTAATTGCACGTTCTGAGCAGGACTTGGGAATCTAAAGAATCTCCTAAGTATCATTCAACATTATTAAACTGTAATAACAATGTTCTGCATAATTTTCAAATCCAGCAGTGACAAAATCCATGACGTATTCCTGGGACAGAAAATCAGAGTTCTTATTTTAGTAGTGCAAATGATGAAGCAGAACATAGTAATGTGTCTGGTGCAAGGACAAACGCAGTAGGACTGTGGCAATGGCAGAAATGTTAATGGGATTTTTCTGTGGTAATCAAAAGATGGCATTTCCAGCAGACCAAGAACTACACTCCAGGCTGAGGGTGGATCTGGCAGGAATGATGTACAATGATTATACTGATTCCTTGTCCCTTGCCACAGGCTTAATATTATTTAATGATTGTTTTACAGCAGTGCCCCAGGGCTTTACTCTGCTAGGCTTCTTGCACACAATTAAAAAACAGATAATCCTTACCCAAAACCATAGGTTACAGACTGCACTTCATCTGTTATGACTTTAAAATAACCAAGATTTCCCTGGGGAAAAAAAATAAAAACCCCTTATACTGAATGACTGTATTTCAGCCAGAACACTACTTCTGTGGAGTTTTTCCAGTGCTCTCAAGCAAAAAGGAGATACAATATACTGCAGGTATAATTTCCTAAAAAGTTACAAAACAACTAGCATGAAAGTATACTAATGATTTTGTCATTATCATCATCAGTCCATTCAAAGATTCTCTGCAATGAAAACTGTAAAGAAAAGAGAAGTTGAGATTGATGGGGCATTTTAATTTTACTTTTTTTTTAACTTTTTACAACTTTACATATGAGGTAAATGTGCTAAACAGTAAATCCCAGCCTGACAGTTTTCATCAGGTCTGTGTATAACAAGCACTCTCTTTCAATCTTAAAACGTCACCACTGCATAAACCTTTTCAATGTTCCTGCCTGTTCTCTAAACCCTTTATAAACCCATTATAATTTAAAAAAGATTTTATTTCTCATAACTACTGCATAGAAAAGGTAAAACCAATTTCTTTGTTTCCAGCATGTTGTAACCTGAGGTAATATCTAGAGTGCTTGAATTGAAACTTTCATGAAGAATATGCACTCGTTTGTCCCCTCACAAGAAAAAATGTGAACATACACACTGCTTAGGTTGCTATAGATTAAAAAATGCCCATAAATATGGTTATGTCACTTTAAATATTTGAAGTATACTAAAGAAAGTAAATAACGCTACAATTTTCACTGCAGCAGCCGACAGCTGGCTGGCTTTAAATCTTAGTGGAAACAACATTTCTGGATGCTCAGAGCCTCCGCTGTTCCATTTCAGCTAAAGGCAGGATTACTTGAGCTGTATTATATCCTCCATCTCATTTTCAGCTCTATTGCACCAATTATGCAGCCTGGAGGCTTATAGAGGCTTATATTGAGTTTCAGATAGATATAAGAAAGTCGTCTATATTCTCTGTGATAAAAATAGTCATTAATTACTGAGATTTGTAAACCGCTTAGCATCCTTCTTAATGTGGTACATCAGGCACTTCACTGCTTTCTATAGCTAATCACCAAAAAAGTGTGGAGAAAAATACTTCAAGAAGAATATGTGCTTTCTTAGCTGAAATTGAATGCGGGAGTTAGAGGGATGTACAGAAAAGGCTTAGCCACTTCAGTATGAATTTGGTTTTCAAGGGCTTCATTGTTTGTGGCTATAAAATCGATTAAATGTTGATATTGAAAGCAGCCCCTTGTGCAAGGTTCACCAATACAACAAAATGTTTTCCCTGATCTGAACACTGGTGTGATTGCGTATTAAAAAAAAAAAAAAAACAAACAAACAACAAACCAAAACAAAACACTTTATCAAAGTGGAAAAGATATTTTCAAGTATGGAAGTGTATGAGAGTGAACTAACAAAAACCCTTTTAAACTTCTTTAAAAGGGCAAGAGCAATGACAAAGACTTGTTAAATTTTCTACACATGTGAATTATGTACCTACTGCTCTAAAGATGAAATGGCTAATTATCATTCATCTGTTGGTGGACTTTCATAAGATGGAAGACAACTGATCAATAATAATTTAAAAAATCAATTCAAATCTGTTTTTAAATCCCTAAACTTCATATTCTAAGTCAGATAAAATAGACCAAGTGAGTGCTAAGTGAATAATTTCAGCTTTCATGGTTTGTTCTTTGTTGTGGTGGTTGGTTTTAAGGTTTGGTTTTGGGGTTTTTTTAAGAGCAAGGTATTCAGTCTATTAAAGGAAAACTCATTTAACCTGTGTGATTATTAACCATTTATTTACCACATAATTTTTCTTAATTCTAAAAGTCTCCATTTGCAGTTTTTTTCCTTGATTGTCCTGAGATGAATGATTTAATTACAGAAGCAAATGGGTTTAGGTCTTTAATGGCTTTCATTACCATGGCACAGAAATGACTCTCTGTGCCTAACTTATCCACATAAACTTGAAGCAAGCATGTGACATCAAGATGTCCTGTGCCTCCTGATTTACGTGCCTCAGCCACAAACTGGGCCTACCTAAAGATGTGGCTTTGGCATCAGTCTTCCTA
The DNA here is from genome assembly GCA_013396695.1 of Sakesphorus luctuosus. Taxonomy (NCBI): domain Eukaryota; kingdom Metazoa; phylum Chordata; class Aves; order Passeriformes; family Thamnophilidae; genus Sakesphorus; species Sakesphorus luctuosus. The sequence goes on along the minus strand of VWZD01007336.1, from coordinate 139,321 downwards.
TGCCCCATGTTTGTGTGGTGATGAAGCCAGGAAGGGTCATGGCATTGGTGGGCAGCCAGGGGATCTCCTGCCAGGTTGGTGGCACTGGCAGTGGGAGCTGCACCATGACATGAAGCTGCCTCAAAGTTAAAGTAGGTACAAACACACCTATATTGCACCCAGCAATGGTAGTCTATGACAGTTCACTTCTGGGCGGAAAATAGTATGTGATTTACTCAAAAGTCCTGATTTTACACCAAAAAGGAGAAACATGAAGTTGTTAATCCCAATCTAGCATCAACTTCTCTATGGATAAATGGTGCTGGTGGAAATAATGGTATGTAGATAATATTGGCTCAAAAAAGAGATAATATTAATCCTATAAAACCCTTCATCTGTCTTGCATCCTTAATTCACTATAGCTGCAAAAGTTCTATCAGAAGGTAAGTTTTTCCAATAGAATTAGTCAATGTGGATTAACTGGCAGTCCTTTGGAGTCACTAAAAGTACAGCCAGACTCCAAAGCAAACCAACAGTGAAGACTAATATGTTTAGAGGTATTAACTGAATCACAGCAGAGGTTTCATCATCTATTCTGGACCTGCACCAGACTGCAGCCATGGAGGATCATTAGCAGATCAGCATTCATGGCTCACTGCAAAGTCCTTCAGGAGTAAAGTGAAAACAAAATCCAAAACTTATCTGAGATATAAACTCTGCATAACTGAATTTAGGGATGATGCCTTTGATCACCTTTGTGAAATTAAGTGGTATGACTGAACTACCATTTGGGGCTGTACTTATATATTGTAACACCCCCTAAGGGCCTGATTCTAAAACTGTGAACTGTATATTTAGGACACAGACATAAAACACACCTCACAGCTTCCAAAATAATGTTCCATCACTGACAAAAGGTAGCCTATTGTTTTTCCATAATTGACTAATTTTAGGAAGAGTTTCAAATATGTAATCTCAGCCTGCCTTTCTAATATTTTCTTCTTATGTTCCTTCTCTTAATAAAAATGACAAGACCAAATAGGGTCTTATTCATTTATTTCTGTGTTTGTCCATGGCACTTTCAGGTCGGTGCCTCTGATATGTTATGGGAATCTTGCTGATGGAGTATCCAAGCACTGCATGAGGCTCTTGAACTTCTGTGGAAAGTTCTGTGAAAGCAGAAGTGCATGAATTCATCCTGGCAGTTTTGAATTGCAATAAGCACCAGGGACCTGAACAGAGGTAAGGTTTTCCAAAGCATTTGCCATTAATTATTTTTACTGAAGAGTACACNAAACAAACAAACAACAAACCAAAACAAAACACTTTATCAAAGTGGAAAAGATATTTTCAAGTATGGAAGTGTATGAGAGTGAACTAACAAAAACCCTTTTAAACTTCTTTAAAAGGGCAAGAGCAATGACAAAGACTTGTTAAATTTTCTACACATGTGAATTATGTACCTACTGCTCTAAAGATGAAATGGCTAATTATCATTCATCTGTTGGTGGACTTTCATAAGATGGAAGACAACTGATCAATAATAATTTAAAAAATCAATTCAAATCTGTTTTTAAATCCCTAAACTTCATATTCTAAGTCAGATAAAATAGACCAAGTGAGTGCTAAGTGAATAATTTCAGCTTTCATGGTTTGTTCTTTGTTGTGGTGGTTGGTTTTAAGGTTTGGTTTTGGGGTTTTTTTAAGAGCAAGGTATTCAGTCTATTAAAGGAAAACTCATTTAACCTGTGTGATTATTAACCATTTATTTACCACATAATTTTTCTTAATTCTAAAAGTCTCCATTTGCAGTTTTTTTCCTTGATTGTCCTGAGATGAATGATTTAATTACAGAAGCAAATGGGTTTAGGTCTTTAATGGCTTTCATTACCATGGCACAGAAATGACTCTCTGTGCCTAACTTATCCACATAAACTTGAAGCAAGCATGTGACATCAAGATGTCCTGTGCCTCCTGATTTACGTGCCTCAGCCACAAACTGGGCCTACCTAAAGATGTGGCTTTGGCATCAGTCTTCCTATGCCCCATGTTTGTGTGGTGATGAAGCCAGGAAGGGTCATGGCATTGGTGGGCAGCCAGGGGATCTCCTGCCAGGTTGGTGGCACTGGCAGTGGGAGCTGCACCATGACATGAAGCTGCCTCAAAGTTAAAGTAGGTACAAACACACCTATATTGCACCCAGCAATGGTAGTCTATGACAGTTCACTTCTGGGCGGAAAATAGTATGTGATTTACTCAAAAGTCCTGATTTTACACCAAAAAGGAGAAACATGAAGTTGTTAATCCCAATCTAGCATCAACTTCTCTATGGATAAATGGTGCTGGTGGAAATAATGGTATGTAGATAATATTGGCTCAAAAAAGAGATAATATTAATCCTATAAAACCCTTCATCTGTCTTGCATCCTTAATTCACTATAGCTGCAAAAGTTCTATCAGAAGGTAAGTTTTTCCAATAGAATTAGTCAATGTGGATTAACTGGCAGTCCTTTGGAGTCACTAAAAGTACAGCCAGACTCCAAAGCAAACCAACAGTGAAGACTAATATGTTTAGAGGTATTAACTGAATCACAGCAGAGGTTTCATCATCTATTCTGGACCTGCACCAGACTGCAGCCATGGAGGATCATTAGCAGATCAGCATTCATGGCTCACTGCAAAGTCCTTCAGGAGTAAAGTGAAAACAAAATCCAAAACTTATCTGAGATATAAACTCTGCATAACTGAATTTAGGGATGATGCCTTTGATCACCTTTGTGAAATTAAGTGGTATGACTGAACTACCATTTGGGGCTGTACTTATATATTGTAACACCCCCTAAGGGCCTGATTCTAAAACTGTGAACTGTATATTTAGGACACAGACATAAAACACACCTCACAGCTTCCAAAATAATGTTCCATCACTGACAAAAGGTAGCCTATCGTTTTTCCATAATTGACTAATTTTAGGAAGAGTTTCAAATATGTAATCTCAGCCTGCCTTTCTAATATTTTCTTCTTATGTTCCTTCTCTTAATAAAAATGACAAGACCAAATAGGGTCTTATTCATTTATTTCTGTGTTTGTCCATGGCACTTTCAGGTCGGTGCCTCTGATATGTTATGGGAATCTTGCTGATGGAGTATCCAAGCACTGCATGAGGCTCTTGAACTTCTGTGGAAAGTTCTGTGAAAGCAGAAGTGCATGAATTCATCCTGGCAGTTTTGAATTGCAATAAGCACCAGGGACCTGAACAGAGGTAAGGTTTTCCAAAGCATTTGCCATTAATTATTTTTACTGAAGAGTACACTTAGCAATTTAAAGATGCAAAGAAAGTCTTATGCTGACTGAGAAAGGCTGACTGAATGAATAGAAATTTCTTATTTTCTCCCAGTATGTATTCTTATCTTTTAAATTTTACCCAGTGTTTTTCCTGACCTTCATATCTTTTACAAGCAATTACCATTCATGGCATTTTCCATCTAATTTGTTTGCTGTTATGTGTTGGTTCCAAAATTACAGGTCTCCTCCAGTTATAATTTTTTTTTCCTTGTCACCGATAGTATAAAAGCTTGTGCCATGACTGTGCAACAAAAGTATTTGGGATGCTGTGGAAAGGAGAAATAAGCTTGTTTAAAAAATCACATCCTGATTTAATGCTTTCATAATATTCCTCTGTTTATTTTAATAGGAAATGGGACAACCTGCAATGCAGATTTCATAGCTTTTAAAAACTAGTTTACTCTTGGTACTTTTTTCCCCCCAATTTGCTGCAACAAGATAATTGTGTTGACTGTGCAATGGTGAGGGAAAAAAGATTAGACTGTGTAGCATTCCAGTGTTTTTGACAGCCTGATGTATTGCAACTTGAAACATATAAGTCCTTCCAGTGTTATTCTGTCATGCTCATTAAAACTGAGAACAAGGTCTGGGAGTCCAGTGCTACTTTTCCTGGATGTTTTTAAGGAAGAGCAGAAATAAGCTGTTTGCACTGGTGACACAGATCCCACTCACATGTTCATACTTGTGAGCAAAGGGCTAATTTCCTCTTTCAGTTTCACTGTCATTTTCAGTCTGAGGCTGAAGGAAAATGAGGATGGAGATGGCTAAGTGGCACCTCCAGTATCTGTGAAATCATATGACAGCATTCTGTGCCCACTACAAGTAAGGGCTATATCTGACCCTGCAACCACTATTTCTGTGAGATGCTAGAAAAGGAGAAAGAATGACTTGTCTTCGTGTTTGGTGGAGATGAGAAAACCAAGTCCTTTGAGCACAGTAACCAGTGCAATCTGAGCTTTCTGTGACCAGCTCAGCTGTGGCGCTTGTCCCGTTTGCAAATTGTCCTGTAGAAACAGGAAACTAGGGAGAGAAAGAGTTTGGCTTCTTCCCTTAGAGGAGAGTTAGGATGTTCTGGAGTGCAAGTTTCTGTTGGGGGCCACATAAGCCCCTATAGATTCAGCCATCAGGATGCAGAGAAACTACTTTTGATGGGGTTTCTGCTAAGGGACTAAGTCCTGAGCAGATGCTCAAAAACAGGTAACTTTTTTCATAGCAGCTCCTTTTCTCTCTTTATACAAGTATATTTTGGGTTTTGGCAGAATTTAGATCACGTTCTGCCTTCTTCCCCATAAATCACCATGGATAACAGAGCAGGAAACTTCATACCAGGGAGAGGAATGGGTCATGCTGCGTAACAGGCAGTTCTGGAAAGAAAAGACTATTCCTGTCAAGTGTTTAAACACAATATGTCCCTTTTGTTCCTAAATGGGGAAAAATAAGTGATAATACTTCTGCCATGTGCCTTAGAACCTCTGGGTTGACACTTGACGCTTGCCTTGTGTCACTCAAATACCTCTGTGGGCATAAAGATTTGATTAGGAGTGTGGTAGTTCAGCAGAACAGGGTGAAAGGTGGATTATCATTCCAGTAGATAAATATCTCAATAAGTCAATCTGACTTTTGTACTTTGAGTTTAGTATCTGTTGTATACGAGCCAAACCAACCTTTTAGATTTAATAGGACAGTCCTTTTACTTTCTGAAAGTTGCAGATCACTGGGCATTATTCCAAAAATCATCCATTTCCAGCACTGAAATGACTTTCAGGATCAAACCATTCTTTGCATCTCTGGTTTTCACTAAGATTGCACTGTATCCATTATCCTATGAAGACTAAAGACAAGGTAGAAGTGGCTTTTCCATCTCATTTAATCACAACTATTAAGAGTTATTGTTGTAAGAGCAGGGCCCAGTGGCAAACTTTCACATTATGGAGTACTGTTAGAACTGCCAAAGCCCGACATAGGATGTTTTAAATACTGTTCCATGAAAAATATAAAAAGCCAAAGTTTTTTATCCACTCTGCCAGCTGAATATTTAGAAGGACAATGAAGGTGGCTTTTAAAAGGTTATGCCTTTTAATGAAGGTGCAGTATTTAGTGTCTATCAAGGATTATAGAGCTCCATACACTAAATGATATAACCTTTTTTTCTTTGTGAAGTAGACAGGACATTGCTATAGCCTACCTAGAAAATAAATCTTTGTGTTTTCCCCTAAAGGCTGTGAACAGTTAAGCCTTAGGTGCAACTTAAAGCTGGGTAAATAATAGGAAAAATATATCACAAATATTTGGAATTATTTTGAAAGAGAAACAGCTAACCATGTTTTACTGATTTTAATGTTCATCTCTTCACAAATATTTGTTCATGTGAGTGAAATTTTATTTGTACAAAAGTCTGAGAAATAGACTTTTAGTTTGCAGGCTGAAATTAGTTTCGTAATATAAAAAATACATTTCAGGTAAAAGTAAAAGTAATAGATTTCTGGTTTTCCAAATACATTTGTCAGAAGGCTTTTTTCTGTCTCTTCCCCTGCTCTCTCTCTCTCTCTCTCTTCCTTCGGTGGCACTCAGAGTAGGAATGGGTCATGATACTAGAAAAAATTTCTTCACCAAAAGGGTTGCCAGGTATTGAAACAGGCTGCACAGGAAAATGATGGAATTACCATCCCTGGAGGTATTTAAAAAATGTGTAGGTGTGATGCTTAGTTTAGGGTCATGATTTAGTGGTGAACTTGGCAGTGATGGATTAATGGTTTGACTCTGTGGTCTTAGAGGTCTTTTCCAACCTAAATGATTCTATGATTCTAAAAGACTCTGTTCCTTGCTGTCCAAATTACTACCATTACTTATCGTCATATACAACTTCAGTACTTGATACAGCAATTCAATTCCTCCAGTAACAAAATTTATGTAATATTTTGCTTTTTAGAATCATTATAGAAAACTCTATCTGGAACAGATCTTTAAGAGTCACATTGTAAAAATTATTTTATATCCTTCCCTAGGGTGATTTTTGAACTATCTTAATTGGGGTTTGGGGGGTTTGTTTTACTCTTTGGTTTTTTTTCCTCTTTCTGTCTATCCATTATACACTTCTTCTCAATCCATTATACACTTCCTCCCAATCAGAACTACTTTCCTGGGCTGAGAAAGACATGCTGTTGATAACAATTTGAATCTTGTCCTTGAATATCTAAACAAGATCTAGCAGGACCTGTTTAAAGAAATTCCCTCCCTCTTCCTGCACATCCATCTTCCATTGCTATTTTCTGTGACTTCTGTGCCAGTGGTATCTGCCAATGAATAAGGAAGAAAGAAAAACCCCAAACCCTTAAACTTTTAATCCATTAACCTGGCTTCCCTCAATTGTCTTTGCTTCAGCCTGTCTCCATGAATGTATTTAAATAGAATGGACTGTATCGTCAAGAAAGGGGAGAGCAGAAACACATCCCAAGGTGACCTATTACAAGCTGCAATATTAATTCTGTAAAGACAATTCTCAAACATGTCATTGGGCAAATGTTGCTGGCACAAGATCTCCAAATAATTACAGATTGCAATTGCATTCAAAAAATAAAAGTATCTTTGTGAACAGTTAATTTATTTATTTGCTCTACAAAGCCTATATATGGGACAAACGGCAGCAGCAGATGTACAGTTCATGTGTTGCTTAAGAGGCACTGGTTTTCCTCAGTAGAAATGACAATATGTCGACTGGTGGTGCCCAAGAGAAGGCAGTGTGGTCAAATTAACAGAGAAAATGGATTTCATAAATGTATTATTGATCCTATTACAATATTGGTATTTGGTCAAGTTCTTTCCTTGGGTAGTAATCAGATAGATAATTCTAAGAGCAATCAAGTATCCAAAATCTTCTAGAATTTTCAGGTGGATGTAATTTCTTCATTCTCTTATTTCATCTGGCTACAGAGCAGTCATCACATTCTCCAGAAGGGAAACAATATGATAAGAAAAGGTGTGGTAGATACAGCCCCTTAACTTAATTTATTTAGTTATTTAGTTATTTATTTATAATTAAATGTCTGTGTGATTCTTAACTACTTATGTTTTATTCAGACTCAATATTATTGTTTGAAACTAATAACCGATCAATAAGCACATCTAGAAAACAACAGAGGGACCAGTAAAACTGATTACAAATCTAATATTCCTCTAGCCAGCACTGTCTCAAGCTAAAAAGGTTTAAACATATTAGAATCAGACAGCTCTTCATTTCCCCAAGAGTCTCTAGTTCTGCATTATAAAACTCTGGACTGTATTTTCAAATGCTTTGCCAAAAAGAGCAATCAGTGGTTTTCTATTTAAAAAGCAAGTGAATAATCCTATTCACCTTCATCTTCCTGGGAGATTTTGAGAAGTTCCTCCAATGAGGACCCTTCCCCATGTTGATTCTACAATGCCCCTGACCATTGAGTTCAGTGACATATGGGATCCCAGACACCTCTGTGTTTCTGCACAAACCCTCAGAAATCTTTTCCTTGTGCTGGTTTCCAAAGGTTGTAATTGACCTTGCTAACTGTAGCTGGCTCACAGCGTGTAAGGAGCTTCCCTTCCTTATTTTGGGCCTGGCTTTTCACCTCCGTGGTGTTGCTCACTGCAGCAGAGAGCACAGGCAGACTGTGAGTGCTGAGAGGAGTCAAGTGTGTTGGGGGTTAAGATGCATCCAGATAATGAATATTGCTCTGCTGACAGGGATTACACCTTCAGACATTGACCTTATGTCATTCAGTTCAGTTTAAGATGCAGCTGTATAAAAGCCTGCTTTAAATGTAACTCTATATTGTCTGTGGAGAGTTTTTCTTGTTTTTAAACAAGGAGGAGGAAGAGAAGCTACATGGAAGTATCATATGGTGCCAATATTTTTATATATAATAAGTGAATTGAGCTTGTGGTTCTTTTCTCAAATAGCTTCTCATCTTGCTGGAAAGCTGTTTGTCACCTTGGACAGGAAATAATTTTTATTACACGTTTTTCAGGATTAATGGTGGTGGGTAGAATGGGCTGTGTAAAACACAGATGTATGGGGGAAAATATTGTGGGTTTTACTAGCAATTAAGAGGAGGGGAAACTAAAATGTTTGCTCAGCAAATAGACTAGTAGAGGGGTTTTTCCCTTACTGTACTCCTGTGAGTTAAGTATGTGACTCCAAGCGTTAGCCTTCATTGTGTCCCTTGGAATGAGAAAGTGGATGTGTGTAGCAGATGTTCCCAGCCCTCTTTGCCTCATTGTAATTCCTACAATACTTGGTTCCTTATCTTTAACCCATTTCTGAAATCGATGGTGTCAAGCCTCTCTGGCTTCACATAATCTAATATGTTTTAAAAAATGATTTTTCTTGCCATCTTATTCTTTCTGCCTCGCTTCTGCATCTTCCATCGACTTTAATTAAGCTTTCCTTGGGCTTGTGACCTTGGTGAGCTTTTAAAAATAAAGTGAACTGCCTTGCAAAGTGATTTTTCCCAGTCTTTTTGCAGCCCTGCTGGAAATTCACTTTGTGTGGTGTTTGAAAATATAGGCTGTTCATTTTGGATCCTCATATGTGTGCAGAGTGGCAACCAGGAGAAACATCAGCCTTCTAATTATTACATTGTAGTAAATAGTTCATTTCTCTATAATTTCTGGTTTGACTTTTCTAACCCTTTACGACCTAACTATACACTGTTGTTTTTTTAAAAGACAGAGAGAAAAACCTTGTCCTTTCAGGTAGGCAGTATTGAAAGAAAAGCTCTTAAAAAAAAAATCGAATGCACAGTAGAAGATGTGTAGAAATGCCTAACACAGATTCTCAGCATGCTTGTTATCTTCCTTTCAATTATTTTTCCCCCAAAATCCTAGAATAGATGGGTAGTAGTGGATGACTCTTCTTAATTCCATTTATAATTACATTTTGCTGGCGTCCTTCAAAGGTCTGAATACTAGCTCTTGGCCTGATTTTGACTCCTATGGAATCTACATATAAATCTCTGTACATTGTCATACTCTGGAAAGCTGAATATAAAATATTCCTAAAGCTGGCATTATAGGTACTAGTTTTACAGAGATTCTTGCATACAGACTGACTAAAGGGGGGTAAAACTTCAAAGGATTTTTTTGTTTGTTAGCTTAGTCTACTCTTTCTTACTTGGAATAATTCTTTCTGTAGCTTCTGTTCCTTGTGGATGGTAAGAAGTCTGCAGCCCCACACACAGCTTTATGGAGCTTTATAATTACCTGTCTTTGCAGAGACTTCTCTTCCTGTGTTCATCAGAGAGCTGGAGGAGGTAGCGGAGTGTGAGTGACCTGCCCAATCTTGGCCCTTTAGTAAAAATCACATCTTGCTGGAGCACCCGCTGGGGTCAAGTGATGAAGGCAGAATTAGATGTGACTGCACACACAGAGCAAACTCCCAGTAGGAGAGAGAATGAAAGCTTTTATGGACAATACTGTTATTTGCTAATGCAGTAAATAACACAATATAAAGCTTAGCAAATGCTGGCATTTTAGTAAACACTACACTGAAGACTACAGCATGCTTTGACCTAATGACTCATACTAGTGCAAGTCTTTTTATTTTTTCCAGGAATATATTCTGGATTAGTCATTGCTAGTTACTTGTAAGCTCCTTTCTTTTGAAAAACAAAACAAAAAACCCAAACAAACCACAAAACCCAATCTCTTCAAAGAGATTATGCTCAGTGTTAGCAAAAACTAAACCTTGAATTAATTTAGCAGTCCTTCTTGATATGATGCATTTAAAATTCTCCTAATCCCTAGTATCCCTCAAGCCATATTCTAGTATGTTATATTTTTCCCTGCAGACAAGGCCTTTACATGAGGTTTTGAACAACAGATTTGATTGTTTTTTTATTGAATACTTTGGTGTACAGCCCAGCCAACCACATCAGATCCCTGCAGCAGTGTTCAGTGCTTTGGCTTTAGATCTGGAAGCACTATATCAGGTCAGCAGTGTGATGCTTTCCTAACCCAGCAGCTGTGCTTCTGCAATCCAAGAGCTGTGCACAGGTGTGGACTGCTCCTGGAATGGGCTTGGGTGTCCCTAATGTCCTGCTGCAGTGCTCTTTATGGACACAGCCTTGCTGAGGCAGAAAGGATGACTCACTGCTGTGAAATTAGGCATATGCCCTCAAATGGTACTACATCAAGTCATAACCCTGATTGTAAAGAGCATTGATTTAGTCAGGTCAAATTTAATGTAAGGTTTTAATGATGTCATAAAATTATTAACATCAACTCCTTGCCATCTATGAAAAGTGGGTGTTTCAATCAACAATGACATTCAAGTCATATCTCATTTCTTATTTTATCCTTTTAATTCTTTCGAGTCTTTCTATTGTTGCTAATGGATTTAAGGGAGAAATTAGAAGAGGGATGCTAAGAGCAGACAGGTTGCAAATTATTTTTCATGTGCATTTTCATGAAGCCTTTCTTGATATTTTAAAAAGTATTTGAATTTTTTTCTGTTAATAGCCAATTAGCCTCCAGCTAGGGCTGCAAGCCTTGAGGCTTTTAAATAGACTTGTATTGAAAGATATGAGTCAATGAAGGAATAAGAGAGATGCTCCTCAGAAGGGCCTGGACCTTTGGACAATACAGGTACTGTTTTGGAACTAGCACTGTGTGTTATTCCACCTGTGTGGTGGAATGAAGTGCATCCTTTTGCCGGATATTTTACCTAAACAGAAACTATTGCTGTCACAGAGTCTGTTGCATTCTATACAGACATTGTCCTCTTAAAATACAAATACCTTTTTTTTCCATATGACTTCAATTAATTCATAGACACATTTTGCACATAGGAGGTGTTTGGGGGTGATGGAATTCTTAGCTGGGCTAACAGACACAGAGATGCAAATGTTTTCCTAGTCTCACTGAAGATGAAGGCAAGCCCTCAAATTTATGAACATAGATCAATGTTCAATTTAATAAATCTGGTAGATAAGGGTGAGGCTTTTTTTGCCATAATCTGGAATATGTACAGCATCAGCAAGAAACTTTCAGATAATTTTATTTTATCTGAGACTCAGCATCTCTTAAGGAACTTCAGGTTAAATTACTGCTCTTTACAGTCCCCTTTGGAGTCCATTTTTAGTCAACAACACTTAGGATTCAGTTTAAAATAATTCATTGCTCCCTGTTCTGGTGGCACAAGCCAGTATTCATCTAGGATAGCTTTATTAGCTTGATTCTCAGCCCGGATTTTCAGGCTTGTTTTGGAAATTTCCTTTTCTCATAGAAGCAGATCCAGACCAATTAATAAGATCTATGATTCCAGAGCTTTAAATTCATTCTAAATTAGAGTGAGTGGCTGCTCAAGGTATGTTATAGCATGTCAGATCCATTCTGGGCTTGTCTAATAAGTTTTTAAAATAGATCATTTCAATTTTAAAATGCAGATAATAGATCCTAGGTTAGAAGTAGATTCCCTGAGTGCTTTATTGACCAGCATTCTGAATCTGCCCAAGCTGGCAGGTTGGTGTTCTGCTCCCTTCGATTGCAGAGCAGGGAAGCAGAGAAAAGGGACAATGATGTCATCTGAGTTCTGCAACCTGCAAGAGATATCCTGGCTTTGGTTGGTTTGTTTTGACATTGTATACTTGCCCTCCATATTTTCACAGGCTAAAATATGTTTTAAACCAGACCTTTGGCTTTTTAGCTATTTCAGGTTGATGTAAATTAGAAGGTGATTATGAAATCTCTAAGCAAAATTGCATAAATGGGGATGGAGATGTTAGGTGACATTGTTCTCAAATTTCTAGCCTTCTAAAGTGGAAATGATTTGTATTCCCATGTATAAAGAATGATAATGACATACTTAAGTCAGGATGATATTTGAATCACTTTGCCTTTCTCATCTTATGATAAAATAACTTGACTTTTCAATAAATATAACTTTTCATGTTAATATTTGGTGAAATTCCTTGGAGTTTGAGATATGAGCAGAGACATTTTTTCTTGTCATACTGTTTATTCTTTAGATCAAAAATTTATCTTGCTTTGACTTTTATTTCAAATGTGCTCTTAAACATTTTTCTGTCTGAAACACAATTATGATTCAGTGCATGCACAGTGCATTTGAAAAAGTCCCATCAGAACTTGATGACAAAGCTTTCCAGCTGGAGGATGGTGACTCATCACACATAGGTAGGAATTAAACTTACAAGTTGCTGACTACTAATATTTTCCAGGTCTACCTTAACTTCATATTTCATTTGAGAAATCCATCAGTGTTGCTCTGGATTTATCATCTTTCGTGACGTAAAATTTGATCAGCAGGATTTACTTCATAGTTAGTTCTTATCCTTGCTATACCGACCATATACATAAAAAGTCCTGTGATTCTGAAGCAACTCGTGGCAGAGTATGAATTTAAAATGATCCATGCACATGAAAAATATCTACAAATTTGCTTTTATAGTCTGTCTGATCAATATCAGTAACCAAAGAAAGAGAGCCTGTATCTAAGCACACAAGGATTCATATCAGTTATGCTACAATAATTTTTAAGGCAGGGTACAAAGCCTCTTGACAGACGTTAATTCATTTTTTAGAGCTTTCTGTTTTCCTCTCTGACTTCTGAGTTGTCAGGATCAACTTGGCACAGCTTTGTGGCTTTGTAGGAAGTTACCTCTGTGACAGAAGAACATGTGTGTTGCATGAGTATATACACATGCCTTAAATGATTATTGTATAGCACATCCTCAGGCACTGCTGCTTCTATTTGCAGAATATCTGGACTTTTTGAATTTTATTAAATCATCTCTGATCAAAATATCTGAGAAGCCCTTTACTGCTGGAACATCCTCTGACATGTGTTCCATCAGCCTCTCCTGAGTAAAAGATTAAATGGGTTGAGAACACCCAACTAAGAGGACCAAGAAGTGATGCAAAGCAAGAAGAGATGGTCTCAAGAAAGAGAAGACTGAACAGTTACAGTGTGGTGAGCTGAAGTGCTGCTAAACAAGGAAGGCCAGAATCACTTTAACTGTGGCAACCAAGCCCAACACCTGGAGCATGTTCTGACAAGAGTGTCTGTTTTGGTTTTTTCCAGATGGGGTCAGGCGGCCTCAACAATGATGAGTTCCGTTTACAGTAGGTGTTGGACTGTGCCTGAAGATTCAGGCCATTTCTGACCAATCTTTGAGCTAAACAAACCAAATGAGTTATCCGATTTTATAATAATCATTAGCATCATAAGTGCTCAAATAAAATTTATAGATGTGTTAGCATGTGTATAAAAGGTCAGATGGGTGTCCAGGGACTGTGAAGGACTAATCCCAGTGGCCTAGGGACTGATTTGTTGTCTGGATTGCAGGTAGCACTTTAACTGCTCTCATTCCTAGAAGACTGTGAAAAGCGAATGATGAATTTAATTTCACACTTCCTAATATTTTAAACAATACATGTGTATTTTTGGTACATGAGGCAATAGAGTACAGGAATCACTTCAGCACTGCTTGTGAATGGGGGATGCCAAGCAGGTAACTTTCTGCCCTGTAATGCTCCATGTTTTGAGCACACTGTAGAAATATTTATTACTTTCACTGCAATGGTGCCACAGTCACCCACTTTGGGTAGAATTGTACCTTATCACTTGCTGATGAAGTGCCTGCTATAACTAAGAATCAGCTATTGTTTATTATAGTAATCTGATATATTAAAAAGACACAAGGGGAATCAAAGCGGTTTGATGTGCCAAAAAAACCCCCCAAACAAACAAAAAACACACACACACAAAAAAGCATAAGAAAAATTCAAGTCATAGGAGTTGAACTGTAATGAAATTCCAATCAGCCTTGCTAATGGGGCAGAGGAATTCTAGGAGGAATAGTAATACAGAGAATGAGATTTGTCTTGTAGCCTTAAAATATTACCGATGAGAAAAATTCTAAAGTCTAAAAAATATTTGAATTTTCTTGGGTTTCTTCCTGACCATTCTTTACATGTTCACAGGCATCTTTGTTTTTAGTAGAAGTATGGGTGCTATGACTATCTCACATGGAAAAACTGTTCATATGAAAAAATAAGTAATCTAAAAGTTGAGAAAAAGGAGAGTTTGGAGTGATTCAAAGCAATATGTGTAGCCTTCATATTGGAAATATTAATGTTTTGTCTGTTTAAATTTTGTTTGCTTTTCAGCTTTGTTGATGACAAAAGTTTCTCTCTTCCTTATGTCAATATAAGTCAGGAATTCTGAAGTGCAAAATTGTATGGTTTTATTTTTCTGAAAGGGGCTTTTTTTGCCTTTCTGCCTTGTGGAAAAGAAAAAAGCCTCAAATACAACATGTAATTAAGGGTTACCTTCAGAGGATCTTGGTGCAAATTTATCTTTTCAATATTATAATAATGGCCAACCTTTGCGAACGCAGATTTGGGAAGGGCTCACCCCACGTGTGCCCTTCCAGCCTGTGCAGTGGATTTTTTAGGTGAGGCACAGCGTGCACAGAACTGGCCCCACCGTTTAAGTCCTAAGGTTCATTTGCCACTGCTGAGCGAGCTTGGACAGTGACAGTGAAGTCCTCGTGACTGTCACAGCACCCGGTACTAACCGGGGCTGACCCTGCTGAGCATCTGAGATCTGATGGGATTGGATGGCAGCGAGGCATTGAACTGCCTGGGGATGGTCCCTACTGAGACTCGAACTCGCGACCTTGGGATTCAGAGACCTGAGTGCTCTCCTTTACACCACGGGACTGCCCCCTTGTCAATATTAGGAAAAGTTAAAAAGCTATGGCAAAAAAAAAAAGTGTTTGTGACAAAAATTTCCCCTTTCTAGTAGTTTATTAAACTAGATGTTTCTGCTGCTGCCTTTGCTCTTTTAAGTAGCACCACAGTTATATTAGTCAGTGAGTGGGTGTACTTGGTACCCTGTCCCTGGCTAAGCTTGCTCGCTGTTTTGCTTTCCAACTCTAACTGCAGGGGTAGTTCAGCTCAGCTAAATTTGTATTCCTACAATTCATTATGCTCAGTAAGGAATATGAATATTTCTCTCTCATAAAGCCTGATGTGGATAAGTAAGAATGTGTACCAGTGTATTTCTGAGATTTGGTGCTTACTTCAAGGGAGTTGTTTGCAGCACTGTTCAAAAGATGTAGCCCATGTTTT
The DNA here is from genome assembly GCA_013396695.1 of Sakesphorus luctuosus. Lineage (NCBI taxonomy): Eukaryota > Metazoa > Chordata > Aves > Passeriformes > Thamnophilidae > Sakesphorus > Sakesphorus luctuosus. Next base: position 123,874 of record VWZD01007336.1, on the reverse strand, counting down.
CAGAGCTGAAGGTGAGTTGTCTTAGTAAAGAATTCCTTGCTCACAGGTGTGGTTTTGTGCAGGATTTTTTTGTTAATGGGAACAGGTGTATTGAGTCAGGAAATATTTTCCTTTCAGAGATCTGAAAGAAAATCCAGCTGTCAAAAAGCAGTTGAGATGCAAGAAGGGCAGTCTTCTCATGTAAGAGGGATTTGAGGTGTAGTGACTGATAGCACCCATACAGGCAATGGATGCTGCTTAACACTTTTGAAGGATGACTATTTGAGGTCTGTCCTTCAGGGATGCCTTTTTCTCTGGCTCCAATTACATTTGTTTAAGAGAGAGGGGGGAGAGAAAAAAAGACAAAACAAATGGCCCAGAACAGGATTCTGGTTCATAGCATGGATTCAGGACAGCTTGTTAGAGTGAACAGATATTACTTTCCAATACCTCTGCAATAAAATTTTGCTGCCAGCAAGAATCCATACTGAAAAATAAACCAAGATTGTTTAGCCACATGTATTACAATAGACCTTGGAGTATGACTGGGGAAGAACATATGGATAGTAAAGAAATAAATCTTTAATTTAAATGTATTTATTGCCAGTTAATATAATTCAGGTTTTTATGTACTGCATCAACTTAAATTTAATGTCTTACCAAAACAGAAAGCACTTGAAAAGTGATAACATAAAAATAAAATAAAATGAAGGAGAAAAGGGAGGGAGAAATTATTAAAAATCTGTGCTAATAAGCTGAGTTCTGTTTTGCTAGAGGCATGTTTAACATTGGAGAACAACCAGAATATACGAATGAGATTAAAGCTTTGCAGTAAATAGTGGGGTGGTGCAATCAATGTGCATTTCCACAGCTGTAGAAAAATAAGAAATATGAACACTTCTTAAGAAGGTTTGTTTTAAACCAACCAATATACCTGCAGGTTTTCTGCTAGATATGAATCCAAAGGTAAATGTAAACTCAGCTGTCAGATGTTTTAAGATTTGGAGATTTTCTACATACCTATAATGAGTTACTGTATCAACCATCTACCACAGTGCCAAGCAGTACTGCCTTTTTTTTTTTTCCTTTTTCCTTTAATATAATAGAAATGTAAGTACCTCCTATTTAAGTGCAAGATCTTCATGCCTTTGTAAGGTTCTGGCAACTCTGAATCACCAGAAAGCATTAAGGCAGATTGTTCCAAACTAAGTCTCTCACTTCAGCCACATGCTGAAGACTTTTTTGAATGTTGTCTCCTCTGTCTTTCCTGAAGTTCTCTAAATTTGCATGAAAAATAGTGGAATAGAAAGCTGAGTGAATTACTGGTAAAATTTCATAGTGGTGTAGGCTCCTATATAACTATGCCTTGTATTAGTAAAGGACAAATCAGTGAGTTGCAAACTCTATGCCTTCTTTTTCTGTCATAAGAATAATCAATACTTATTGATTCCAAAAACATTCTGTGAGACTTCATAAATAAGTATTTCCTTCTACAGGAATACCACAAATTCTTATCAATTAAGCTTGTATGGCTAAAAGGTAGATGTTGATTTGAAATCAGCAGTGACCGACCATTTTATTGAAGAGATTCTTGTTACCATTTGGTAAAATGCTGAGGTTTTCAATTATTAATATTTTGTAGGTTCCCAAGTGTTGAGTATGAGATTCTTACAGAACTGTAAATTACTGCTCCTTGTTACCCATTCTGCTTTCTGCATGTAGGTCCTGGCAGTTCTATAAAAGTAACAGAAAATTTCCAATAAAAGAGTCCTTTTGGATGTTGTACATAGGGTATTTGAAACAAAAGATATTCTTGCAGTTTAACGATTTTTGAATGAAATAGTTGGTATTTTTATTTGCTTTTGCTTTTAAAAGAGGAACAATCTGCAGCTGACCTAATGTCTGGTAGTTACACTGGCAACTAAAAGGTAAATCTTCCAGCTAAGAGGAGGTAACCATTCTGCATTGGCCTAGGAGAGGAACTCGTTTCAGTGGCACTGTGCCACTGCCACAAATGAAGCTAAAGATGCTAGCAACCATGGTGTCCCTGTTAATTGCCTTGAACAATGATACTGAAAATGAGGATCCTCCTCATGAAAGTGATTAGTCTGCATTCAGATGGTCTGCACCAGCTTTTATTGAGTTCAGAGGCAGCTCTGAAATGGGTTAATGTCAGTGCTAAGACATATTTGCAGTATATGAGCACACTTTTATGCACCTCCCTTCTCCTTTTTTATCTTTTCTTGGCAGCAATTAATTTCAGCAATTACTCTTCCTCCTTTCTGGTTTATTATCTGTTACCACTAAGGCCAGTGTTGCAATAGCAGCATCAATTTTACTGGAGGTTTACTGCCCAGCTCCCACAAACCCTACCAATTGGTGACAGGGTGGTACAAGCAGAGCATGAATGAGATAGGAAGTATAAGAGAGAGAGAAGCTTAAGGCTGGAGCTGCTGAAAGGAGTGTTTGTGAAGCCCTATGAGGATGCCAGTTCCCAGCATGCAGAACTGACTCACAAGTAGGCTACAAATCTGCAGCCTCTGTGTAAACTGAGCATCCTTTTCAGAGAGTTAGTATTCCTGTGACAATGGCAGTCGAGCATCCGTTCAGCCCACGCTCGGAGATGATCATCTGGGAGCTTCACAAGGGCATGAATTCAAGGCTTGCCCTGCCATAAGGTGAATGAGAAACACTGCATTTCAATTTGGATTGAACTCCACACCACTGTGGCTTCCAGACTAGAACTGTCTTGTTTCTTGTTGGTTTGGAGGACAAGCCTCTAGAATTAGCACCCATGGGGAAATGTGTTCTGCTGACTGATCCCACTGGTAAGAGGGGGATACTCTCACAGATTGTGTAAAAATACAAAGCCATTAAAATACTCAATGACATCTTCAGTGAAAAGTAGTATAAAAATACTTTTATTTTCTCATCTACTGTATCTAGCATGTTGTAACTGGAAGAATATTTACCTTCCACTGTTGTATGAAGTAAATAATGGTTATGCTTATTTTATTCAATTTTTAATTAGCTTTTTATTTAAAAATTCCTGGAACAGGTAAGTGGTAGAAAAATCAGGCTCATAATGTTTGAAAAGCCATCTTGAAGTTTTCATTCTGGGCAGTATGCTATGTGGAGAAAAATCTAGGTAGTATTTTCACATTGTTCAAAAGGCTTTTAAGGTCAGAATGGATTTTTCTGATAGGAACCTGACCTCCTGTCTGCAGCATGTGCCACAAAACTTAACCTGTCAAAGGAGTTTCTCTTTTGTTTCTTGCTGCCTTTAGCTCACCTTGACTGTGAATATTCAAGATTTGACAAACTTCAAGGAAAATATGTTGGATTTTAGAAAACATACCCATCAAATAGAATGGGTAAATAGTCTGAGTCTGATATGATATTTTCAGGGAAATCAATCATCACAGTATTGTTCTTTTAGGGTGCATATGTGCAAATACTTCCTAATCACCCTGAGTGATAAAACAATTACTGAGAATAGTTGACCTCCTCATAGACCCTTCTGACCTAATTATTGCAGTGGATGAATTCACCTTTCTGAAGACTTTTTTTTGCACAATTCAGGCTTTTCAGTTGAGGCCCATATTGTGTTTTAAAGTCATTTATCATGGGCTTTATGGTACACAAAATACATAACCAAAAATTATTATTTTCACATCAGAAGGGAAGATATGTACAAATATTACACAGTCACCATCACTTGCTCCCACTTTTTAATGACAGTCCTGGTCTTCTCAAAAAACAAAACAATAAACAAACAAACAAAAAAACCCCACACCCCAAAAGCAGTCAGTACTCATTTGACAGATATCATAGAGACAGTGTGTTGACTAGATTAAGGATTGCACTTCAGATCCTCTTACTCCACTAGTTTCTAAAGCCACCTCTACTATGGCCAGTTTTTTTAATCATGCTTTATAATATTGCTTATATTTTAGAGCTTTCTATGCCAAAAGGTTTTGGGGAGGGTCTGTGAAGAAATGTTTTATCAAGTCAGGTTCGGTAGAAGAAGACACTTCTCACTAAGTCATTGATCCTTTAGTCTCTAACATTTTCATTGTGGGAGAAAACTATCATTTGGGCAAGCTTTCTTTACCTACTCAGGTCTTTTTCAAGGCTGTGCCTGTAATGTGACATGATATGAGTGAGAAGTGGAACAAGTACCTTCTGCCAAAAGCTATGGCATAGACACAAGAAGTTGAGTTACCTCTTGCCCAAGCCCAGTTTTACTGACACCTGAGAAAAAAGTGACAAGATTATCAGGCTGGCTTTGCATTCAGCATGAATTGACAGCTTTTCTGTCTACTCAGGGCCTGCAGCAGAGATGACCCAGTTAAGAGGAGTGCTCCGGCTGAACCACACTAGTGCTTCCCAGGTCTGTGTGAGGAAAACAAGCAGATCCCCTTAACTAATCACATTAGTGCTGCTGACAGCCTGACTGCACCTCGAGTGTTTGCCAGCTTTGTTCTTGTGCCAGTGGGGTTGTATGTGGGGCTGATGATAGTCTGTGCATCAGACTCTCCTTTGGTTGGTGAGAGCATGCTGGATTACTCTTGCACTTGCTGAGGACTTCTCCAACAGCTAAAGCTGCTATTTTTAAGCAGCCACAAGAAACTGATTTATCTGTCAGTGCAGGGGAATGTGCTTTGCAAAGCAGTAAGCTACATATCTGGGTCACACTCTGCATGGAGTGAGGCAACTGTGTGCTGTTCAGTCAGGAATTAGACAGCTATCAAATGCTGGTTTGTGGGGAGAAGGAAAAAAATCCTCAGACAGCACAGAGGGAGTATTCTTTGGGATGAAAATCACCATATGCTAAGCTGCTTTCTTGCCACCAGCTAGACAGCTGTGTTTTAAACTATCTAGAGGAATAAAGTAGACCGGCCTCCTTATTCCACAATTTTTAAAGAATAAGAAAAGCACCATTTCATTGGTTGGTCTTTGTTTTAAACATCAATAACAGGATGAGATACCCATAAGCCCCTTTTTAAAGCCACCCTAGCCTACTTGTGCTATTAGTGTAACTTTAAAACTGTTGGGGGTTGTGTGTATGTGTGTATTTTCCTTATAAAAGCAGCCTAGTCTAGCATTTATTAGGGTAAGAGAGAAAAGAAAACACCACAGAAAAGTAGTCTGTACCTCTTGGAGGAGCCTTGATCAACTTCACTGGAAAATAAATTCCATAACCATTGGCTATGGCAGCTCATGAAGGGCAAAGTTGTGTCCCTCGGCTTCCACGAGGCTCCCACCTCAAAAACAAGTACATGTGCATTACAAAGCAATAACAGAGGTAACTCAGGACTTTACTTTTCAGGATCTTGCAACAGCGTGGCAGCAATGGTATCCCTGGCCTGGTCAGAGCCCAAATATCTATCTGAAGACAGAAAGAGAAGATATGGAAAACTAAGTTCCAGAAAACAAACTCCCATCATTGTGTCATCCTTACCTGGCATGGCCAGGACTGGTGGACCCTGGACACCTGGGAGGATTCAAACAGCAGCTCTCCAATGGGTGAGTAGAAACAAAAAGGGAATATGACATGAGAAAAAAAAAAGTATAATTGCTGGTTGGTTGAATTCTATTGTCATCTTATTTTTCTTCCTAATGTTATTTAGTACATTGTGCTACTGTAAGTTTTTTGCTTGTATGTGTTCTTATACAAAATCTTTGAAAACAAAGTCATATCAATTAGGTCTTGTCTACAAAGATAATGAACATATTTGTTTCCTTTAGAATTTTGGACTTAAACTGACTTATTGATTTGGATAGTAGTAAGATGGAAAAAATAAGAGTTTCATTTATTTTTTTTTTAATATGAGCTCATCAGGCTGTGTTGACGTTAATTGGTCTCTGTTAAAAAACTCGGCAACAAAAAGGCAAAAACCAAACCACACAAAACCATGAAAAATTCTGCATAATTATTGTCAGGAACTTTTAATTCTTTTATGTTAAAGAAATGGCAGGGAATTAAATGTAGTGGCTGCAAACTAAATACTGTATTTCCTATATTTAAGGCAGATACATGATAACAATATCTCTCTTTTAAATGTTTCATTGGAAAATTGTTTTTTTTCTTTCCTTTCCCCCCCTCTTTTCTATTCTTTGGTCAATGTAGCCAGCTTTAAGCTGGATAGAGCACTGACATGTGGCATTACGGTGTCGAAACTGTAGGTTATGAAGAGGCTCATTAGGTACTGCTGTTCTCCAAATACACTCACATTCTCTAGTTATTATTCCCTTGTACTGAGGTGTTGGGCTGAACTGAAGCTCCCATTTGTGGAAGGCCTGTCTTTCTGAATATAGTCCAAGGCTCATTAACGGTATTTAATTCTGCAGGGGTTTGTAATCTAGTCAAGGGCAAAACAGATTAAGTCAAATTGATGTCTACCTCACTGTCATGTTTTAACCCCAGCTGGCAACTAAGTACCACACAGGAAGTAGACAGAAGGAAGAGAATCGGGGAAAAACCTGTGTGCTCAGATAAAAATAGTTTGATAATTAAAATAAAGTCAATAATAAGAATAATGAAGAAAAAAAATACATGAACAAAAAATAGAGAGAGGAATAAAGCCCAAGAAATACAAGTGATGCACAATACAATAGTTCACCACATCCCATCCCCAAATAGCGATCGCCCCTTCCAGACAGCTATCCCTGTTTATATCCCTGTTTGGATCAGCTGTCCTGCTCATGTTCCCTCCCATCTTCCTGTGCCCCTCCTCACTGGCAATGCATGAGGCACTGAAATCCTTGAATTAGTGTAAACACTACATAGCAAAAACCAAAACATCAGTGTGTTATCAACTCTATTCTTCTACCAAATCCGAAACTTGGCACTGCACCAGCTACTAGGAAGAAAATTAACTTTATCCTGGCCAAAACCAGGGCATTCACACAAAAATGGATCTATTGAGGTACGTATTACATTCTAGTATGTTTTCCAAAATCATATATTTGTCTATACACATACATACATATAAATATATACATAAAAATATAAAGATACATATCTATCTATCTATCTATCTATCTATCTATCTATCTATCTATCTATCTATCTATCTATCCATACAGTTTAGTAGAGGCAACCTTGCTTTGCCACTTCAAATTCACTGGTTTAGTACCAGTTGTGCATTCATTTAAATGGGTAGCAAGACATGCTCACTGGATTCAGACAATAGTATTTTCTTTACATGTTTTTGAACAGCAGCTGATGTTATAGAGTTTGGATAGTTCTGTTTCTAAGTTCAGTATACCAGGAGAATTAAAACTGTAATAAAATGGTTTAGAATCATCCTTAATGTGTCACATAATACTTGAAATACTGTATGTAGCTTGTTTGTGTGTTGGCAATTTGATGGTGCTGAGTGGGAGGAAAGGGAGATTATGACATAAGAAAGAATAGTAAATAAGTAGATAAGTGTATAATAAAGAAGATTGTTTTCTTTTTTTTTTCCTTCCCCTCGTGGAAAGCTAGAACCAGTCCTATGATGATTATAAAAAGAGATAATTTAACATAAATGCATGCTGCAGGACTTCAAGTTGCAAAATCTTACTTTGAATTCCTTTTTTTTTCCCCCCTCATGGAAAGCTAGAACCAGTCCTATGATGATTATAAAAAGAGATAATTTAACATAAATGCATGCTGCAGGACTTCAAGTTGCAAAATCTTACTTTGAATTCTTGGACTTTTATCAGCATGCAGCACTTCAACTCTTACACTCTCATCATAATCCAGCCTAATGTGCTCAGGATGCTCAGGAAAGGGAGGATTCACGCCCCAGTTTTCTGAGGGTGAAACTTTACACTCTTGGCATATTGTAGGTCTCCAAAATAGCTCAGGCATCCTTTAAGGGATTCAAGCACACCTCATTTTCATAACCTCTTGCACTCAACTCAGTAAAACTCTATGCTGGAGTCAAGCATGTGGAACAGCTTGCAAGGAAAACTTCATATCCTTCCAGTGCCTTTATACATAAATGTAAAAATCTCTATCTGGCAGTATGCACTGGTACCTACTGGCCAGTTCTGTTGCTGACAATTTTAAACCTAAAGCCAAGGTTAACAAGTACATGTAAAATACTACATTCAGAGTCTGAAGGTCATACAGTGTAAAATATTGTTTCACTGATGCACCTTTTGCATTCAGATTGCATGTAGGGTAGACATTGAAAGTCTTTGCTGAAATTGGATTTAACTGTTTGTTCCCTTTTTTATAAAAGTTAGTAAACTCACAGCGAATATGGAAAATGGAGTCAGCCCTTAAATATTCTTTAGAGGGTATAGTATAAAACTTTCCCTTTTACCATGGGCATGATTTTTATTTTAAAAATTAATAAATAATATGATGTCTACTCTGCAGTGCTGCCATGACTTTAAGCAGGTGTCTGAAAGCCTCTGCACCATTCTAACAAAATTATTGCATTTAGGAAGGATTAGAGGACCCACTTGAATGGAGTGTTTCTATGACAGAATTAACACAAACTACTGTAGCTTTAGCTCAGTGTTCACTGATGTAATTACATGACTTAGTAAACTTTGTGATGTTGAAGTTGTAATTTTCTTTTAGTTTCCTCCCTGGTTTTAGTCATATCTAGTGCGTACAGACTTCAAGTTGAAATAATATTTATATATCCACTGTAGAATCTTTTATTATAAATTGTACTGTACAAATTTATAGATTACAGGCAGATGGAGTTAGAAAACCAGAATAATAGTTTGAAAGGCCAGAATAGTAGTCCCTCAAATATCACCAGGGGGAAAAATTTCATTATATGTGACTGTGTCTGGCTCCAAATTGCATGTAAGCTTGGGGGGTTTTAGTAGAATTAGGAGTTCATGATTCTTTTACTCAAATTCACATTGGAATCCTAAAACAAAAGGAGGAATTGGCCAAAGCCTTGGATATCATCTTGTAAAAAATGTTTATTTCTTGGTTTTTTTGTTTATTCTGCTAGGCAAAATATGCTCTATATATCAAGTGTGGAAAATTATCACAGCAACAAAGAAGCACCTGTCATTAGCAGAAAGAATGCAAACTAGATACTAAGTCCAGAAAAAAATATCACTTTTAGGTTAAAGTTAAACCATGAAGAAGGTGGCTACATATGCAATTAAAGCTCTTGTGTGGAATTATTGAATGTAGGCATTTTTCTTAGTAGTTTTAGCCAAAATGTCTACTCCTGAAATTCTTCCCAGGCATAGGGCACCTTGTAATTAATGCATTCTGGTCCAGTAAAGGAAAGCTTCAGAGAGAGAGGGAGTTACATGAATTTTACTTCTAAAATTTATGAAGGTGTTTGGGCTAAAAGATTCTAAATACAAGTAAAATACGTCATGTTTGCCACCTCTCCAAAGGAAGAGTTTACAGAATAATATGGACTTACAGAAGCTCTCAAGTGGCATAAGTTAAAACAAGTTTATTTTCTGGTGGGAGCTTTTCAGAAGCCTGCCTTGAAGTCTCTGCTTCAAATCACAGTGACAGACGTGCCTGTGGGGTTTGCAAAAAGCCTTATGGGATGATCTTCACAGATAACCAGCTACTGGTGACCTAGTCACACCAGCAAGGACTTCACCCCTCTGGAAATCAGATAATTTCAGGATGTGAGATCTTTCTTGTCAGTGGAAGGAGTTGTTTGCTTCCCCTAAGTTTGCATGGAATTACAATATTCCCTGCCAACTGATGGTTTTACCTGCAGCCCAAAGGCAGAGCATAAGGAAGGCTCTGGAGCTGGTGTGTGAGGCCCTTCTGTGCCACTGTTTGGTTTAATGCTGCTCAGGACCTGTGTAAGTACCAGTCTTTCCAGAAAGTTACCCAGAGTGGAGCACCTTCACCTTTGGTTTGAGTGGAGAGAAGCCAGGCTCCTGTTTCATGGCCTGGCACTCCTGGATCCTCCTGACAGCCAGACAGATCTACGGTGCCATTCACATCTCAAACCAAGCAAGAGGCTTTTGTCCTTCAGACCTCATAACTGTGATAAGGATTAGCTGAAGGTCTTTGTCTTGGAGGAGCCAGTCTGAGGCTGGGAATCATTTAGGGAAATGATTTCTGACTGGCTGTTAATATTGATAATTCTATGTGTTAAAATTTTATACCTTACAAGTCTATAGCTTCCCTAATACAGAAATATATTTTAAGTGACTAATTATATTTATTTTCAAGGGTAATTTTGCCACAACAATTCTAGGCAGTTGGTATTTGAAAATGAAGGCCGATTTTTCTCAAAGCAGTGCTGAGTAAATACAGTCTTCCTGCTACTCATATATTGCTCTAACTTCATTTTATTATCCAATGCATCTTTCCTTCTTCCAATTAGCTTCAAGTAATTCCCACACTTGAACTTTAGAGAAAGAGTTCAGAATTATAGGGATGGCATTATATAGCCTGTACTCTAGGTTTGTAAGGCATATTTCTTTTAGAGTGCAGGGGAAATAAATGAAATTACATGTTCGATAGGCTGTTGAAGAGTAGAAATACTTCTAGGTTTCTATTGACTTCAGATTGCTGTTTCACATCTAATCAGAACAACTTTTAATTCAAAAGGATTCTTTACTCATACAAGCACAACCTCACTCATTTTAAAAGCCGGTCTGTTTGCAAAATCTTTCCTTATGTTCAGATCTGACAAAAACAAAAATGAACTCATGATTTGGAAAGTTATGTGCTTGGGCACTCCAGTTCTGGGCTATATTTTTACCCCAAAAGAATTTCCTATTTGGAGAAGTGTTACTAAAACCTTCAGGTAACTTTGGACAGCTGTGAGTTGAACAAAGAAATACTGAACCAATGAGATTAGTGTCATAGTCTATTTTCATACTTCATTGTTGTGTTCTTGTGGATTAGTTTGCTCCTCTGCAGCCCAACCAGTGCGTAGGAAATGTCTTCATCAGTGTTTGGACCTGAGTAGCTATTTTGCCTTTGTCTCTGTGTAGTGGGCTGAACCTACTGTATATGTGCTTCCCTTATCAGCTGTAGTTAGTGGAGTTGTTAATCTGTCCTAATGAAGGGGAGGGCAAGACAAAGGTGACGGAAGAAGCAGTGAGTGTCGCACTGTGTTGGCCATCATATCAGAGTGGTGGTGGGTACAAGGAACAGAGAGTGATGAAGAGAAAAACTGATTGTAGTATTATGTTGTTTCCTGTGATTTGAAGGATGTTTTGATGTCTTAAGAGCACAGACTATTTCCCACCCAAATTTAGAAAATTCCTTCAAAAACTTATATGAAATCTGCACTTGGGTTGGCACTTTAATTTCCTTTCTGATCTCCAAATGCTAAGGCAGGTTTGCATGTTTGCAGTAAGTTTATTAATTTGGTAACCTATTTTCTGTGATGTATAATCATCAAAGAGTGGAGATGAAAATGTGCTCATAAACACCTTTTTCCATCACTGTCATCCCGTGTCCTATCATAAAACAACATTCTTATTGGTAACAGGAGATACAGACTGAGTTACTCTCTGCCCTGTATGGTGTTTTAACTGTGTAATTACTTCAATAGTTAACAATGTTAACTGCAATGTGATTTGTGGCTGCATTCCCAAACGTATCTCTCAGTAAATCAAAGTAGATGTGCCAGGGCTGTTCTTCAAGTTCCATCACAAATATTTACAGGAGTATATCAAGCCCACTGAATTATAGCTACTAAATTGCTGGGAACGTACTCATGAAAGCAAATCTTGTTTGTATAAAAGGAAGGCACAATTGTTCTTTAAACGGTATGATAAATCTTACTGCTCTGAAAAGGTTGAAAGTCATTTGCATTTGGCAGAGGTATTGAAATGCATCTTAATAGACTTAAATGTTCAGTGTTGTTACTGATGAACAACGAAACATAACCATTTTATATGTGTGATCAGGTGGGTTCTGTGAAATTAAGGTTTGGTTCTGCAGTTGGATCTTGTTCATTGCCAAAACTCTCATTTCCTTGCGACAGCAAATCATGCAATAGACTTGCAGACAAATATAACATCAGAGCTATTATCTTATGGAAATAAACAAGAGCTGTTTGTTTAGTCAGCAAATGTATGCTTAGAAAAGAATACAGATTACTACAACATTTTCAGAATTGCTGTTAGCTTGATTGGTAAAATGGTCTCCTTAAAGAATTTCACTGAACTCAGAAACAATAAAATATAATAGAATCAATATCCCCAGGGGTTTGCACAATACTGTATAATTGAGAGAAATTAGCCTTACCACAGCAACTCTGGCCAAAGGTAGAGTTGTACGCAGCCCTTCTATTAAGGCATAGTTAACATTCAAAATTGTACATTTTTTTTTCCTTTTACCTAAAACTAGTTTTGAAACAAAAGGCTAATTTCATGTACATCTCTGTAGGCTCAGGATGCAATCCATCCTTACTAGAATATGAAGCTATACCATAATAAAGTCTGAATGATATTTCAAAATTAATACTCACTGGGGGTTTTTGTGTCAGGGAACTTGGATGTCTTCCTTCTGAAGAAAAGTAGTTCCTTTTTTCCTGCCTCTTCTTCCTTTTGTCAAAAAAAAAAAAAGTCAATGAGATGTTTATTCTGTCTCAATATGAGTGAAGAATAAGAGTAAATACCTTAAAGAACATCTCATTTAAAAACCATCTACATTTTCATTAGTCTGTATGTGCATGGTAATGGCTAGACACTGGACATCCAAAGAAGGGGAATGAAGTTACCAAAAATTTGTTTCATCCTTCCTGTAGGAGTCTCTGTATAGAAAGTCAGCTTTTCCCATCTTTTACAAGTCATTGATACATGCTGATATTGAAATTCATGAGCTGTTTCTTGTTTAGACTTTCACTGTAAAATATTTTTTTAATGAGATCTCAATTCTTCACAAATTTTGTCACATTTGATTGGGTGTTTTCCTAATTAACTGATAAACAGGCAAAACCCACAATAACAACCAGAAATAAAAGTGAGGAGTAAACAGCACCTAGAAGTCAGCACTGTTTGCCACTTTTTCTTCTGAGTTATTTGAACTCCAGAGAAGCAGACTGAAAAGGACTCCACACACTAACAAAAAGCCACCCAGGTGATCAACTTCTGCAGCACCGCCCTGTGTTTCAGAAGGGTCAGAGGGATTCTCGTGTGATGCCCCAGAAATGGTAAGCTTGGCTTGCTATTTGTGGCTGTGTGCATTCTAGGGTAATATATTATGGAGGAGAGTAAACCCAGTATCTGTTATTCTTCTGTCAGAGCCTGTTTAAAAGGTCCAGAATCTCAAGAAAAGCAAGAAAACTGCCAGTGCTCCCTTGAAAGTGTGACCTCGGCTCATACAGTCCTTTTTCTCCCACATGCACCTCTTTGTTGTCCTGTCTGTCTTTGGTGCCAACTAACCTTCTCCCCTGTAAAGCTTCCCCATTCTGCCCTGCACCCTGGTGGCCAGGCCCATGGCATGTCCCACTGTTTCAACCCCAAGGGAGCCTCCTTTGCAAATCCCTGCACTGCACGGCAAATACCATCCAGCTTCTCAGCAGGCTGGAAGGTCTTTTGAGGTCTCAGAATTGTTTCAGGCACCTGAGCTCTCCTTTCTGAAGTGAATGCTTTTGATGCTCTGAACACCAGTCCCCAAAGAGCAGCATCTTTTTGAACTGGAGAATCAATGGTGTTACCTAGGTGGATTATTTGAAGACAGTTTTGTTGTGGCTGTGTAACCTTAGTTCAGTGACAGACACTGTGTGATGGGGTAGTTCTTCTGATTCATTTGCTGTCCTTTTTTGGTTTATTATGTTTCATGAACCTGCCCTTTGCTTCTGACAATATCATGTACGAATTTTCAGTTGGATCATCCAGTATGATTACAAAGATATTTGATTATACGTGTTTGATCACACATTGCATTTGATAATGCTTCTCTATGAGTTTCAAATGCAAACAGTACAATAGATTATACACCAAAGTACTTTAGCTTAGAGACAAACTGAAATAAGAACAAAAGCTGGTCTGAGACTTGTAGTTCTCTGGCAACACAAGGACTTTTTGTGGCATGTGATATTGTTTTAAGTATAAAGCATGCCTAAAAGTTGTTTATGTTACTTTAATATTTAAGAAGAAGACAGCTGGGTATGAAAGTGGCAGATGAAGTAGTATAAATAATGTAAGCTTGAATGCAGAAGAATTGCAGTGGAAGTCAACAACCTTGGAATGTATAGCAGTCAGGTCCTTTAACTCAAGAAATAACACAGAGAAATAACAGCACAATTATTCTGTGACATTTGCACTCGGAGATAACAGCAGAAACAAGCAGAGTGCTTTGAAATTCACCACCTATACCAGGAGCATTTTTAGAAGTGGAATCACCTTTTCTCCCTCTTATTAAATACTAAACACTACTCTGCAAGGAAAGAGACACATTTGAAATGTAAGGAAATTTAAGAAGTCACTTTACAGTCACAGAGAAGAATTCTGTTTTGAATAACAAAAAAAGTTTTCTCTTTCCCTAAGATAGCAGTTTTTGGTCTCAGAGCCACCGGAAAGGCCGGTCTCCAGGTGCATTGCATTTCGGACACAGTTTCAGTTTGAATTTTGAATTTGGTTCTTGTGATGTGAGGAATGTTCGGAATATTTACATGTTGGTTTGGTTTTTTCTTTTTCTTAGAACACCATTGTCCTGAAATACTCTGTTTCTGGATTGCTCTGTAGGAGCCATCTGAGTTTCTCAGGTAAGTACAAAACTCTTAAAATACATACTGTGTGAATTCCCTTACCTAACTAACCTTCATTTTCAGAACTATTGTAATCTGTTGAGTACACCTGTCATTAAAAACTCATTCAAAAGCTCGTCTGTAAAGTAAGAGATTGTGACAGCTTCTTTCTTTTTATGAGCAGTCCTAGCATAACATGTGTATGATTTTCTACAGACCTTGGAATCCATGGGTTATTCATTGGTCATGAATATGTGCTAGGGCTGCAAGTTGAAAACCCCCTTGAGCATTTTATTAGAGATGCTACTGCATTTTCAGCTTCACTTTGAGACAAAATAACATCTCAATAATTTTTATTTTCTCCTTGAATGTTCAACACACAGCATTTGAATAAAGGTCTGTGAAGGTACCTTCATCACCACTGTGTTAGAAAAGGAATTTCTCTGTATTTCCCATTTTGGGGATTTTCTTAGGGAGGCTGTCCATGAAAGTTTGGGGTGGAGTGTCCTTGCTAGGCAGCTAGGAGAGTCAGCAGATGGCTGGAAGGGAGAGAAGGTGCCATAATGAATATAGGAATTGTCTCCCTTGGGACAGGAATTGTCTCCCTTGAGAGAGGGAAACCATCACAAGAACTCACAGGGGTGCTCAAGTATTTTCCCAGGGTGGAGATGATGTCACAGAACTTTCATTTTGAGTGATCAGTTGTTCATTTATGTTATTTTCCTATTTCACTACATTTTTGGGTTAAAAAAAATATTTATTGACTTACTGGCAAACCCAACACAAAAGATAACAAAACATACCAAATTTCTGATAGCTTTATTTAATTTGTTTATTCCCTTTGTACAATTTACACGTTTTAAATTTTTTTTGCTGTTGATTGCGGGGGGTGGGAAATTTGGAGGCGGTCAAACAAAGATGTGAGATCTTTAGAAAACTCTTCTGGGACAGAAATACTTTTCTTCCAAGTTTTGACTGCTAGTACCATACCAGGACATGAAAAGAATACATGTCTCCTCTCTTGCTGTAATTTGAATGTGAATTGGATCTTCCTAAGGAAGGAAGATCAAATATCTTCTATCCAAGCACAAATAAAGAAAGGGAAGTGGCGAGAATAATACTGTTTGACATTGTCAGAGGTAACATGTAGCCTGCTGCTGAGCATGTTACAGAGAGTGTGTCAATATACAGAGAGTGTGTCTATTATAGTTCCGTCTAGAGACCTCAATCCTTCGCTTCAGACAGCAGCAGCTGAAGTTTCCAGCTTTAGAGATACAGCTGTAGTTTGACAGCCCTGACCTCAGTCTGCACGCAGCGGATTAAGCTCGATCATTCAGGCTGCAGGCTCTGCAGAGAAGGACTCAGGCAGTGCTCAAGCTCACCCCCTCTTGCGGTCTCTGTGAGACTGCAAACAGCAGCAATCGGAGGAAGGAGGCACCAGCAGGGCTTGCTGGGGAGCCCGAGCGCTGTTTGATACCCCACACACGGCTGGTGCGGGTCACCCAGGCTGCCTCTCCTTGTTCTCCACACTCGGTTGGAGCCGAGGTTGCTGTTACTGGCTGGCACAGACAGCTCTCATCCATTTGGCTCCGATGGGTTTACAACGCTGGTGATCACAATAAATTACCTGCACTAACGTGAGGAATAACCTGATGAGGACAGTTACATTGTAGCTGAGCTAAACACCTCATGAACAAGGAACTGAAGAGCATATATTAGAGATTTTATTTGACAGCCTAATGCACTGTAAAGCATTGTTGGTCTTTGAGAGAGAGAGAGGTTCAGGGATGCTCTTGGAGAGGAGAACCAGTGTCTGCTGGAGTCTTGTAGCTCCTCATTACTATGTACTCACAGGACCAACAAGAGACCAAATTGCAGAAAAAGC
The DNA here is from genome assembly GCA_013396695.1 of Sakesphorus luctuosus. Lineage (NCBI taxonomy): Eukaryota > Metazoa > Chordata > Aves > Passeriformes > Thamnophilidae > Sakesphorus > Sakesphorus luctuosus. Next base: position 107,350 of record VWZD01007336.1, on the reverse strand, counting down.
ATGCAAGATTTTGTTCAATTAAGTGCCTTTGCTTTTTCTTTCCTTTGGGAAAACTTTACAATAATACAAATTGAAGGGTTTTTTCTATATCTGTTAGGGTATTTTTTTATTATTATTTTGCTAAACCACCTCTATTCTAAACCTAAATATTGTATGCTAATATCGATTTATTTCTAATTAAAAAGACAAAAAATCCCTCAAACAAACCCAAACCCTGAAACCCCCAAAATCTTTACATTTCCTTGATTATGGGTTAGAGGAAAGCTATTTTCTCTGACCATGTCTAGCTGTGAAATACCTGATCAGGAGGAAACTACAGTCACACTGCCCTCACCATCATATAGCTGTTTTTATAGTTGTGCACTGGACATGGGTAGCACCATAAATTTAGCACGTTTTACTATCTTTCCCTGAAGCAGATATGAGCATTATATGTTTTTTCTTTATACATTGTTTGAGTCTGGAAATCAATAAGAAAGTTCAGATGATGCAGAAGCCTTATTTCCTCATGTTTTGAAACAAAATCCCTTTGTAATGCCTGAAACATCTTCAAGTGGTTTCTCCTGTCCTGTTTACCTTCCAAAGGCCATAATATGCCATTGATTATTTTTTTCCTTTTTTCCTTTTTTTTTTCCCCCTCTTTTAGAGTTACAGCTTCCTACTGAAATCAATGGGGAGTTTGTTTCAAAATCAATAGGGAATTATGGTCCTGAAACTTAAGAGAGTGGTGGCATGTTAATCATATCAAGAAAGGTGATTAAGATGCCACAAACAAACCACTAATCCACAGACATAGGCACAGTTGCTAAATTAAGAGCAACCATCTTTACCAGAGCAGAGCTCCATTTAACTTCAGTGGGAGTTTTGCCTGAAAAAGAGCAATAGACTCAAGCAAGAAATGTGAAACAATATCACCAGATTTATCATTCAAACACTTGTTGCTGAGCTAAGATAATGTACCAAGAACAGGCTGGTCTTTTACTACAGAGGCAACTAATTTCTTGGTTCAAAGCTCTTCAGGTCCTTGGGGACTTGGAAAGCAAAAACGAATGTAGATGTTTAGAACATCAAGTTTCCTGTTCTCGAATGAATTGGTTAAACTGATGAACCAATTTGAAGTCTTTCTCAAAAGACATTTTGGACCTTCAAAAAGCTGACTGGACTATATATAACAGGGATTTACAGAACTACATTGTGGAATGGAAACACGTGGACGTACAGATTGCTTCTTGCTATTCTAACCTTCCTCCTACTTTTGCATTTAGAATATCTTGCATCTAATATTTCTTATCAACTTTTTTTGCAATCCAGAGCTCTGATTGTTGACATTTACATGGGAGTCTCCCCTTTGTTTTTAATAAAGCTCAGGGGACAGAACCTAAAAAGACCCTGGATAGGAATTTTTGTTCACCAGTCCCATGTTGGATAGATTTTTCACAATTCAGAATTTTCATATGGTATATTTATGGCAACTGAGTAATAATAAAGCTCTCAAGAATAGATTTTTAAGCAGTATGGCAAGGACAGGTTTGGCTATTGTTTAAATAAAAATTTAGAAATTAAAACCTATATTTCCCCTTTTAAAATATAAATTAAATTTATCTACAGAATAAAAATACTTTTGAGGGAATACTCTCAAAGGAAAATGTAGGCAGAAACTGTATATGTGTGGTTGCTTTTAAAGACAGTGTCCTTTTTTTTCCTCTATGTTAAGCTCTGTGCTTAAGGTTAGATGGCTGGTCATGGAATGAACTTGGCTTTTATTACTTCTCTTGAGTACTTTTGCTTCAGCCCCAGTTTAAAGAGTTATCACAGCTTTCAAAGGCTGAAAGAATTTGGATCCAGATTATTAGTTCAGCTTGTGAATCAAGAATGATTCATTTTCTAAAATCTGCTTATATTACTTTGCCAGTGAACACTGAGCAAGGCTTTTGTTTATCTTCCACACGTGGTCACTACTGCAAACAAACAAGTTTAATTTGCTTTGTAAGCTTATTACCAGAGGCTCAGTGGAGAATGAGGGCTGAAAAGAACCTCTTGCCTCTGTGGTTTTATTAAGAACTGTTTTCTCCAGAGAACTCTCAGTCTGTCAGATTAGAAATGCAAAGAGACCTTTTACTCTAACAGTCTCACAGTTATCCCCTTAGTAAAGTTTGCTTTTGTGATAATTACATTTTACCATCTACAGTTGTTTACTAAATGAACAGCTTTTCTCTGCTGCTTCCAGCCCTGACACTTTCCCTCTGATAATTTGTGGTTACAATGAAATATTTAGAAATACGTGTTTGCCTTCTGTTTGTTGTCTTCCTTGTCTTGTTTAGATAGCAAATGATTTTGGTTGTGGTTCTGGCGATTATGGACCACAGGACTAGTTTAGGAATTATGCCTGAAGTAATGTAGCATTAATACTGCTGGTTGCATTGAGAGGAAAACAGCAGGCTCATCCATTTTCCCTGTTAATAGGAAAACCATTAAGAATGGAGTTCCCAGCTGCCAGATTGTCCTAAAGAGGCGGGACTTCTCAACAACATCTCCAACACTAACAGGTTTTTTTCTAGGAAATATTTAATGTGTGAATGTGTGTGATAATTCCCTACAAAAATGTTGCTTTTTCCCAACTCTGTAGCAAATAACGAACCTCTACCTGCATGTAAAACTACTATTATATATCAAACCATGATGCGTATTTATACTGATAACTTAAAACTAAAAACAAACCCAATTTCCTATGCTAATGGTATAGAATCATAGAATCGATCAATTGGGTTGGAAAAGACCTCCGAGATCACCAAGTCCAACCCTTGGTCCAACTCCAGTCCATTTACCAGATCATGGCACTCAGTGCCACATCCAATCTGTGCTTAAAAATCTCCAGGGATGGTGATTTGGAAAAAGAAGCAGGTAAAACTTTCAGTAGGTCAAGCTAACCAGGCACCTCTATATAAAATAAAAATAAATATTTTCTCTTTTTAGTTCAATAATTACTTTCCAATATAAAAATAAGTTTGTTTAGTTTTTTGCATTCCAGATGATTCCAATTCTGATTTTGGTATCACTGCTTTACATAGAAAAATGTGTATCATAAAAACCCTTGATGTAAACCTACTTTCACTTACAAGTCAGGATGATTAACATTTCAAATATTTGTGTGAATTAAAACCGAGCTCCAAGCCTCTGATTTTTGTGAATGTCACCAGAATTCTGCTCTCTGTCACTTAATTATGTCTGATCAGTTCTGAAAAAACGTATCCAGAAAGAGCTGACAGAGGACAAAATTAAAGGAAAAACACAACACTCTTGGTTGATTAGAAATAAAGCTGGGATTTGAAACTCTTAAAATATGTTTTCCTACCTGCACTTCAAAGGCAGCCTTTGGCTGCTGAACAGTTGTGAAATTTCAACCTACAAACTTAATAGAAACCTGGGCCATCTGCAATATACAGTCTTGAGTTAAATCTAAAATGGTTTCTGTGCTGTCCCTGTGATTTGGAACTTTGCTATTTCTGCAAATGTAAGTCGCCATCTTGGGCACAAAATTCAGATTGCACTAGTAAATGTGTGTGTTGAATAAATCTGAGTAACACTAAAAAATATAGTCAGGAAACAGCTCAGTACAGGCTGAGATCTTCTTTTAAAGTTTAACTTTAAGAAAGTCCTAGCTGTTTTAAGAATAGGAAAAAAAGTATTTTTCATAGTGGTGACATATCTAATTGCTAATGCTCTTGTCATCTGTGTTATGGCCTTTGTCAGAAAGCACATTAATAATTCAACAGTGCTGGTAGTTGGATAAGACACATTTTTTCATCACAGTCCCTCATACTCCTTTTCTCCCTCAAGATCTTGGTATAAATTTACTAGGAAAGATGAATCAGTCTTGCTGAACTCACCTAAAATGGGTTTCAAGCCTGTTGGAGGGGTAGGAGCTCATATAGGGGAGAACAAAACACCATCAACTGTGGCATCTCAAGTAAAGCCAGTAGACATGACCACATGGCCAAGAGCCTAAAAGACAAATGTTTTTCCTTTGTCACAAGGTTATCAGGCAATTCTACCATTTTCCATGCTAAGTCTCAATGTAGACTAATATGTCCGTTTCCCCCATCCTCAAAAGTCACAACTCCTTGCTGAAGGTGGAAGGTCTGCACATGAATATAAGTGCTAATAGGGAGTCAGGGGTGTTAGCATGCCAATACACACACTTTTTCTTTCTTTGTAGTACAAAGTAGCTGGCTGCATTTGAGAGTTTACAATTTAAGCCCCCAAATTGTCACACCACGTCTGGACTGAAACAAGAAATACCGTGTTTCTTAGGGCTACTCTGCTTATTGCGACTACTCCATCAAACAAGAACATAGCAGTGGCAAGTCTACATTAAAATCACATTAAAAATGCACTGAACAAGAAAGCTGGGGAATTCAGAGGCGCAACAGTCCCTAATCCCCTCTCTGTCAGTAAGATTCTCAGCTGTCAGAAATCAGGAATCCAGGCAGAGCAGCGCTGCTTAAACACCACTGCTAGAGGCTGACAGCAGAGTATCTGTAAGCACAGGCAGTGCGGAGCAATTTACTTGCTTTTTAAAAAGGCATTTGAACATTTTGCACTTGCTCAGATAGTGCTGAACTTCCATTCATCTATGAAAATAAAAATTCTGAACTATTTTAGACGAGCAACTGATATCTTTATACTGATAAATGCTGCAGTCCTGTAACTTAGTGCAGATAACCTCCACCCTAAAAGAGCTTACAGTCTAAACAGACAAAATGAATAAAAGGTAAGAAATGCATTGTTATTCTTCCCATTTTAGAGAAGGGAAACCAAAGTGCTGAAAGGTTAAGTGGCTTGTCTCTGGTCACACAGGGAGCCTGTAGCAGGGCTGTGAATTAAATGCCTCCTCTTGTAAGAACCGTGCTGTCTCCTTAGGAAATATGAATAGTAGAAAGGAGAGGAGCTGCCTGGCACAAATTTACTGCATGGTACTTGAATAACATGGCAGGTAGTAGTGGAGCTGAAATAATGAACTGATAGCTGAGAGTGGACAAAAATGTATTGTAACAATGGAAAATGCAAGAAACTTCGTAATTTCTTCTCCCTCTCTCAAGCTTTTTCCCTTATGTACAAAATGCATGTATTTGCTCTGTCAGTTCCTCCACCCTTCCACTTGCATCTGACTTTAACACAGAGCACAGCACTGCTGAGGATACCACATTCCTACACTGTGGCCCAACTCACCTCCTCAGCAGGACAGAGAAAGCCTCTTGACGGTGATGGCCTGTGGTCCACAGGTGAAGAAGAACCATCTAAGATCATTTAAATATGTTCCTTATGGGGAGTTCATTATGATTTTTTTTCTTAATTGCTCTAGCCTTTTATTTTTCTCTTCCCCTATTGCCATAGGCAGTTGAAGTACTAATCCTAATTGTCTTCAGTTCACACAAGTATAAATTCACAGCTTGACATTGAGGCTTATGTTTTGTAGACTTTGGTTTTGTTATTTTAGACTTTTCAAGGAAGGCCTAATTTCAACAACTGCCAAAGTTACCTGAGTGGTACAAAACAAGTAAATGACTAGTAATTAGCTAAACCTTGATAGCAGGTAGTCTGATTAGCTAGTGTGAAACAACCCTAACAAGCCAAGAATATTTCAAAGCATCTAATTAAGCACATTTAAATTTCAGCAGCTCTTCTGTCTTCCTGTAAAAAACTTCAGCTACAGCATTTTATAGTAATAATGAATAAGAAACAAATTTTATAAGAAACAATATTTTTGAAGTTTATGGACTAGCCTGGTTTTTCCACAAGCAAACACTGTTTTTGAATTAATGTTTCATACATGCAGCCTTGAACTTCTTGTTTATTTATAAGGCATCTCTTTCCATTTCTGTAGACTGTACATTTTAAATGTGTATGGACTTCTAACATAATGTTCTTTCATCGTATTTAGTGCCAAAAGGGCTTTGCTTCTCCAGATAACTCACTGAAACACCTAGAAGGATATCAATTTTCCAACAAATATTTTATTGTCAAGATCCTTTTTTTTTTTCCTTTAAGCTTGAGGTTCTTCCCTAGAAATGACTAAAGGACATGTACTTCAGCTCCTGATGGTGATTTATGGACATGTTTTAAAGATGAAGCTTTGAGGAGTTTTGTGTCTGGGTGGAAACAAAACAAGAGCATACACCTTTATTAGTAAAGGAATTTGAACATGCAGATATGTTCTTTTATTACTCGTATCCTGTACACATGTAAACAGCATTTTTCAGTAGCTTCCTACAGAGAAATCTGCCATTTCCTTCTATATTTATAGTTGTGAAAATGTTTGTTTACACATTTGTTGTCAGGCTCTTGTTCATGTTAAGAGAAAGAAACAAGAGCAACAAAAGAGCCTAAAAGAAGGTAGTATTTCTTCAGAAAAGCGAATGGACTGGGATAGCTGAGAAAACAAGCTTTTCCCTATGAATAAAATGCTAAGCAATGAAAGGCTGGATAATTCAGTGCTTTATCTTTTTGCCTGCTATAACTAAACTAAGAAAATAATTCAATAGAAAATCAGATATGAAATTGCTCTTCCACTTCTAGTGATGTGAAAAGAAGGAAAAAAGGGACATAGCAGGTCTTTTTCAAGAAGCAATCTACATGTCAAAAGAAGCATTATTCAAATTGTTTGATGAACAAACATCAGCTTAAACTCCTGGATGTGGTGTGTGTGACCCAAGCTCTTCCTCATCTCCTGTGTGGGAGCATGAACTCAGGCGGCATTTCTCTGCTCTGACACATGCTGACTGCCTGTTCTTTATTGTACCACTTGTTATGCAGAGAAGCACAATCACTGGGATATGTGAAAATGTTATTGCTGCTTCAGAGCAAAAGATCAGCTCCAAAATCTCTCTAGTTTCTCTGTAACTTATTCTTTGCTCCTGAAATGTCCTGAATTTCATTGCTTGTTTTCAACTCGCCACAGTAAAGCTTTTTCTGAGACTGAGCGAAGGGCAATAGGATTGCACTGGTACCCTCGGTGCTGGAACTGCAAACAGCTGCTTCTCACTGTGCTTCACTTCACCTACCACTTCTTTCAGTGAAACAAAAAGCCCCCATAATATTTAATTATTAGGATCTTCCATTTTTAACCCCCCTTTCTGTTCAAACAGCTTCCCAGTAGCATTTCTCCATGTTTTTTGAGTGCTCACTGTGACTTGCTTTGTTTTGACTTGGTTGGTTTGATCATGGGTCAGAGGTATGTTTTGAAAACTAGTTTATGGGAAATTCTTCCTGTGTTTTATATAACTGACTGTGGGGAGAATAGCCTGTGCATTCAAACTAGTTGTCCTCTTCAATCATGTGCTATTACTCTAATACCGTTTGTTTGCTGTTTCCACAAGTGTCTGAAGATATAATGATGTAATCTTCGACCTTTGTATCAGCACATTTGGTCTGATGAAGGGGTCTTTATGTGTGCACACCTATGTGTCAGATCAAATGTCTATACCCAGTGGAAAATTTTCTGCTAGACTTTTGATACTAATAAAATACATAGGACTTATTTCTGCAGGTCACTGCCCATGTCTGATCAAAAGTATCAGCCCTGGCTTTAAGTGTGTACCTAACAAGGGAAAGCTGGCTGATGCTGGTTAAAAAAGCACACTGCTCTTTCCTCCAGTTTTGTTTCTAGCTGGCAACTTCTGAAAAACATTTGGAAAGTTTAAAGAATGGCACAGTATCACACACTACAGATAAAGTTAATTGGCATGTACCTTATGGTGACCTGTGATCAAAAGGCTGGACTCAGCATTGTTTAATGTGCTTGTGAGCACATATACCTGAAAGGGGAAGGTTGGACTTTTATGAGGTGCTGGCATGATATGCTGACTAGAGAGAGGCAGAAATAAAGAGATTGGGTTTTTCCCTCCTCTTCTGTTTTCCTCTGCTCTATACCAATTTTTCTGCTGGTCAGAGTTTGCATCTGAGATGTGCATGTTCAGATTTCTGCTCTGAACTGGGTGGGGACAAGAGGTTTAGATCCTGGATCTAAACTCTGCAGGGAGCTCTGGTCACAGGTCATCTTGGACATGAGATGTTTTTCTACAAAATTCTTGTTCAGTGTTTTTCATTAGAAACTGTTTTGTTAGAAACCATTTTGTTAGAAACCAGGAACCCAAGGCAAAGGTAACAAACTCTTCCTCTGCAGCTCTGCCCTGCAGCAGTTCTTGGAAATGGTAGTGAAAAGGGTGACCTGACAGTTCATGGGGGACAAGATAGGGGAAAAAATCTAATGCATGGGCTCTTGGGATGAATGTCCCATTTAATTTCTATATGTTTTGCTTTACAATAATGGTGCCTGGCACTGAAGCACTACCAGCATTTCTGATAATATTCAAGGAAATGCTTTCCCTTTTTTAACTAAACTGCCACTTTTAACCTAATAAAAATTCTGCATCAAATTTATTCCAGAAAAAGGAAGTAAAATAATTTTAATTTTCTCCAACAGATAGGTAGTTTATCCAAGTGAAACTCAATTAAATAGAGGGGAAATTTGTGAGTTTTTTTTCTCAGTTTTGCTTTTTGAAATCTAGCCTAAAGAGAAAGGAAGTAATTTATTCTCCCTCCAGAAATGTATAAAGGCCTTATGTGAAATAATGCATGTAACTTTATTTTAGCTGCAGCTGCTTTCTAATTCTTGCTTTTGGCAGTTGATAAAATAAATCTAACCCTTCACCTGCAGACACAGTTCTAGCTGGCTCCAATAAAGCAAGCAGATGGAATGCTCTTTTCAATTTTGGGGATCTACTGACCTTCTGGGCTTCTTGTAGGCTTCAATGAAGACACAAGAAGGGTTAAATTTGACCAGTTCTTCTCCCGTTGTCATCTCCTCTGTGTAGACTTTACATACTCACTCTGATACATCATCTCCAAAATTTGCAACTCAGGATACCTGAAATCAGAATATTCATTCTGATATACTAAAAATATGGATGTATATTTTAAATTAGTGGGGTTTTGTAGCATTTTACTAATTATGAATGTTTTTTCTAGTCAAATTGATGAATTGAATGTAGCTTTGATAGTTTACTATTTCCTAACATGACTTAAGCCTTACCCAAGATTTTGTTTTATTCACAGAAATAATGCTACTGACATCCTGTGCAGTACTCACTTCTTCTGTCATTGAGGCAATATTAGTCTCTTTATAATTAGAGTCTCCAAAACTAGATTCTTGTAGCATTGGGGAACTTCTGCTCACACCAGTCTTATCTCTTTAAATAACCTTTTTTCATTCAAGTGGGATTGTACCATGTGCAACTTAATTTTTGATATAATGATTATGAGCACACTGACTCAGGTATTTGTCTCACCTCAGGATGTTCTCATAATTATTTGAAGGGATAATATGTAGGCTTCTCCCAGTTATGTAATTTTTCTATTAGATTTAAACTTACCTTTTTAATCTCTTTTGCTCAGCAACCTCATCTTTTTACGAATAAACAACATTGTCAGAGTTGCAGAAAATAATACCTTAATGGCTTTGTGAAATGCTCTTGGGGGATGGTAGAAATGATATAAGAAAGACATCGAATCGCCAGTATTTGATAAGAAGGAACCAAGTATATGAAAATAAGCCCTAGTCCTAGCTCTTTGTTATCCAACAGGATCTGGCACTCAGCCTGCTTCCTGAGGGATGGAAGAGGCAGCAAAAGCTAAAGAAGATCAAGTTTTGGGGATTTCCTTTCTCAAGAATATTGTATAAATTTGAGATGAGAGATAAATACAGTGCTTCTATCCTCAAGCTGACTTTAACTGTGATTTTAATGCAGGTAAAAATGGATAGAAATTACAAAATCAAGCAGAAACCAGATCTGGGACATTGTAGATATGTCATATCTCTGTGCAGAAGAGTGGAAGGTTGTTTTCGATTCAGACTCCCTTTTAAAACTTGCCATCTCTTTCTGTAAGTATTTGGCAATTTGTGGGTTAAATTTGCGATTTTCAGTGAAATTTTCAGTTAAATTATTCAAATAATCAAGTACTGTATTCTTCTATGCAAAATAAGACTCCTCTTCCGATATCAATTTTTTTTCTCACATTTTTATTTTTTTCTAACAATATTTTTAATTTGATGGTCAGATGGTGGTCCAAAGGTAACATGTCAAAACTTTTCTGCTCCTCTCTCATTTTACCCATCTCTGCAAAGTTTCTTGCAAATTTATTCCACACAAAGACTGACAAAAGTAACTTTCCCAGATTATCTTTCCTTCCCTTGCAGGATTCTCTCCTCATTGCTGCAGATATTGATGTTTCTGGTTTGTTCTCTGCTCTTTTTGGTTGTTTGGCTTGAAGTTTCTGAACCTCATCTTGATGAATTCATCAGTATTTCATCCTCACTCTCCTTTGGTTCATTTCTTCTCACCTTAAAAAAATACTGGTGTCCCATTTGCCTCTGCTTGGGGCTTGTCAACAGTGTCCATCTGTGTTCAGGTTTTCTAAAATTTAGCTTCAGTCCCAGGTAATCTTTTTCAAATGATTTCCAAGCTTTTAGTTTTGTTTCCAGCCAAGTTGCTAATTGCCTCTTATGCAGCCATTCATACTTGCCCTAAGATTTGTACTTTGCCTGACTTTCTTGCCTCTGTTCTTAATAGATTGTTATGTGACTCTTTGTTTCAATGTATAAGCAGAATTATTCTCCTCATCTTTCCTCTTGACACTGTAATGTTTTACAATAATTACAAGCATTAACGTCTGGACCCAAAATCTTTAAGAACAATAAGCTTAGTGTGTTCACAGGATGTAGAGATGTCAGTGGATTGGATTTCTCTAAGAACCGTAAGTATTTGTAATACGTGTTTAGAGGATAACTGTATTATTTTAAAATAGTAATGTGTGGAAAACCGAGGAACTACAGTAAAAACTTTGCCTGGCTGTTATCAAGGGTGCAACTGCCAAGGGAATGGCAGAGGCATATACATGGTAAACTATATCCACATTGATTTAAACTGGGTTTAGAATTAGTTTGTAACCACAGAGTACTCCCACTGTGCCATGTGTTGTGTAGCTGAACAGAAGAGGAATATTTTAGAATGACTAAGCAGAATGTTTAAAAAAATAAAATGGTGTATTAAAAAGAAAAAAAGGCAGTAGTTTACTTTTCAGAGAAAAGTCCCAGGTTGTCTCTGACCTGCAGATGGTTTTGCTAAGCTATAGTGATTTCTTATGCTGCAACTACAAGTACTTCTCTCTGGCAGTGTTTTGTTTCTCTCCTGCTCTGGCAGCTGCCCCTGAGGCTGGTATTAGATGGCCTTGGTGTTGCCCACCCCAAGATGACTATTCTGTTGCAGTCCTGTGTGGCAGGTGAGGGATGAGCCAAGGGAAGGAAGTAATTGAAGTGATGGGTCTTTGAGTAGTCAGGGATAAACTGAGAGGTCTGATCCTGATCCTTGTTCCTTCTTTCTTCAGCTGCTTCTCAAAGCTTATTGTTCTTGTCTTCCTCCTGCTGTTTGACCCTAGATAAATATTTAGTTCCCTCTTTTGTGATCTAATTAGCTGCATATTTTTTCAAGCTCACATCTGTGCCCACCTTTGGCACCTGCATTCAGGTGGGCAGCCATAGGCAACCTCCCTAATGCTAGAGGAGCTCCTGCCTCACATATTGTCCTTCTTCAGCACTTCTGAAAAAAATTTCCATCCCAAGATTTTATATCCAGCTCATCCAACCTCTCCTCTGTCTCAGCCACAGCAACATCCCTCACTCCGGCCTTGACAAATAGCATTCTGCTCCACTTGTAGCTGTGGAGGATAGTGCTGAAAAGATCAGTTTCTTTCATTATCCTTCTCTCACATCTTTTCTTTTCCTACACTGCATCAAAAATAACTGCTTTTGCCTTCCAGGTCCTTTAGAGTCCAACCCTATCACAGCTGTTACCACTCATTCACTGTCAGGATGCTGGCTCTTGCCTTTGATCAACCTGTTACAGCAGCCTCCACTGCCTACTTGTTAAATTTTTAAACAGCCGCTTGTGTATGTACTCCTGAGCTGCCTGTCATGCTTGGAGAAGCTTCTCCATCCAGAAACTTGAACTAAACAGACACTTCCCCTCCTACCATTTCTAAACTGTAAGTTCAAAGCCCTAAATGTTGTTGTCCCTTGGCTACTGTCCACAGCATAAGTAGCTAGATCTGTGAAATGCCTGAACTCATGGTGGTGGGCATTTAGCATACAAAGCCCAGAGGGATGGCACATGGCATTGGGGGCATTCCCTCTTGCATTCCCGGATGCAGCAAGTTGCAATGGTGCTGGGGGAAATCAGGAGGACCATAGTAAGAAGATACTTTTCTTCTGATGATCCCTCTCAAGCACCAATTTGAAGCAAGTATTCTGGCTCAATATATAAAAGAGTCTCTTTAACAGGCCTTTGTGGAGTAATGTAAGCTATGCTTTTCTGTCTTTTGACAAAAAAAAACCCCAGATGTGTTGCCTCTTTTCCCTTCTTTAGTGCCATTACTCGGTGATTTTTGCATCATAGGGGTTGAAAAGTGAACATGTACATGATCTAACATTGTAACATGTGATTAACAGGGTAGAGGCAACTTCTCACATTACTTTTAAAATAAACACAACACAGAAAGGAGTGCTTGCCAAGGCACTGAACAGTGTGATGGTTACTGAAACTGAAGCATTTTAGGAAAGTTTAAGCAGAAAGGAATAAGTTTAGTGAAAGACAAAATGAAGCAGAGAGGAGTAGACTGAAGGGGAGGCAGAGGAAAAGTCAGCACAGTATGGAATCTTGTTTTGATTAAAATCCTGTCTGACCTCTTTAAAACTGACCTCTGCCTCTAGACAGCTGTGCTTGCCACCATTCTCCCAACCCTGAGTAAGGTGGGGTGTGACCAAAGAGCCTCCAAAAGCTAAAAGCACAGTGTTCCCATCAGGTGCACCTGCAGTGCTGGGTGGGAGAGCTACAGCAGCTGGGGCAGGTGTCAACCTGCTCCTTCAGGCTGCCCCTGGCCTTCCCCACAATGGGTTCAGAGCAGACACAGGGAATTCACAGATTTTTGACCTTGTTCTCCAGCAAAGTAAAAAACCTCATCTGTTAGGTGTTGAGACGGAAAAAAAAGGGAAAAAAAATCATTAACATGTTTCATTCTTGTTAAAGAAAAAAAATAGATGAGTTTTTATTATCTTCATTAATAGAATAAAGTCATTTAATTTTGCTAATTAAAATACTCAACAAAAGTATTTTTCTTCCTTTAAAATTTTTATATTTAATATTTTAAAAAATTCCATAGAAAAATCCTTTGGGCAGAAAAAATATTCAGCCCAGCTCTCAGTCTGTTTTCAGTATTTATCCATTGCAAAGTAAGTTAAAATGCAGAATTCTTATTAAAGGGAAAATCAATGAATGAATGAAAATATATATATGAATCTGTTTCAGTACAAAGAGGCATTGTCTTCAACCCGTAATAGACTTGCTTCAGAACTGTGCTGTGAAAAACTGTAGTTGAGGTTGAACCATTTTGTTGCAAAAGAAAATTACATTTTAAAAATGTTGGAAGAAAGCTTCATCAGTTGAATGGGAATAATGTTATTCATTAAGCCCAGTGTAAAAGGTATGGAAAGCTGGGAAGCTGTTGAAGTTTATTTTGCTAAATAGGAATTCTAGATATGTGTGGAAAGGTTAAGATGATATAAATGTGGGACTAAGGGGAGGAAATGCTTTCAGTGCAGCAGAAACATGGAAGACTAACAGTGGTGCTATGCTGATACTAGAAAAGGAGGTAAAGCTGTCAACCACAGTACAGGAAAGGTAAAAAAACCCAATAAATGTTTCTGTTCTGATTTGGAAAGAACCAGAGGTATATAGTCGTATCTGACAGTGATAAGGGCTACTTTCTACTCGATCAATAAACTGGGAGATCACTAAATGGCAACTGTCAGAGCTAAAGGGGTTTTTGAATTTACAGGGCCAGATAACATGCACCAGAGTATTAAAAGGGCCTACTGGGAAACTCTCTACACCATAATGCTGATTTTAAAGAAACCACATGAAGAAGTTCCAGAGCAGTAAAACAAATTCAATGGACAGATAATTTATGGAAGTAAATGTATTGCCCTAAGCTGAGTTGGTAACCTGCTATTAATCTCAGACCAAAACTTCGAAAGGCTGACTTGGAACTCAACCAGTCAGTAAAGATAAGGATGACAAATATATGTACTCTGTTGTGCCATGTTATTAACTGTTTAACTGGGGGAGAATGTAAATGTAAAGGAGAAATCATCATCATCATCATTCACTAGTTCATTTTGCCAGTGTTTTCCTTCACCAGCACTATTCAGTATTTTTAATAATACAGCAGCAAGGACCACTAGGCAATTCTTTTCATACCCTGGGCACAGGACATCAGGGAGGTGTTCCCAAGTGTGTGATCAGAGAGTAGCTGGAGCTGAGCAGTGCCCTGTTGCCTGGGTTTTGTTAGGATGTCCAAGGCTTGAGAGATCACTGAAAACTTACAGTTATTGAGTTTATTAAACTCAGTCAGGGAATAGAAATAATTGGAAGTGCAGCCATTTTTCACGATGAGAAAAGAAATCTCCTTCTCGTACGCACTTCCCAAAAACCTACTCTTCTGAGCTAAACCTGCTTTCAAAACTATCAGTTCCTTCACCCTGAAGGGGTGAGGTGAAACCTAGGTCACTTAGATGAAAACCCTGGGTCAAGATTACACCTGTCTTCAGGAATTACAGTTCTAATATTCTTCAGAGCTGCTTGTTCTTCACCTCAAAGCACTCAAATAGTGTGTGGGCTCCTGTTATAAAACATGTTTTTCATAACTGATAAAAAGTAGACTGAATTTGTGCAGGGAAGACACAGATGTACCCACTGCTGAAAAAGAGACCTTATCCCAGTCCAGGGTTTGGACACTGGAACACCTGAGTCCCTTTGCTAATGCTCTGATGTGATTTTTACCTCTCTGCTTCAGTTTTCTTGAGCATAACACCCAATTAGGCCATAACGATAATTGGGTGCTAATGTTTTGTAAAATGCCTTTACTACAAATTAGATTTTTATTATATTCCTACTCAGTACTCTGCATCTGATTTATGATATGTTACTAATAACAACAGGAATTTCTACTTTTGTTCTCAAAGTTTGTGTCTGGAGACCATAAACTAAGCAGATGAACTGATCTTTAATCCCAGAAAAGAAAGATAGAGAAAGGCAAGTCTTGAATAAAAAGGTAGGGTTTTGTCCTGACATTGTCAGTGCATCATCTGTAAAGAAAACATAACTATTTTTATGTCAGTAAAGCCTACAGCATCTGCCAGTAATGGATAAAATATGAAAAGTAATTTTTAATAAGTGCGAGTCAAAGAGGGATTAGAAAAGCTCAGGGGATTTGGAGATGAGACTTTAGTTCAGGGAATTCCACAGCTCAGGGGCATAACAGGTGAATGCTCTGCTACTCATGGATAAGAGACCTGGCAAGGGGGCTGATGAATTTGAGATTTATTATTAGAAAGTGAGGACTGAGGGTATGTATCAATGGCGACCAGTTGTGATAGGTATGAAAGAGATGATTCAGACAGGTAATGAAAAACTCAGAACAAAATTTTAAAGTCAGTGCATTGACTGATAGGAAGCAGGTATAAATCTGCCATAGCTGAAGTAATGCAATTGGATTTATTGCCATAAGCAAACATATGGGATGCGGCATACTGAACAATGAGGTCATTTGTGAATGGTGTTCCATATAGTGTATGCCTATTACTGTAATCTAAAAGCCATAAAAAAGGGGTTTAGAACAGGGCAGGCAACACAGAGAGCAGCACTAATACCTGCCTTACACCTGCAAAGTGGAAACATGTCACCTAAACGACTGCTTTTGAGAAAAGCTTTTAAGAAGTTAACAGTAAATGAACTGAGGAACCAAAGAAAGATAGGAGGTTGAAAGTTTTGGAGGATTCATTAGGTGTACACAACTGCCACCAGATGGGAAAACAGAATATGACAAACAGTACGCAGTGAAAGACAAACAGGAAGGGCGAGGGTGAATTTGGTGATTTGAGTTCAGAAAGCACTGTCTTATTTACCTATCACAAGGAATGCCTTCTAGCTCCTTCATGTGTGGAAATGTGCAAGCCTTTTTTTCCCCTTCCCTTCATCCCCTGCCCTCCCTGGCTTTTTCTTTCAGTGATTGACAGCCCACAGTTTGAAGAGAAGCTTAGCAAGATGTCCATACCTTTTTTTTTTTTTTAATACATTGTGAGTTGAGTATTATCTGGAGAAAGTTTTAATGTAGTAGGGGCCTGCAAAGAATTTGGATATGGATCTCCACAAAAGATTTCTGTACACTGTGGTAGGTAAGAACCAGATCACTGGGGTCATTACTGAAGCTGTGCATTGTTTAGAAATAATGTTATTGCTCTTTGAGATATGGCTCAGATAACATTTTTATAAAGGTCTAATTTACAATGTTGTAAGTTCTTGTGCATTTTCTTTTCATAAGTGATGGCTTAAATTTTTATATTTTCCATGACTTTGAGAAATAGGCATTAAGTGGTGATTTTTCTGTCCCTGGATGGAATTCAATACTAGAGAGTTACACCTGCCTGATTTTACCACTGCCCCTTTTGAAACCCTTTCTGTGACAGGTTTGTGATCAAGCTGTTGCATTTCAAAGTAATGCAATATTTATTTTGGGGAATAGCTATTCTGTGTTGTAGAAAGAATATAATATTCTTTATCCGTGAAGCCTTTTGCATTAGAATATTCCAGTATTTTGTTACCAACTCTTCAAAGATTTTTCATATTACACTTTGGTGAATCTGCTATCTCATGGAATCATGATCTAGTGTTGCAATGCAGTTTGTGCATGTTCTGGAGCAGGTTGTGAATGGAGTTACCAAATGTCTGGTGCATCCATACCCAGCAGGTACAGCACTGAACTGTGTGTGGCTGCAATTCTACTGCCTTGGCATCCAAACATATTATTTCAGTAGAGCTAGCAAGGAGAGGTGGTCCTGAACTGATGATCTATACAGTCACAGAAAAGATAATTCCTACATGACTTTCTTACTCTGTATACACTAGCACATTGTGGTTAATTAGTTTAGTAAAGGCAGCATGTTCTTTTTTAACTCCTAATCAGGATAAGTAATAATGTCCCCCAAAATTGTTCTAGCTGGCATTCAATTTTCATTACCTTGCCATTTTACTGCCCTGTTATCACCCACTAGAGATGAAAAAAGTGACATATTTGCCAATCATTTTTGATCTCTTACACTGTAACTCTGTTAAGCAACAAGGGGTTTATGACCAAATAGTAAAATAAACTATTGTATAAGATCACTGTATCTTTCTCTTTAAAGTGAACTGAGAGCTTTGCTAAATAGCAGGTAAGAGCCTCTAAACTCTGAATGCTTTTTGAGGGCTTATTATTTTTCAATATTTATAAAAGCACACTTATAAACATATCTATAAACACATTTAAGTGTCTAAATTCTACCTATATCAGAGAAAATTGGAAGTCTACACATCTACAAAAATGTGTTTAACCACTTGTTTACTATTTCCACAAAATCAGGAAAAGCCAGTAGCCTATAAATATTTTGATTTCTTCAGCCATTTTTGATGACATTCTCTTGACTGGAACTGACAATTAATTCTCTATCAATACTTGCCAAGATGTTGCTTTTGATGAAATTTCAATTCTTTATTTCTTTCAAGTTTTCTAATTTTACCAAATAAATCTGGTTATTCAGATGGCTTAGGTAATCTAACTCTCCAAAGACATTATTGTGCTGCTCAATCACTGTTCAATGGAGGGTTTTTTTCTTGAAAATTTCGCAGCTTGCACTCAATGTACTTCTTGTCAATGTAGGTGTGTGATTTATCTTGGCTAAAGCTTAAGATCCCCTCAGGAAAAGTTTGAGGAGCTTTGACCCACTTTGGGAAAGTATGGAGCTCATTAGGCTGCTGCTATTAAAGGTCACATTTTGACTCCTGATTATTTGTAGAACTCCAACAGATGGTGAGAATGAGCAACTTTTCTTCTTTCTGGAAAACCTAAAATGAAAGAGCTGATGAATATAGAAGAAAGCTGCAGACTGGTGAATGGCTGGGAGAAGATGAGTAAAAATTGATTGCCTGTCATCTTGTTCAATGTGACAACAAGAGGACATGGAACTAGGTCGCTAGAGACCTGGTTCCAAACAAACAATATGGGATGGGGGAGAGCAGAGGAAGAAAACATTTGTAATTAGATTTTTTCCTAATAACTAACTTAAACCTAGTCTCTTTCAGTTTGAACCCATTCTGCCTTGTTCTATCACTATATGCTCTCGTAAAAAGTCCCTCTCCATCTTTCTTGTAGGCTCCCTTCAGGTACTGGAAGGCTGCAATCAGGTCACCTCAAAGCCTTCTCTTTTCCAGGCTGAACAATCCCAATTCTATGCCTTCATATTTCAGGTAAGTATTACTGTGCAATTTCTTCATTTTTGTATTCTCTGGATGCTTTTCTTTGGCCTGCCTGAGACAGAATATTAATACATATGTGCCTTAGATTAGGTTTGATTGAGTATGAACGTATTGTGATGCTTTGTACTTTGTGGATGACTCCCCTCACCTATTCCCCAGACGTGTTCCACCTGTCACCTTAGCCAGCATTTCTACTTCTTCAACCACAAGGCAGCACACTCCTCCCTTGGTGGTTACTGCATCTCATTAGAGCAGAGCAGCATCCAGAAGCAGGAACCATCACTCAAGAACACCAATGTGTTGCAGGGAAAAGAATCAAACATTTTGGCATTGGTAGGAATGCACTGAACACATCTCACTGTCATGTAAGTCACACATTTTGCTGAAACACACAGCTTTAGGATGATGGGGTTGGGTGCAGATGGAGATTCTGCTGGAAAAAAAAAAAGGGGATGTGCTGTCTGCCCTGCCTTAGGGATATGGGTGGGACATGGGTCAGTAACAAAAGGAGTAGGGGATGTGAGGGCTGACGGGATGTGCAGAGCACTGCCCCCATCTCGTGGGACCACACTGTGCCCTGGGGACCTAAGGGAGAATGCTGCTCCCCATGGCACACGGGGGTGAGAGTGGGTTTTCAGGTCTATTTATATGCCTCTTCAAAGACTTTTTTACCTCTTGTCTTTTCTTTCCCTCCAGAGAGAGGGCTAAGCTGTGCCTCCTGCACGCTCTGAGGTGCTGTGTGACTGCCCCTCTGTTCACACCCATGTGTGAGCACTTGAGGAAAGCAAGAATCCGCTGCAGAGCGAGGAGCACAGCGTGCCCCGATTGCTGGGGCTATAGCACACTGAGCTGGCACCGGGAGGAACTGCACACGCAGTCCCATCCTGTGCTGCTCGGAGTGTGCAACCACCTGGGCTTTGCAGCTGCAAACAATACGCGATCAATCATTAATTAGTTATGCTATGAATTCATAGTTCGTATGGCTTAGCGGTGAAGGTCAAATGCAAAAATTTGTTCAAGTGCCCCCAGTGAAAGGGCACGATCAATTGTTGTCACATTTTAATTAACATTCTTGTAGGTGGTTCTTTCCCTTTTTTCTCAGCCCCCGTCCCCAGCATTCATATTAGACTAGACCATCTGCTTAACCATGCTAGTTATGACCTTCAAAAAGAAGTGAATGTACATATTTATGAGTTTTACATTCTTTTTTAAGATGTACTATTACAGAAATTATTGTAGTAAACATTTGAACCTTTTAGTAGATCCTTTTTATAACATGAACCTTACAACTAGTAGGGCAATGCACCAATTTTCAGAAAAATAAAAGTCAACCAAAAAGTTACTTTTCAGATAAACACTAAAAATTACTGAGTTAAGGAAAACATTGATTTAGATTATTTTCTTTTAAAATCACGACTGTGTTAAGGAGTAGAATTCACTTTAAATGGAAGTTATCAGCTGCATTTCTAGGTTAGGATTTCTGACTTGAGACAGTACAGTACTTTAGCCACAGTCTTACCAGCAATGGACTGATGCCACCCAGATTTTTATCTTACCTCATGGCTACATTTAAACAGCATAGATTAAGTAGTATTGAACTAGACTCTTGCATCTTAAAGGGGAATATTTTTATATATAAAATATATAAAAATATTCTTTTTCCAGTGAGCTATATCTATATATAGATACGTTAGCTCACTGGAAAAGATACTTGTCTCACCTGACTGATTCACAATTCTATCTATTCTTCCAAAGACTCCT
Source organism: Sakesphorus luctuosus (assembly GCA_013396695.1). NCBI lineage: Eukaryota > Metazoa > Chordata > Aves > Passeriformes > Thamnophilidae > Sakesphorus > Sakesphorus luctuosus. Next base: position 87,128 of record VWZD01007336.1, on the reverse strand, counting down.
CTGCTTATCTAAGAATTCATCATGATTCTTTGAATGGTCATTTCTTCAAATAAATAAAATATTAGGGAAGCTGCTGCAAGTAGAAATGTGGACGTGCATTGTACTCATTTCTTTTGTTGTCTGACTTGAAGCAGGTTTAGTGTGGGCTACATCTTTCCAATTAACATCCAGTAGGAAGAATTTTCTTAAACAAGACATTGGTTGTGTGGTGACAAAAAGCTGGCCGGCTCTCTAAGTAAGGCACTGTTATAATTAAAGTGGAAAAGCAAATCAATTTTAGGAAGCACTGAAAGTTTGAAGCCTATTTCATTTTGCAGTAAAACCAATGTCAGACTAGGTTTTCACAGAGGAAGAAAGACTTCAAACAGGCTACTACTGAGTATTTAAAGCATGGAGTGAGGATGGCTGAACTACATTCTATGCTTTGCCTCTACTGCAGCAGAGAGGTTTTATTAATTTTTACCCATTCTGGTTCAAACAACTGTTATTTTGGATCTGAGAGATTCTTTCCAAAACCTGTCCTTTCCTAGCTCTCCATCCAAGACTTCTGTGTATAAGAATTCATCCTAGCTAATGCTTAATTGAAATTCATTCATTTTCACGAAACATTTATCTTCACCCAAATTGCATTTTTCCAAGCAGAAAAAAATATTAAGAAAAAAAAATGATGGGTTGTAATTATGTTCCGTACATAGCCATTGGGAAGAGAGTATACGAGATCATAGTGGTAAATCAGAGAGTGTGACTTACAAAATGTTTTACTCTTCTGCATAAAATAATAGTAAAGCTTCTCTCTCTTAGGAAGACATGGCACTTGTCCAGACACCAGATGTGGTCTGTGTCTCTGTATACAGTGGTAACAGAATGATCGATATCGAATGTTCAATGGAAGCAAATTGCATGCATAGCATAATTAGGTTGCTTAGGTGACCAGCCCTTGAATAAACCACTTTCTAATAAACAGTGAATTGATTTGCTTATTCTCAACTTCTCCATGTTATACACACTATTTATGTATTACAGCTCTCATTTTCTTGTGCCAAGGTAAGTTTTATCCATTAAATATCCCAAGGTAAGATTTTGGTGAGGGAAGAAGTTAGACCAGTGCAGAATCCTTTAGAAAATATCCTCCACTGGAATTTGGACATTCTAGTTGGTTGACACAGTTGACATTTTAGTCAGCAGATTACTGGTGATTACTGGTGCTTTTGGTGATTTAAAATTTCTTTTTTCCTCTCACAACCCCTCAATCGTTCCATGGCAAGAGACTGTCTATTTTTCCCCACTCTGGATGTGGATCTTGCTATAATTATTTCAGAGGTGTAGTCTGAATACAAAACTGCCAGGGTACATGCTGGTATATGAGGACTGTGCTCAAATACACTGTTGTATATCATGGAATATTATCAGGATGTCTTTTGTCAGAACTAATAAGGTGGGTCTGTAACGAATGAATCAGGTTAACTAAGCTGTAAGGAAGGCTCTGCAAGCCGGGATTGCTCAGTTGGCTCATTGGCCTGGTGGAAAACAAACCTGCTAAAGCAACATGCTTTCTGCCAGATGATTGTGCTGACCTGCCTCCCTGGAGAAAGCCCTGCACACGAGGCAAGGCAGGGGAGCAGTCAGGAGAGGGAGGTGGAGATAGGCAGGGTGGGGTTGCCTGACCTTCAGCAGATGCAGCTCGACACATGGGAGATGATGTCTCAAGACAGCAAGCAGAAGAAAAAGGTGAGCTGGGACTGGCACTCAGCCTTGTGTCAAGACATCCCAGGCAGCCTGTGAGCTTACTGCCCTGCAGCATCCAAGGTACCTCAGGGGGTTTAGCTCTCTCCTGGCTGTTTCCTGCAGCATTTCCTCCCCCGTCTTCTCTGTGTTAGACCTTGAATTCTGAATGTCCATTTCGTTTTCTGTCTTCTCTTAAGGAGGCAGCTGAGAGTTGTTACTCTTTTCTGTGAAGGATTCAGGAGAAACATGAGAAGATTTAGTCTTTCCTGCCATTTCAGCTTTAGCTATTCTGAGTAGCACAGATACATACCTGCTCGTGTCTGCACAAATTACTACAGATAAGTGGTGTCCCTCCGGGGGCCATATGGGGACCAGTGTTATTTAATATCTTCATTATGGACACAGATGAAGGGATCAAGTGCACCCTCAGCAAATTTGTTGTTGACACACCTGAAGGACAAGATGCCATCCAGAGAGATCTGGACAAGCTCAGGAAATGAGCTTATGGGAATCTCATGATAAGAATAAGTGCAAGGTGTTGCACCTGGGTTGGGGCAACGCCCATATCAATCCAGGCTGCATGAAAAGGACCTGGGGCTGCTGGTGGGTGAGAGGCTGGACATGACTTGACCATGTGCACTCACAGCCCAGAAACCACCCATGTCCTTGGGTTTGGTTTGCATCCAAAGCAGTGTGGGCAGCAGGGGAGGGAGGGGATTCTGCCCCTCTCCTCTTTTCTGCTGAGGCCACATCTGCAGTGCTGCCTCCAGCTCGGGAGTCCCAGCACAGGAAGGATATTGACCTGTTAGAGCAAATCCAAGGGAGGCCACCAAGTGACCGAAGGGATGGAGCACCTTTTCTGCAAGGAAAGATGGAGGGAATTGAGTTTGTTCAGCCTGGAAAAGAGGCAGCTTAAGGATTACATAATTGCAGCCTTCCAATATCTGAAGGGAGCCTACAAGAAAGATGGAGAGGGACTTTTTATAAGGGCAGGTAGTGACAGGATAAAGAGAAATAGATTCAAACTGAAAAAGAGTAGGTTTAGATTAGATATATGAAGAAATTCTTCCCAGTGTGGGTGTGATGAGGCACTGAAACAGCTCATTCAGAGAAGCTGTGAGTGCCCCATTCCTGAGAGTGTTCAAGGCCATGTTGAATGGGACTCTGAGAAACCTGGTCTGGTGAAAGTTGTTCCTGCCTATGGCAGGGGTATTGGAAATAGATGATTTTTGAGGTTTCTCCCTACCCAAACCATTTTGTGATTCTCCCTACGTTGGTTTGTACAGGGTTGTGGCACACATGTAGCTGAAGCTTGAGTTTTAAGATACACTTAAAACTGCATTAATTAACACAACTTTTACATACATAATCAACTTGTAGTCCACTGTCTGTTGTCACCCCAGTCAAGGTGTCAACTCCAACATACAAGGTGTTATGCATGATCTTGCATGCTGGAGACCTGCATTTCAAAATACTTCATCTTCTGAATAACAAGGAGAATAATCTTGAACCTGTACCTACTCAGAGCCTCATAAGGGAACATTCAACACATAAGGGACTCATAATTGTTAATCTAAATTGCCTTTGAGTCTGTTTATGCAAATAGCTTCAGTTTCTGCTCTTGTCTTTGTCATTTTTTAAATTGTTACCTTTATTTTTAAATTTTGCCCTCCCGTCCTTTGCTTGTTTGCTGCCTATCTTTGTGCCTTTCTGAAGTTTTGCATTCTTTTTAGTTACTTTTAAAATCTTTGCACCCTGCTCCTTTTCTTCCAAAGCATTTCTTTGTATAAGTTGTAGTGTGTGCTATATTTTCATTCCAAGGTGAGTTTCTATTTACTGAAAAAATGCAAGCCACTCTTTGGCAGCTAGCTCATGTTCACTCACAATAACTGTTTCCTCACTGCACAATCTGAGTTTTACATCCCTGTTTTCAATATGACTCTCTTTTTTCCCCCTCTCAAAACCATTTATTTAATGATCTAGAGGTATATTAACTTACGTATCAGTGTGTAAACTGTAAGTCATGAAAGTTTTTCATATTCAAGGAGATAAACACAACCTCTGAGTGTGGCTTTCTCTCAAATAGTTCCCATAAAGGAATTTTGTTCTTTGTTCACTGTGCATATAATGCATATCTTTTTCTCTTTAGGTAGTTTCAGTCCTTTGACTGCAGGCTTCTGCAAAATGTTTTCATTTCGAGTACAATGACTCCATCCAGGCAGACAGTACTGCTCAGGGTTTATTTCCTTGTCAAGTTTTTAAGTAACCTTTCATGCTGTTTTATATCACCTCATTCCTGTATTATTTTGCAGATGTGTTTTTAGACTTCATCTCTGTTTTCCTTTTACTGTTCCATAAACCCTGATATTTACTATCCAGGGCTATGATTTTACATCCATCTGTTCTGCTTCTATTCTTTATGATACTGCCTTCTCTTATTAATTAATTGCTTAATAATTTTATTAGTATTGGTAAAGATATCTAAGCACCTTTTCTCAGATCTTGCTTTCTAATATCCTTACCCTTTGACCTCAGATTATGTTTCATAAACTCTAATTCAACAGGACTCCAACTGGACTTCAGATTTGCTGAAACATTTTCACAAGTTTCTTACTCAAGTTTCTTACTCAAGTTTCTTACTCTCCTGGTGTTCTCAGATAAAATTCTTCACTTTCTAAAATAACTGTTTTAGAGATCAATATTTTCAAATTTTTATGGGCTAAACTGGTAATTAGTTTTGACTTCTTTAATTCATCTATGCACTGCTATTCAACTTTTGAGTATCTGAAAGGTTATGGTAAGAGGAAAAAATGTTTTCTTTAATGTATCACTACCTGATTTCATGAAGAGACAATGCTCTTACATGAATTTCTTCCAGTTATCTGCTGTATTTTCTAGATTTCAGAGATCCTTTCCTCAACTTTCTCTTTTGTTCTGTTTTTAGATTTGTCCTTCTGCTCCTTTCTTATACCAGATGTATCTTGGCAGGGTCGGTAGGGACAGGGGGTCACCACTGGCAGCTGCTTGGTGCCTGGTACTGCAGGAAGCAGGTAGCTGTGATGAGGCTCCAAACCAGCAGGCAGAGCTGTCTAGACTTCTTTTTTTTTTTAATATATATATATATATTAAAGAAAATTCATGGGGTTTTAGATGACAAACTAAGTTGATTTAACTTTTTAAAGAGAGAAAGCCAGGCAAGCCAGGTTAGGCAGTAAAGGAGAGCAAAGGCTTTATAACTGACTTTTTCCCCAACCTCAATGTCTTCCACAGAAAAGTCTGTGTTTCCAGCTGGATTTTAGCCAACTTAGTATTGGAGCAAATCCTACAGCTCCCTATGGGAGATCAAATACCAGTAGACTTTTTGCACTCTGTTCTCCCAATGTTTTCTAAATCTCAACACCATTTTTCTTGTCCCTTGGCCCTTGCAGGAGGCTCAGTGGTTTCTTGCCATCAGAAAGGCAACCTGAACCAGGTGTTCTTTTTGTCTCAAAATAACGATATATACAATTTGGAACAGGTAAAATAGAGAGACGATTATTGCAATACTGAACACACAGGTGGCAAAAAAGTTGCAAAATATACATGAGCTTGTCTCTGTCATGTTGCTAAAATCCATCAGTGACAGCAACAGCCCTCTCAAACCAGTCTCCTAAGGCCAATTATCAGTGCCATAATTAACCATGATATGCTGGAAGTTTTCATAGTAGCTGAAAGTATGGATTTGTTCGATTATTATGTAGTTTGATCACTGAGGTAATGGAAAACCTTTCCTGTTGATTTTCTTTCTCATTTTCTGCCATCTGAAAAGTAGAATCAGTCTTCTGTTAAAAAAAAAAAAGAAAGAAAAAAAAAGAAAAAACCCAACCCAAACAAACAAACAAATAAATAAGAAAGTAAAAGTCAACATATTTATGCCTCTTTCACATTTGGATCGCAAAGCCTGTTGGGGGAAGGCTCAGACCCTGGCTATAGCCCTAGCCACGCACAACACACTTAGCCTCGTGCTGACAGGCAAGGCAAGGACACAGTGACCTTGAGAGAGCTGGCAGTGGGTAAACAGCCTCCAAGTCCAAGCCGATTGGCTCTCATTGGCTGCAGCTCCTTGTGGCTGTTCACGTGGACGCCTTCTCTCCACCAATCAGCACACTCTGCTGGCGCATGGACAGAGCCCTTTAGCCTATCAGCACTCGTTGATGTCCGCGTGTTCAGGTTGAAAAGTTATATTAACCAGCTAGTTCCCCAATAAAGTCTGAAGCATTGACCATATCTCTAAGAGAAGTAATCAGTGACTTCTGCGCCAAAACCCAGGTCCACGCGCTGGGGGCAACCCGCAGGGCTCATCGCAGCCCCACCGACAAAAGCCCACTAGGTCTTAAGCAGTGTGGGATCCAATAGGGTGGGTACTTCTGTTTGGTGCAGCCCATCAAACAGCTGCACACAGACAGTGCTGACCAAAGCGGAAAGGGCAGGAACAGACACAGGGAAAACTCTGAGCTGCCCCTTTCACCCAGCAGCATGGCCATGGATTGGCATAAACCACTTGTGAAAAGCATGTCCCACTTTAGAGGCAATAAATCCGTGGGCTTCAGCCTTAGGGATGGTTGTTCCCAAAACACATGAAGTATGTGTTCTCCTGTGCAGGTGATCCTCATCTCCTGTGCCTGAAAGCCAGAAATTTCCAGAGTAGAAACCATCCAATTGCTCTATTGTAGTACATGATCTCTTCTTATTCAAAATATTAATGCAGGGATGTAACTTTTAGAATGAAATCCTCTGCAAATAGGAACTGCAGAGGAGTTTGTACACATCTGTCTAAATGTCACAGAACCATAGAATGGTCTGAGTTGGAAGGAGTCTTAGAGATCTTGTTCCAATGCCCCTGCCTTGGGCAGGGGACACCTTCCACTAGACCAAATTGCTCAGAGCCCCATCCAGCCTGGCCTTGAACACTGCCAGGGATGAGGCATCCACAGCTTCTGTGGGCAACCTGTCCCAAGGCCTCCCCACCATCACAGTAAAGAATTTCTTCCTTATATCTAAATATACTCTCCGTTTATGCTATTCCCCTTTGTCCCATTACTGCATGCTCTTGTAAAAAGTATGCTTCCTAAAATTCTCTGTTTCCCAGAAACAGGTCTCTCTCCCTGGGAGCTCTAGGTTACTGCATCACCTTGCTGTCTTTTGAAAAATTAGTTTAAATTTCTATGACTTTTTGGAATTTTTACTCAGTTTTTTTGTTTGTTTTGTTTTTCTTAATATTAAAGCATTTTTCCCCTCCTGTTCTTCCTCATTTGAACTTTGTTTCAGTTGATTTCAGTGCTGTGTTTTGGGGATATTTTTGTTTTCTTTTTTGTTTGTTTCTTTGTTTGTTTGGAGTTTTTGTGTTTGTTTTTTGAACTAACATTTTATTGCTTGTTAAAGCAAAGAAGACAACAGTAAAACTCTACAACCAGGAATTTGTGACTAATGTTAAATATTACCATTGATGCTTATTTACAGTGGTTTTTTATTTTAAGGATGTTGTGTTTTTCTTCAGTGACGGAGGAGATAAAAATTCTTAAAAGGTGAAAAAATAGAAAATAATATCAAATGAAATTGGCAATGGGAGAAAGTTTCTCTTGTGCTCTGCCTGTTACTGCTACATTTTGTGGTACATCTTGTACTGCAGAAATATTTTCTCAGGTACAGGTGCTTCTGATGCTGTATTCTGATGCTGTTTTGATAAAATTTTAATTACATAAATTTAATGAAGACTTATGAAAAAAAAAAAAGTCCAGGCAAATTAAAAAAATCCTTTGGATATACTGTGCATAGACCGATTTGTGTCCTTAAATGTGCTGATCAGCATCTGCGGTGGAGAATCTGTGCCTTCCTTCCGACACTCCCCCGGGGGATCCTGCTGCAAAACTGATTAAATTGAACAGAGATAAGACACTTCTAAATAGTCAATACAAACTGTTCCTGTGGAGGCAGAAAAGGTCATGGAGAACAGTCTTTTGTATGTAAGATACTTAGGAGGTGTTTTGAGTGGGGTTTAAAGTAGCCAATTGCAGTGGATTGCGCATGTGGCAGAGTGGGCACATTAAGACCAGGGGCCAGATGGATTATTGGAGTCCAGTAGAGCAGCAGTTCAGGGGGTCTTGCCTGACCTAGCTGAAGGTGTCATTGCAAGGATCTTGCTGGTTTAAGAGAGTTGAGCCTCTCTTCCCTGTCAAGATCTCCAAAATAAATCAGTTTTTTAATAAAGGCTCTGCTTTTCCATGCTTGTACTACAGGTTTCAGGCTTACAGTAAAACCTGAGCAAAAGGGCAGAATGTCAAAAGAATTTGGTGGCAAGTTAGGCATTTAATAATGGATTTTTAAATTTCAGGAGGATATGGAATTGGAAACAGAGGTGACTTGATTTTCCAAAACAAGAGCTATGAATCATTTAACACTTTTCAAAATTTGTGCAAAAACTTGAGAGCTGATTGATCTGTGAAAACCTGGTTCTGACTTCTGCTACCTCCCAGTGTAGGAGATACTTTCCTCCAGGTTGAATGGCCAGTTACAACATGACCCTACAAACCATTTCAGGTAAATGCAAACCATTTGCTGTGAACTTCTGAGACTGTCCTCTGCTAAATGAAAAAAATAGTCAAAATGGGAGAACTCATTCAAAGGAGCAATGTTTGAAACTGGATATGAAAATTTACGTGTCTTTTACCATTTCTAACCAAGTTTTCTTTCTTCTCAATTATTGCTGTTTCTGGAACATGCTAAAAATTAATATGTCAATTATTTGGGTTATTTTCCATTGGGAAAAATGCCTTCTGCTAAATGTGTGGCATAGAAAACCCTGTGTTTGCTGCCTGGTACTGTAACACACACAGTAAACAATTTAAAAATGCCCCATTATATGACTGTTTCTTTTCTGAACAGAGTTATTTTTAAAGCTATGTATTGATTTCCTTCTTTTTGCTTTAAAACTTCCCTGGAAACGACCTCCTCGGTCCTGCAAGGCCCCCTGTTTGTAAATTGTGGCTCAGATTCACAGGTAAGTAAAAGTCTTCTATTGATCCCTAAAGGAGCACTGATGAGTTCCTCGGGGACCAGGGGCCAGAACAGGAAGCACTGCTGTAACGAGCATCTTTTGAGAGAAGTACTGTGTGAAATAAAAGAGAGAATCTGTAAAATGTCCTTAAATTTATACTTCCATCAAGATTTCAAGTAAAGCACACAAGTCTCTTGGACTTAGTTACGTTTTGTCATTCAGTGATTGGATTCAATTCCAAATCACTTGGGATACTGCTGTAAGAAACCAAAAGAATAGAAAACCACGGTCACCTTAGAATAATTCCTATGGAATCCTGGGTTTAGTTTAAAAATATTTATTATGATTCCTCCATAGAAAAGATGTCATTATGGAAAGAGATCCAGAAGCATCTGGGCTCTCAGCTCAAGTGTATTCCCGTTTTAAAATAAAAATTGATTTTTATGAGAGGGCTTCTTCCCTCTGTAATTCCTGGTGAAGATGTTGAGGTGGTTTCAAAAAACCAGAGGTGAATGTTGTCATGGAGGACTAATGCATTTTATACCAGGGCTGCTGCAGGACCAGCATTAGAGCCACATATGCTTGTATGAATACTTTTTTTTCACCACCTCAGCAGGTAAATCAGAGCTATATATCAAAGACTTAAAATAAATATTTAATGGGAAGGACAAAAGGAGGAGATCAATTTTGGAGACACAGATATTCAATAAGTGTTAAATTTACTAAGCATGGCTTTGTTTATTTCTTTAATGTAGAGAAAAATATACCGGTATTATTATTTAAAATGAGGTCTTACAAGGTCAAAAGTGCTTTCTTACAGGGTTGGATTTGTTTATTTAGAAATGGACTGACAATATCTGCCATTGTGTCTTCTTTTTCCTGAGTTTTGTCAGTTGTACTGTGAAAGACATCAGTGACAAAGGTGGTTGCTTTGGAAATAAAGCACTATAGCTTTGTTTTGTGGGGTGGGGGGTTTTTGTGTTTGGTTTTTTTTTTTTAATTTTCACAACACTAGGAGTATGATTTCACATAGATTAAAAGTAATTTCCCCAGATGTTTCTTGTGCAATTAAATTATAGAATTATTGCACAAATGTTTCCTTCCAGAAGCTTTGAAAAAAAGCTCAGAATTTTCATTTACGGTAATTCTTGTGTACACCCATCAGCTATATTTATGTTCCAGACTGGATTGAAAAATCAATGCAAACATTTCCAAAATAGTCTGTTCAGTATAATAATTGGCTATTGCCATGGCAAGTTGCAATATTGTTTAAAAAACCAAAAGATGCTACATGGATTCTAGTACTTTTATCACAGTATAACCAACATAGATGTCACTGTTAAGTTTGTGACCTCAAAAGAAGGATAACATATAAAGATTAACCAAGATCAATAGAGAGCAGCATGGGCAAAATCCGGAGAAATGTCTCATCTACTTTTTTTTTATGATTGTCAGAGAGTGCTTGAAGCAGTTTTAACAACTATAGCTCCCTACAAGTAACTTCTGGAAAATGTAAAATGCTTTTTGCCTGTTGACTGAAGCAACAGCATTTTACCTCTTGTTGTGAGATTAAATGTATTTAGACTGTAGTAATTTATGTTCCTGGGTGTTCTAACTTACAAGTGGCTAAGTATATTGCTACACTTGTTTTTTTCAGTATTTTCATAAGAGTGAACATCAGTATATCTCAACACAGGCTGAAAGTCCTGATGTGAAATGTCATGGCCCCAAATTCACTGAACCAGAGAATGGCTGAGGTTGAATGACACCTCTGAAGATCATCTGGTCCAACATCATCTGGTGATCAAGCAGAGACACCTAGGACAAACTTCCCAAGACATTGTCCAGACAGCTTTTCAAAACCTCCACCTCACTGTCTATGGAGAAGAGGTTAGAAAACAATGAGACTAGAAATAATTTTATTTGTATGTATAATGATCTCTCAAGACATTTACACATTTCACTTTCTGTAACTATGGCAGGTGACAGCAAGAGAGCATGGATGGTCATACACCTATATATCTGTTAAAAAGGAAACATAATTCCATAAGCTTTTAAATGCTCAGACTCACAGGTTGTGGTGATAAAGTGTGTGTGTGTGAGAAAATGAGTGGCAAAACGGGATACTTTTAACAAAAGTGATTTTTAAGTCTACTGAAGTTGAGTGCAGTGGTTTGGATGGCATGTCCTGAGCCTAACAGGATCAGTAGAATGAGGCATCTCATCATTCTTTGGAATGATACTACCAGCAGCACAATTAGGGACATCTTCATATTTAGGCAAAGCCTGGACATTTTCTGAAATAAGTTATTTCAGAGGTGACTGGTTGGTTGCTAATGCATCTGCCGATGACTAGTGAAGTTGTGGACTAGGGAAGTAGTGGAGTTCTGCCAGGAAAAATCATTGCCAGAAATGCAGGAGGATTCAGGTTGGAGGGGAAATTTGGAGGTCACCAGTTCAAAAACTTGCTGTCTTCTGTGTAGCAGGCATCCTAATGTAACCATGTTTTACCTACCATTTGGTTCTTTGTCAGTGAGATTTAAGAAATCATCAGGTTCGCATTTTCAGCGGTTTCAGTGGTTAAACTGTGACATGATCCAAATTGTTGGTGTCTGCTTTACTTGTTTGTTTTTTAAGCAATCCTTTCTTATTTTTGGTGAAACACTCTTCTGTATCAAAGTAATTAGCTCTGTCCTGTCATTCCAGTACAACAGCTTTGTATGTCTGTTTGTTTGTGTTTTGTCCAATTCTGAAATAGATATTAGCTCAGTTAGGTTCCTGGATTTGAAAAAGTGTCGTGCCAGTGGGTACCATGTGTGAATATAATGGCAAATGAATGGTCCTGATGAATGTAGTTCAGTCTAGTTTAAAAGATACCTCACTGAATTGAAAGATGCAGCATACCTAGATGGCAGGCAATTGTGAGTTAGGCAAACATAAATGGAGGCAGAACATGCTTCTAAAGAAACATATGTGTAAATTCTGTCAGGTCTGCTCTAAAATTTGTCTAACATCATGCTATTTCTACATCTGAAGTTGATCGAACTTCAGTCTGTGGTTTTAATATATATTGAGTGTGTCTAATTTAAAAAGAAATGGTTAAAAAAATCAAGGAAATTTGAAGCAAAATGAGAAAAAATACCCCACCTGTTTTCTACAGAAGAAAATAATTTTTTTATCCTGCACAAAATTAAAACACAAAAATGCTGAAAACACCTCTAAAGCAATTACATATTTTGGGTTCCTTATTGTAAAAATGTAAAAGAATATTACCATTCAGAAGACAAATGGTTTCAGGTATTACAACTGTAAGGAAAGGAAACATTGGGCCTGCAGTCTTTTCTTTATGAAAAGGCAGATTGAGAGGAGCTGCTATGTGGGTGTTCACTGTTCTGGGGAAAGTGCAGAGCATGCAGATGCAACCAAAGTGCTGGAGAAATGAGTTTTAAATATGTTGTTCCCTTACAGAGAAAATCACTGACATATGAAACAGAAAATATTTGGAAGTTTCGGAACCTTAAATATGTAAAATGAAGTTTGGTATATGGGAAGAAAAACTGTACATGTGATATCCATAGGTTAGCATGGGCTCCAAAGTTACATTGGACTGTGTGAAATATGAACTTGCTTCCCTGTCCTTTGATGTCATGCTTCCAGCCCAGACCCTTGAATAACACTGTCATGATTTCTGCTTCTTTCATGTTTAGAAGTGGATCTTAATCCACACTGGTGCAGAAACATGGCCTGCACAGTTCTTTGACCTCTTTCAAACCAACTGAACAGTAGGATGCTCTAAAGAGAATTCTGGGAATGTGTTGGCCACTTTTAGACTCAACAGAGGTCAGTTACTTAGCTGAAGAATACTTGGTGCAGGTCATGGAGTCTGAAGTTCAGTCTCCCAACATCAAAACAATTGGAGATGATAATGCCAATATTTAACATCACAATAGCATTTTAAGTCCTATGAACTGTGGAAATTTCACCTGCTGCTTCTGACTCCCATCCAGGAGTTCCACTTCATTGAGAAGGAAAATAACAGCATCTTGCAACATCCCAGACAAAGTCAACATCCTAGACTTGAGACAAGCTAGATATCATGGATTTGCATCTGGTTTAGTGGCATTTAGAGTTTGTTGCTTGCTCTTAGTAAACAGAGGGCAGTTCTCCATTCTTGGAGACAGCTTTGGTCTTCCCCTTGCTGTGGGTATTGCCCATAGTGACACAATGTCCTATAAATGAAGAGGGAAAGACAGAGAGACTGTCACAATAACAAAGTCTGTTTTCCTTTTCCTGGCAGGAATTATTAAAACAGATGAAACTATAAGTGCTTCCATTTTCAAGGTCCCATGAGTCTTGTTTTTCTGTTTTGTTCTTAGCAATATTTCTTAGAGCTAAAGGAGCTGGTGAGATATTTTTAACTTTGACATCAACAATATGTGAATGTTATTTTCTCTTCTTATCCTTTGCAGTGTGGGAAAACACTATTGTTGTCAAGCTAACCTGGGCAGTAGTTGATATTTGTTTGAAGATGAGGAACAGCTAATTGACACCAAACCAGAACAAGGCTGAGCTCCTGCTTGTTTGCAAAATGCACAAGTAGGTCCTCTGGCAGTATTAAGAAGCAAGAATGTAAGAAATATTGTTCCTGTGCTGATGAGATATTCAGTTTTACTTAGAACAGGCAACATTAAGTATCTGATGAGGACAACTGTGTCTGAAATTCTAGAGTGGCAGAGTAAGTGCTTAAACATTTTATGTAGAGATCTAAACTTCTCAAAGCCATCCAAGGCAAGCTTACTCTCTGGGGTTTCATCATCACTAGTGCACTTCCTTGAACAGCAGCTTTTGCTACTATCATAGAAAGAAAATAATAAAAAAAAGTATTCATCTTTTGGTCAACTGATAACACTGCATTTAGCTGAATACAGAAAAGTTTTAAAAGACCCAAACAAGTACTAAATAGAACTCTTTATACTATGGAAATTTATCGAGATTTACATTGCAGAAGTGGGTATCATGTATAAATAAAAAGCAACAAATTCCTGAACACCAACGTGATATTCTTAAGAGCAAAAGTATATGGATTCAGGTATCTAGAACTGACAAAATCTATAGATCTTAGTACCATTTCTAATAACTGAAGCAGTGACACAAGCATTCTCCTTTTCAGTTGTGGGGAAAATACTCTTTGGCTTAAAGTTAAGTGACAGTAAGTTAGAAAGTACTGCCTTATGCTTTTTATACTTATTTTGTGTGTGTGTGTGTTCATAATTAATTCCAGTGATGTTTGATCACACTGAGAATAATGATTGTGAAAAAATCATTCCTGGTTTGTGTTGATATTATAGGAGTAGTTACATGGTCATTCTGTACATAAAAGATAATGGGAAAGGTCATGGTTTATCACCTCTAGTTTAAAAAATCCAGTGATAGAAGGGGTAGTAAAAGGGAAGGAATTATGTGAGGAAATAATCTTCAGGCATTTCAAAATATATGTAAGAGAATATTCTGCCCACTGATTTCAGACAGAAAGCAGAATTCTGGAATTGTATATGCAGAAATTAAAAATTATTGCCTGATCGTATAATCATAATATTAATATTAATAATATATATTTTTAAATTATTAGAATACAACTGAACAGTTTCAAGCTTCTTCACACATCCTGGTAGTATTTAAATACAAGACATTCTGATCATGTAGTCAAAACTGAAGTTTCACAAAACATGTATGTTACAGCTTAACTCTGATGCCTGTACAACAGGATAAACTCACACAAACCCGATAAAATTGTGAGAACAGAACTGTGGAACCTGGATTCTAACATCCACAGTCTTATCTACCCTCAGTCTCTTTCTGTCATCCTCTGATCTTGAGCAGATGTGAAGTGGTCCCTCTGCTCACAAGTACAAAGCAGAATGATGAAGAAAACAGTCTTTAAAATGTCTTTATATGAAGATTTTCACTATAAATTTTTCAAAACCAATGGAGGAGTAATCATCAAGGCTCTGCCACCTGCTATTGGCTGTCACATGGCAGAGTCAGGGAAAAGGTGGGGAAGAAGGAGCAGCAGAGAGGAGTTGCTATAAACTAACCATGGCCCCCACTCCCCTTCACCTGCTCTGCATGATTTGGGAGAGGTAGAGGAATGGGAATGAACGAGTGAAGTGGAGTTTGGGCAAGGGTGTAAAGATGCTACTTACATTTTTGTCTTTGTTTCTCACTACCCAAATCTATTTTAATTGACAATAAATTAAATTGATACCCCAAGTCCGGTCTGGTTTGTCCATGATGGATACTGATAAGTGATCTCCCTGTTTATCTTGCCCCATGAGCTTTCATTCCACCATAATACTGCTTATTGTGAAAAGATTTTGCGGTCATTAAAGAAAAAAAATATAAGAAAATTATAATATTAAGAAAAATGTTCAATATAATAGTATTTTTTCTGTAGAGAAAAGAGATTTTATCCCATCAAAAAACCACCTATTAAAAAACCCCTTCTAAATAATGTGCAGTTCCTCTCTCCTGCTGAGTCAGAGTACATCTTAAAGATGTTTGGTATATTTTTCACTGAGCAGTTACAGGTTATTCCAGGTCTCAAATACCAATATAATTAAACAGCATACATGCTCAATAAGAGTCCCTGATTTCTGATGGAACAGGTGAGTTTATACACAAATTATCTTGCTTAAAAAGTGTAGCACATTTTAAAACATTTTACCTGCCTGATATTTCCTGTACTTGCAATGAGAGATATATATGAGCTTTCCAATCAGAGCTACTATATAAGAACAGTGATAAAAGACTGCCCACAAAAATAGAGATGGTGGAATTCTGATCATTTGTGAGCTTCCAGCTGTGTTTAGTACTGGTGTGGTTTACCCAAGGGGAAAGGAAAGTGACATCTAATATGGGGTAAAAGAGAACATTTAGTTCAGTGAAGATTGTCTCAATATTTTGCAGTTTCTGAGTTACATTTCTTATTAGAATGAATGTCTCTTCAGTAAGAAGGTGTTCCAGAGTTAAAATGTAGAATCCAGTTCCACTCAGTTGCTGTTAGCAATATCTCATTCTTTCTAAAGTATAAATGTGTAAATTTTGAGTGCAATCTAAAATGACAGTCTGGAAAGTGAAAAATTGAACTGGCTTAATCTTTATGCATGTGCTTAATAATGTATTTGCATCATTTATTTGGGAAAAAACAAAGACTAGTAGGACAGTTGTCTTGAGTCAGTAATCTATTACCCAGGAGGAAGATACCTAATGTTATGGTTCTCTGAAATTTACTAGCTGAAGACATAAAAACGTACAATTTCTGAAAACTAGGCAGCTAAATTGAAACTAATACTGATTCAAAACATTTGCAGTTAAAGTGAATAACCAGTGGAACGGATTATAGAGATATGTGATACTTCATCTTTGACACAGAGCCTCTAAAGTGAGAGGGGATGTCTGTCTGAAAGCCCCAGTGTAGTTCAGCCATGAGCTGAACTTGTCACAGGAATGGCTGAAGTAAGACTCCTTGTTTCTGTTGCAAACAATATCAAAACACACTCCACAAATGGTTCCTTCTTGATTAAACATCTGCTGGTTTCTGTGTGTCTGCCTTGCCCAGGTGTGAAGAGATGAATTAATACTGTGTGGTCAAGAAAGGCAGTCTTTTAGATACAGCTATCAGAAAAACAATGTTAAATAAATTACTTTGTAGGAGGATAGCAAATTCAAAGACCACTTGAAGTTTTAAAGACATATGAGAGAAGAATTTTTGAGTCATTAAAATGATTTAACATATAATTTATAGGTTTTTGCAAGAAGGTTGACTTGTATTTACAAAATTTACTTGAAGATATCTGAAAGTTGTCCAATTAATTTTGGACAATTATTTATCAGGTAAAAAGGAATCAGAAGTCTTATAAACCAGAAAGTTATTCTACTTGCATGCATTTAATTATTGCAATTATTGTGCTTTTTAATTTGAATATAATAATATGAAGTCATTTTGCACTAGTTTTTGGTAATTCCAAGAATGCTGTTTTAATAGTCTCAAATTTATGAAAGGGTGCATATGATATGTGGTTTATTATAATCATCCCTTCAATAATCAGATGATAGTCCTTAGTAGAAGTGAAATACCAGGCTAGATATACCATTCTTGTGTTTGCTATGCCAAAATCATATGTTTCTATGGCAACAGAATTAATCTATACTGTTTCAATTGGATAAACCCTGATACATTTTGCTACTGAAAGTAATCTCCACTGTAGCCCAGTGACATTAGATTGCATAAAATAACTTGTCTGAGTCTAGTCTTCATCACTATTTAACCAAGATGTATTAAAGAATTTGAGCAAGGTAACACAGCAGTCCAGCATTACAATGTGGTGCACAAAACCTGCCTTTTTTAATTCATATTTTCTTAGCTACTGAAGTAACTAAGTAGTACCAATATGACTTTCTATTTTTTGTCTGATTCCCTGCAGTGAACACATTCTGAAATTTAGCCTCTCCAAAAAATTCAAATTTTACTTGAACTGCTTTGCCACAGCCCTGTGGAAGTTCAGCTACGAAGACACTCTCACAAGATTTCTAAGGTTGGTTCTCACACCAGGGGTCAATGAGACCTTTAGAAAACCGGATCTTGTATCCAGCTCCTGTAGATACCCGGACTCATCGGAGTCCTCAACCCATGCTGGTCTAATGTGCCAGCAATGCAGATGCATTGCAGTTTCACCTTTCAGGAATACATGGTTTTGAACCAAATTAAAACACTCATAGATTTTTATGTGTAAAAGAAAAAAAGGAGAAAGAAAAGAAAGAACAGACATCTCCTTTTAGTGCAAGGAACATAGAGCTCAGTTAAGGAATGACAGTGTATCAGGTGTGTCTGCTCTTTCTGTTCTTTGGCCTTAGGCTGTGCCTTCTTAAGAAGTTAGGGTTTCATTCCCTCTGGCATTTCCCTGGCAGCAGAAGCCTTTTTTCCTGTGAAGTTTCCCTCTTCAGATGAACTTACAATTAGTAAAGACATCTCTGCTCCTGTAGGTATTTTTCTCTCCAGACCTGTTCTCGGCCTTCTTCCTCAAAACATAACTTAAAAGGAAACTTATATAGCTTTCAAGTTTCTTTGTCAAATGACCCTGAATGACTGTCGTCAGATTATTACATTTTCTTTGTAGGTGGCTTGTTACTTTACTTACCCTTTAATTCTTCAGATCTGTAAGTGTAAATCACTAGTCATGACCAGTTTTGTTCATATCTTGTGCCACTTGCTTGTGGAATCATGAAAATTTAGGGATAGGCATTATATTTCTTTTCATCTCTACTGGGTTCGAGCTCTCTGTGAAGGAAAAACACAGCAGATAGAGTTAAAAATTATTTCTGAAATGAAGTTGTAATGCAAATGCTGGAAAAATCATAACTGAACCTCAGATGTTATATGAGAAATAGGCCTTGAAATAGATAATATTGCTTGTTACAAGCAACAAAAGTACTTAGACCTTGTTTTAAACCTGCAGTTCAATCAGCATACTCCAGATGGCACACAATGATGATGAAATTATGCATGTGCTACTTTGAGGGATGGAATATGCAAACAGAAGGAGCTTGTTAACACAGAGCCCCTGGAAGCTGCCTTCAGGACTGATAGTCATCTGTACATTCAGAAAGCAAACAAAACTTTCAACCCTTTAAAAGACAGTGTTGTGGGGAAAAACAAACAAACAAACAAAACCTCCTGTGCTAATCTCAATTATAATGCAGGACACACACATGTTTGAAGTATTATCACCCTTTATATGCTAATAGATATTGAATGACAGATGTTTTCCAAGCAGATAGATGATTAATTTGGCCCTAAGTTACAAAGAAATACAAGATATATGAATTTTTTAAGGGAGATTATTACTTAAATGTAATTAGAAGGGATATACCAGTAACTTCTTATATTAAAGACATGTTGCATTGCCTTTTTCTCATTCAGAGTAAAAACTTTTCTTGTGATTAGTCCTAATTAAAATGAATGCTGAAAACTGCAGAGGGCAACCATATCTGAACATTTATGTGGTTAGATTTCAAAAATAATTTCATGAGACATCAGTACGCACCTGTATATATGATACAAGAAAGAAGACCATTCTCTGACTGCATTTTAGCAACGGATCAAAACCCCATATTGCATAAAAATTTTACAAACTAAAATTGCAGAAGCTGATGAGATTTTGAATTTTGGGATAAAGCCTGTATTTCAAGTGAAATGTCAAATTGTACAGGATGTGAGTGCTAGTTCTGACTTTGTGCTGAATGGGGACTGTGGTTTTGAGGGTTTACAGAAAGAACAAAAAAACCCCAACTTTTCTGGAACTTCTGATATTAATACAATTTCTAACAAAAATCCATCTATGTTACCAAACCCGTTCAAACAGGCCTTCTCACTTTGCTACCCCAAAGGCTCCCTTGGGACCTCCTGAAAACAGTTTTCCTGAAGCACTAGTCCCATCTTAGTGTAGGCAAACAGTGAAGTAGTTGTCTAAAAGCAACAAAAAATGGCACCAGTAGAGCAGCTTTCCCTACAACAACCCTCTGAAGCCTATTTAAGATAGTTTATTCTGTAGTCTAGGTGGCTTCGGATAAATGCCACAGCAATGCTCTTTGTAAATGCACAAATCTAGGTAAGTACTGTATTGTGAGAGAGGGCAAGGTTTACTTTTTGTAGTTCCACACACTGATTCTGATGAACATTTCATGCAAAAGGAGTTTCTGTAGTAGAACATTTCAGAATTCATGAATAGTAATTGAGCCCTTTAGTTCTGCACTAAACTTAAATCCATTATTCTCCATTTAAAGCAGACACATCATGTTGCTCTACAGAACACTGCTCTGTCAATTCAGTGCTTTTTTCAGTGAGCTGGGCTAGAATATTAAGCACTCTTTGCTCTCAGTATTCTTGCTGTGCTTGGCACATTTGGATTCCATTTGAAATAGGCAAATAGCAATTCTGTTGTTCATAATGAATAGCCTATACGTGTATATGCACCTTGCCTTTGAAAGGGGGAGCATCTATTATTTGCCACATCTTGAATCTTTGGCAACTGGTTTGCTTCATTTCCTCTCTCTCTCTCTCTCTCTCTGCACATAAGCAGTGAGATGTAAAATGTAATAAAAGTCCCTGACAGATTCCTGTCTTCTATACCAAACAAACCAGTCTGCTTTGGCATTCAAAGTGTACCCATCTTTTTTCTGTCATGGACAAACTAAAGAAATGCATGTAAAAACAAAGAGTTAAGTAAGAAAGATTAAAATTTCTAAAAGTCACCTGTTACGATGTTCATCTCTCAATCGTTTGCAAGTGTATACTGTGTCCAGGCTGTGCTATGCTGATGCAGCCATATATCTATTCATACCATGCTAGTGGAGATACAATTCAACCTCTCCCCATATAATTTTTGGATTGCTAAAGTTATGTGAATACACAGCTTAAACCTTGCTAGCATGCCCCAGTAAGTCTGTGCACTAGAAGAGTTTTATGTTCATCATAAGCAATAAATCATGCAGTTTTGCTTAAATGAATCATCTCGCTTGGGAATGGTGTGGTAAGCTGAGTTTTCTAAAAACATGCCAAAGTAAGTTTCCAGTCTCCCAATTTTTAGCTTGTTAGCTATGGGTCTGTTACATTTAGATCCATATTGATATGATTTGCCTGCTTAGAAGCTGGGGGGAGGAGGAATTGAATAGAATATCTGAAGGAAAATTATCTGCATCTGTTGCTTAACACACCTTCTAATACAGATTCCTGTGTCCAGGACAAGTCATACAAGGAAATACCTCATTTCCATCCTTAGGAGCCCTAAAAGGATTAGATTCTAAGGAGAAATCATGGTGGTGGTTATATAGCAAGACATACAGCATGTGATGTTTCTCTCTTTTACACCTACAAAGTTGAAATAAAGTTGCATGGGCTGATTCTCTGTTTCTGAGCCACTTTGTGCATGGAGCTCAGTATAAATCCCACTGTTTCTGCCTGCATTGCCTGATGGGGTTTTCATCTGTGCATCAAGTAGATGTTAAGGCAAAAGTGATCAGCAAGAGGCTGAAGCTGCCGACATGATGATGGTAGTTTAAAACTAAAGTTGCTTAAACTGGGTATCACAAGTCTTTACCAGCAATTGGCTGATTGAATTGAAATGCCCCTGTGAAACAGTCCTTAGGGAGACAGCACACACAGTGAGGGTTTGTTCAGCACAGCACACATGAGTTCCAGCTGTTGCAGCACCCATTTATACTCCTTTAGCCAGCCAGTGATGGCACTGAATAATCTGCATGTTTTACCTGGTGTGGTAACACCCATGCAAAGGGAATCCCCAGTTTCCAGACAGCTAGCAGGAAAAAAACAGCTTGAGAAGACTTGAAAACATATTCCAGTCTTCTTAACTCAGGAGGTGTCAATGAAGTGGTTTAAGATTAACAATTACAACTGTCTTGTCTGAACTGAAAGATGTGTGAGGAATGGTGATGCTAGTTCAGACAATGGTTTAAAATGCAAATCATCATCTTCCCTCACAACCAATTTTTCAAGAAAAAAAGAAGGTAAGAGTTTGGAATTTAAAAACTGTAATTTGAATTTATTATTAATGCTTGGATTGCAAAGCTAATTGACCCAGGGCCTTGTGTAGTGTACAAAGTGGATGCTCACCCAGAAAAGCCAGGGTGCTTTTTTGTTTTTGTTTTGGGGTATTTTTGTCAGAAAATGGAGACATTCAGCTATGGTATAGGGTTTGTTCCTTGCAGAGGTCAAACCAGTGTCTGTTTGAAAAATTCATGATCCAGAAAAGGTAATTTTTAATGAATATTTATGAAAGATGTCCTTTCTTATCAGAGCTGTGCAAGTTTTCAGAAGCTTGCCACTAAGTCTGGCTTCTGATTTTCAGCAAATAACTTGTGAGTTCTTCCTGAGCAAATATTCAGGTTACATTTTTGTCTAGCTTTTCTAGCTTTTTCTGGGATGTATCTTTTTGCATAGTAAGACATATCACTGTGAAGCATGTGTAATACATCATATATAGGTTGAAGGTTTTTTTCTATATAAGAAGGTTAATGTTTAAATTAATTCTATTTCAGTGTTAATCACTCTAAAAAATGTCATGAAAACAAACACTATCTGATGGGTTTATATGATTTAATTTTTCTAGTAAAATGTGAAGCTAGAATTGCTAAAGTTCAATAACTTGAAGGCTTTGCTAGATTAGTTTGCTGTTTTGAGTCTCAGGTCTTACCTGCAAACCCTCAGAGTACTGCTGAACAATAGGTGAAAAGAATATTCCTTTGGGGTTTAACACCATAGCAGCACTTAGAAAAAGAAGCTGAGATTGGTGCCTGGTCTTGTGTTCATAATGGCTCTTCAGCAAAGTTTGCCTGAAGAGCTTGTTGTGCACATGGCACAGAAAAAGGGAAATGGAGCCAGAAGTGCTCCAAGGTGCAGGGACTTGCCAAAGCCATATGGTAGGGAAAGGCTGAAGCATTATTATGATCAACTTCCACACTAAGTTTTGTGGTTCACGGGCAAAGTTGTTTTAAATAAGTTCATGCAAAATATTTCAAGAAACAATATTGCTCCTAAGCCTAGATAGAGTCATAACAGAGGATGAAAGTACTGGGTTCTGATTTCCTCTCACAGTTATACAACTTACAATTACTGTGAGGATTTTCACTCACTTTCCTCTCCCTTTTTTATACCTTGCATGGGTTGAAAAGACTATACATTACTTTAATTCTCATACATGAGAGGTTTAGCTAATATTGTCTTCCCTTCTCCCCTGAAATCCTGATTTATTACATATTTTATTGTGTATTATGATATCATTATATATATTATTTTAAATCATGCCTTTTAAAAGTAAGCAATTTTATTGCAGCAATGCATCTTTCCTCTCATGCTGCCTTGCTTGATGCCTTTGCACGTCATCACCATCCTGGGGCCAGCATCAGAGAGGCAGATGTTTAAGGCACTTTCAGCAAAGCAGGACTCTGGCAGTACCACTTCAAGCTGAATTTCTGCTCTGCCTGCTTAAGAGTTTCCTTTTAGTTCTGGCTCTCTGGGCTGGTTCCCTCTGGAATTTCTTTCAGAGTTAATCCCAAGTGGATGGGAATTATTCATAACTTAATTTAATATAGGAGTATAATTCTCAGCTAGTGCATAAGCAGACTTAGTATATTGTCTTGGGGTTCTTTTTAATGTTCTAGCTGGTTAATACTGGTTTTGTAGGCAATATCAAAAGTATTATTACCTTTCAATGGAATCTGGTAAGGTCCCAATGAAGAACAATCACCTCATGGCAGTCTTGAGTTTCTCTGAGATTCTTTAGTTCCATTAAAAGATTTACATTTCTATTATGTGTATAAAATAGTATTTAACTGAAAAAAGGAAACGTGTGTTAATAGGAGAATATAATATCATGTGACTGTATGAAATCAGAGCTGAGTTTATTTGACATTTTGTGGGATATAAGGGAAAAAAAAAAACAAATCAACCCCCAAATGAGTAATAATTATAGGCAACCTTTTGTAAATATCTAAACAAGGTAATTTCAATAACCAAGAATCCACAAATTCCAATGTGTCATTGAAGTTAAATCATAAAATACTTTTTAAAACTGTTATTGCTATGTTTGTTTGTGTATACCTAATAAGTAGAGAAGAAAGAATCTTGAAGACTAGCTGAGTTTGGAAACTAGAGAAAGTAGAGAGTCAGATAATTGTTCTTACTACCTGTATATGTTTTAGATAAGTATTTCTAATGCATTTGATGGAAAATGTGATGGAGAGTCTGGTGTAAATCTAACCAATATATCTCAGAAGTCACTTTGAATTACAATAAAATATTAAGAGTCTAAATCTATAAAACTGAGTCAGGTCTTCTGTTGTTCAAAGTTCAACCTGTCAGATACTGTCTGTGCCATACCCCCTCCATCTCTTTGATTATGTATTTTTCCTCTCACATCAATGGATTCATTGCAAAGAGTAATTCTGTGACCATCTTAATGATGATTTCTCTAGTGCCTTTACTGCTCATGCATAATTTATCTTTGAGAAGATCAAGTAGGGGTGGTGGTTAACCTGACTGCAACCTCCCAAAACAGATTGCTTTGATGAGGAAAATCATGCAGCATTTATTGTTAGGTTGTGTTGTTCTTTTCCCCAAGAAATTTGCAGTAGTTTCTGACTAGTGGGAAATTTTCTCCAAGTGTCAAATAAAGCATCTTTTAGAAATACCAGTAAGTCCATAATGAGACATGCAAGTGGCTGCCAGCCAATAGTACCTTTTTCTACCTCTTGTTCAGTCCTACATCTACATACAGTCTGTTTCTGCTTTGTTCTCTCTTGTGTTGTTAGGAATTATGTGTAAATTTTTTTTTTTGCATAGAAAACTAATAGTAATCTACTGATAACTCATAATGATACCTTATTTTTTTCTTATTAGCGAATGCTAAGCAAAATAACAGAAGATCTTTTCTAGCATCTAGAGATGAGGGTGAAAAGTTCTTTATCTTACTATTCTACACTATACAGAGGAATTATAGTAGTAGACTTCATAGAATGGTTTTGGATTAAACAGGACCTTAAAAATCATCTCATTCCAACCCCCTGCCATGGACAGGGACCACTCCCACTAGACCATGTTACTCAGAGCCCCATGAAACTGGCCTTGAACACTTCCAGGGATGGGGCAGCCACAGATGGGCAACCTGTTCCAGTACCTCACCACCTTCCACCCTCACAGTAAAGAATTTCACCCTATCAACTAATCTAAATCTACTGTCTTTTAGTTTAAAGCCATTCTCCCCTTGCTAAAAAGTTTGTCCCTATCTTTCTTGCAGGCCTCCTTCAGGTACTGGAAGGTGCTATAAGGTGTTCCTGGAGCCTTTTCTTCTCCAGGCTGAACATCCCCAACTCTCTTAGCCTGTCTTCATAGGAGAGATGCTCCAGCCCTCTGATCATCTTCATTGCCCTCTTCTGGGCTTGCCAAATCTTTAGCGGGGTGGGAAAATCAGCCATTTGGGAAAACAGTGTCAAAACTGAATTGACCATAAGGTTGTGATTAATTTTAACTGTCTTTAATGATGATTTTATATTCCAGATTTTTTTCAGGACAGAAATTACTGTATGCTAGCTATAATTTTTTAACTCTTCTTTTAGAACAGATGTTCCTTAAAGAAATCCTAATCGGAAAAGCATTTATGCTCATTTTGGCCTCATCCTTGAATTGCCATCTGGATTTTAACTTACATATATCACTTATCCGGCTCTGCTCCTGATACAGTGAAATAATTAAGCATTTGCTTAATGGCTTCACTGAAGTAGGGTTCAAGACTTGTTGCATGTTTGTTTTAAAATAAGATCTTACAAAAGAACAACTCATTAAACACCTTCTGGAAACTAGTAGCCACATTTAATAAGATCATTTTCTTCTTATCCTTGGACAAAAATGTTAAAGAAGGTCTGTCCTAAACTAAAGTGGCACTTGGGTTTCAGTGGATTTTTTGTTTGTTTGGTTGGGTTTTTTCTTTCTTTCTGTATTCTTTGAAAAAGGATAAACAGGCCAAGTCACAACCCTAAACATCCGTTTATGTCATTTATGCCACTGAAATCCTTAAATGTTGAGAATGAAAAGCATCTGAGCACCCACAATAATAGAGCTGCCACAGCCTGCTTTTTGTCTCGGTTTCTGGACAGTGAAATTCCTTTGTCTGCCCCCAAAAAGGGCAGTGTAGTTTCAAAGCTTGGACTCTGACTGGACTTCACAGTCCTTCATCACTTCCCTGTTGGGAGGAAATTCTGCAGCTCTAAAATCTGCCTCAGTGTGGATTTATCTCTCAATTTGATGTCACAGCTTGGTTTTGATATACCTTCTCCTCAGGGAGCTGCTGGGTGAGGTGTTTACAAACCCCTATTGCAAGTCCCTCCAAATAAACATATGAAAGTTGATTTGTCCATATGCAGTATCTTACTGACTGAGGGTAACACAGTAAAAAGATTGATTGTGGAAATTCAGTCTCCTTATGTGAAAATAGAAGAGGGCACTTCTAGAAACCCCATACTGTCAGAAGAAAGCTAACTACTATACAATGTAGTGAAATGTAATCAGCTTGTGAATAACCTGTAATTCACATACTTTACAAAGGGTTTTAAAATACCTTTCTGGGGTTGAAGTAATTTTGGCCTTATTATTATACTTACAAATAAAATATCTTTTTAGGATTTTTTTTTAATTTAAGGAACGGAGTTTCTAAGATCACAGTAGGCTTCAAAAGATGACTCAAATTTATGCAATAATTGAATAATCTTAATATACTCTCTGTTGGCTACTCAGACACATTTGAAAGCCACTGCAAAATTTTATACTCCTCTGCAGCTTCACTGACTCTTTTGTGCTTCACAACCAACAGGAATTAAGTATTAAAATTCACAGAGGCAGGGCACGAAACAGAAAGGTAGGAAGGGATCTCTCACCCTGTATGCAGGGCAGATTATGTGCTCTTCTTAAATTATTCCACAGAGCTATTCAGTCAAAGTGTTTGGGTTATTTTAACAAGCCAATAACTCATGTACCACTTCTGGATCACTTGGGGAGCCCTGCTCCTGAAACAAACTGCAGCTGACATTTCATCTTAAGGTAAAAATCTGCGTATGATGGAATGGGAAGCTTAGTCACAGTCTCAGTCTTTCTTTTCTCAATCATTGTGGGAATTCCATCAGTTATCAACTTTGTTTTCAGTCTTCTGGTTTTTTAATTGATTTTGTGCTTTGTGACCTATTGAACTCAAAGTCATCATCTCTTAACATTGTGAACCTGGAAGGTTTTGGACAGTTAATTGGTGCTCATCAATACAAACCAAATAGAAGTCACTGAAGTCATTGTCTGGGCTCTCAGACACTGTCTGTGAGGGAACTGAGCACTAATTGTTAAAAAAATATGAATGTGGTAAGCATGATTTTGTTTAACTAATATATGAATACTTAGCTCATTAAAACTGACAGTAAGAGAAAAGTGTAAAAAATTAAGTAAAATGAGCTGCAAGGAGGAGTTATCTAAAGATACGTGTTACTGGGCAACCTTGGAAATACCCACGCGGTATATTTGATATGTCACTATCTGTTAACTGATTATTTAAATGAAATATAAACATACCATAGCAAAATGTATATTCCTTATAATTAAGCAGGTGCTGATATTTAGCAGTGAGTGTTTTATTTAGCAGTGAGATCGTAGTGTGAGTGTTAATGAGTGCTCTTTAATTTTGGTAAAATATTCAGTTAATATTTTCAGGAATATCCCTTAAAAAGGCAATAAAATCATGCTCCTGGATTTTAAAAACTTGATTTTAACTTAAGTATAGAAAATTCAAATAAGAGTCCATGAAAGCCAACCTGAAATTTATCTCCTTTCTTCTAGTGGAATTTTTTCTTTTTTTTTTTCCCCTATAAAAGTGAAACTTCGAAGCAAATTGTGAAAATCAACCATTTCTGTGGTGTAACATCACTGTATTATAATTCTTAGCAAGATAAAGTGGGACATATTAAAATCATGGAATTGTTTAGTTTGGAAAAGACTTTTAAGATTATCAAGTCTAACCTTTAATTATGGAGAATCCCTTTAAGCTTTTCCCATTGACTTAAAAAAATGTTGTTTTTTTTTTTCATTTAAATGGAATAATTGATCATTCTTTCGTCTCCAGAGAGGTTCCTCAGAAGAATATAGGCACCAAGTGGTAGACCAACTTCACAACCAATTTTTTTCTGATTCTGTGGTAATTATATCCTAATGAGTGCACTTTGGAAACTGTATTGACTCACTGCTTGCCACTCAGAATAGCACCACTGGGTGCTTTTTTTTTAGTAGCTGGAAATGGTGGTTACTCTAATTTAAGCAAATTTCCCACTGATACTACTCAGAGAAGCACTGAGGTTTGCATAGTTGGAGTTCAGCTCTGTAATATGTGAGGATTATGGAAAGACACACCTGATGTGAAGTGAGCAGAACTACATGGGGTGAGTAGCATTCTGTTTGGAAGTATTTGCATGGTTGACCTTTAAATCAGTGTCAAATAACAGCATATGGACTTGAGAAGGGAATTAACAAGTTGTAGTTAAAATATGATTTTTCGGTTGTTTTAAGCACTTCATTTAATTTCCCTCTGTGTATATTCAGCTCTGCTGTGGTTTTTGTCTTAATAAAACAGCTTCCAATTGTCTGATCTCTTTGTGTTTGACAAGCTGCTCTTTTTCAACACAACAATCTAACTTTGAAAGCTATTTACATTCAGTGGATGCCTTTGCTTCAGGCCACATAAAGGGATCAACCAAAACTGCCACTTTGGGCTGCGAGGACTACTTTTGAAAGTTTGCTTTTGCGGCTTGTTTTGTGGAGCAACAGTGACAACCAGCGGCCAGTCCCTTAAAGTTGGCCAAGTTACTCCTTGTGGGTGTCCTGCAGATTTCCAGCCACTCACGTTCATTCCTTCCCAACATGAACGATTTTATGATTCAAAAGTAAAGGGCAGAGCTAATTCATTTCCTTTTACTTGTCTGAATTCTGGTGATGAGTTTAAAAGAAAAGAGTGCTTCTCTTCTCAAGAACAGATGTGCTCTCACAATTCAGTGCAGAGCTGCCACATTCAGACCAAAAGGTCCCTGCTGACCCATGTTGTCCATATTTCAGTCACATATCTGCATATGTATGACCACTAAAAGTTTCTGTTCCTTTCTGGTGGTACATGACACAGAACAAATCAGACTAACTGTGCAAAGCAAATCCAGCTTTAGTTCTTCTGAAGAGAGAAGAGTCAGGTATAAAGGTCACCCTTTGCTATTGATGGGCAGTTAATACACATAATACATGGCACTTGGATATAAATAATTTGAGAATAGCTCGTGTTGCCTGAATTTTAGTTCAATATTTCTTCCTTAAAAATACAGATTTGATCTGAGAGAGAGAAAGAGAGAGTGACTGCTGACAGTGAAGCTATAGAAGCCCGAGAAAAAATAATCTTATCCGCTGCTTTTTAACTTAAAGAATGAAAGTATCACTTATGCTCTGAAGTTTGAGGTAGCTGTGCATCGGAATAGATGGGACTATTTTTGTGGAGAGGTGCCCTTAAATTTGAGGAAGATGCCAGGCCTCAGCCCAAAGTAATTTCATTTATATTGTTTACAATTATTCCATGCATAACATTTTACGGCTTAACACAAGGTAAATAGTTTACATCAGACTAGAAATACCAGCCCTCTAAGCATCTTATGACATTTCTCCTACTTACCAAAGGTTTTCCCCCTTCTACACTAAAAATAATAAAAAACCCAACAAAACAAAACAAAACAAAACAAAAAACAAAAAAACCCCAAACCAAACCAAACCAACAAACAAAAAAAACCAAACAAAAACCAAAACCCCAAACCTGTGACTGGTGAGCAAAGGTAAAAAGAAAGAAAGAAAAAAAAAGAATCTCCAGACCTTCATTTCCTCTTCTCTGGCACAGTTTTATGAGTGCTTATGGCAAATTTGCTTCTGTAATCATAACTTGAACCCATCTGGGGATGAGATTGGCTGCTAGCTTAGTATTTCCACTTAACATATTCATGATTAGCATGCACAGAAGGAGTAGAATTAGGATGAATGTTTTTGGAACAGTGCAGATAAATCCTCATAAATGTAGTACAACAGCTCTGGAAATGCACAGTACTGAAATGTAATGAAGCTGAACTCTGTAGAGAGTTTGGTATTCTCAGTACCATGCCTCTCCTAATGAACTCATTTAGATTAGAAAATGGATTTAATATTTTATTGGAATTAACCTGAGCCAGTAAAGAGGATTACAATTTCTTTCCATAAATATGGTGATATTACAGGGTGAGGTAGCATGTTACATGAATATTAAGCATTTTATGAGCATTGTCATGAAGCCAGAAAGAGTATAAGGTAATTAGGTTCTAATATAGTGATACTGTTCTTATAGTAATTAAATTTGAAAAGTGATAAAAATGTATTTGAAAATTATTTAAATCCATATTTTGTTGCATTGAACAATTTTAATAGTGCTTAAAATGAAAAGTATGGCATGTTTTCCCCTAACAATCAATTTCAACAGTTTGTATTTTAACATGGAAAACTAAAAATGCTGTGAGTCTTTAAGGCAGGGAAGAAGACACATTCCAGGAAAGATTTGAATAGTTTGTTCCATTTTCTTTAGAACAGTATCTGCTGGTGGGAGAAAACATACAGAAATCAGGAAAAAAAGTTGACATAAATGTATTATTTTCCTTTGTTTTTCAAAACCTTGCAAAGTTAGTCCCAGTGTTGTTTCTGTCTCTTAGACTGTCTTTTATAGTCACAAACGTGTCCTTAATCAAAGTCTGTGTTCTTCTACTTTTGAAAGGTTATTTACTGAGAAAAAGACTAAATCATTGTCATCTTAGTCGTCTTTACAGATGTCACTTAGAAAACCCTCAAAAAAACCAGAGTACTGCAAAAGCTTTGTAAAGCTTTTTTGAGATTTACTATGAGCAATTTAGGTTTTTTTTTTAAAAAAGAAATTTATGATCTGAAATTGATTTTCAATATAGACTCTCCGTAAACATCATCTCCTGAATATCTGAACAATTACTAATTTTACTGACTGGAACTGATTGAGGGAAGTACATGACAAATACAGGTAAAGTTGGACAATTTGGAATAGATCCAGTTGGATATATGGACTGACTTCTTGAGGGAATTTCCACTCTCCATCCAAGCATTTCACTTAAAATGCCTGAACGCACAGGATTAATGTGTAAGGGCACCAAGGATTGTTTCCTCTGCAGGAACCTTTCAGCAAATTAGTTTGACGATGGAGTAACATTTACAACCTCTTTAGGTTATGAGAAAGATCAACAACATAAGACCTGGTGCAGTCAGTAGTCACAGTCTTGTTGTTTTTGCTGAAAAAAAATGATCTTAGGTACAAAGTGTTGGGGTGGGAATATGGAAAGGTAACAATCTCAACAAGTAAGAGCTCTTTGAGGATGGACAGAGATGACTAAACAAGAAAATACACCACGTCCTCACTATGGTAACTTAAATGAAATAAGTAAAAGTTAAATAGAATTATTTAATGTGGATTTTTTTTCCAGTTAGTCCTGAAATGTAAGTTTTGCAGCAGCATAAAATAAGCTACAGGACTATATGTACTTGATAATTTCTGCCTGTCCAGGGCTTTATATGGATCACAATTCTGAGGGATAGTCCAAAATTCAGAATTTTGTTGCATTGCAAAATAAATTGAGCAAGAGAATAAAAATATAGAATTTGATTTAAAAAAAAAATCACTTGAAATGTCACAGCTTTAGATTGATTTATTGAGTCTAAAAAGATATGTCCAAATATTTCCTTTTCTTGGAGAAGACAAATAATGGGAACTGCTTTATTCTCTGTTGCTCTGGGCCTTGTTATACCTAGAACCACCCTAGAATTTTTTTACTTCCATTACACTTACGCATCCTGGGAATTTTAACTCAGTTTATTGAAGAAATTGGGGTCCCAGTTATGAGTCAAAAATGGGGGATGATGGGAGGAAAAAATGTTTTGATGAGTCGTTTCAAAACACTTTCCATGTTTTTACTGATCAGAGCCTTAATACACTCAGAGTCTTCTCATTTTTCTTAGAATAACAGGTATCAAAGAAATATGGGAGCAGTTTGGTTTCAGGAATACTATCCCTTGAGGTCAGCTCTCAACATATCTTAATTTGCAAAACGTTAAACTACAAATATTTGTCTCATGCCTAACTGGGAGGTGATAAATTCTGTCTCAGATTTCTACTTGTTTTGAACAAATATACTTTGTATTCATGGTCTGGTGAGTCAATGTTATGAATTCTATAGAACTCAAACCAAATCAAAAAAGAAATAAAAAAGAAAAACAAGAAATCACACAGGTAAGAAGATCCCAAAATTTATTTTTTTTCACAGTTGTTCTGGGTTTATTCTGTATTCTGGTGGTGGTGTTTGTTGTTATTGCTATTGTTCTCTTGGTTGCCTGGATCTGGAATTATTTACGTGCATCACTTACGTTGGCATTCCTGCCATTTTTAAGAGGAGACGTTACAGAATCACTTATTTGCATAGTATTAGTCTGCTTGACCAGCAATTAGTTTTGGCACCAGTCTTGTACATTATTCTGAGTGCTTCCAGCCTCAACACGTCCTCAGGGATTCTGCCTTTCTCTCCTGAGTCACGGGAATTACCTTGTTTGCTTTGCCAACCGGTCACTGGATAGTAAAAAGGAAAGGAGAACAGAGCAAGGGAGATGGAAAGTAATGAAAAGTCCTGCTAGATACTTTCTTTCTCCTCTTCTCTCCTCAGCTTTGTTTAAATAATTTCATTTGCTTCCTAAGCCAGTTCTGGTGGCAATTTTTCCCTGAAGAGGTGGGAAAGCAGCAACAACAGCCTGTCTGGGGAGATTTGCCTCAAGGCAGGACTGAAATCCCCTCGAAGGCTAAAATGCTGCATGGCATTGTATGAGTGGCTCCTCTGTGCAAGAAAATCTCAAGGGGTGGCACTTCTTTTTATTGAATTGTGACCTTTCTGTGCCTGCAGAATAGTCCTGGGTGAAGTTCTGCACTGGGCTTGAGCAATAAGCAAGTGGTTTACAATATCAAATGATAGAGCTACAATTTAAGTAGGAATGTCTTAATAACACCACATTGAGTTGTAATTGTCCTTTTGTTATAAATACATTTTCTTCCTTGGGCTTTTATCTCTGTTCTCACTCAATTTTTTTCATTTTTATAATTAATTAAAATGGCAATGTTCTATAACCAGTGATTGAATTATATGATATTACTTGCCTAAGGCGATCAAAATTAATCAAAATAAGAAGTGAAAGTTTTGCTCTTTTTAATACAGCTGATTTGATTCCTGGGGTTTTGATCAAATTAAATGAAGGATCAAATTAACCAGTGATTAAATTGAGTAAAAGGCACTTTGTATGCCTGAAATATATTTTAAATTAATTAATTTCAAGACACAAAATATGAACTGGTGTTTTAAAAATTCATTTGTATTTCACTGTTTAATTTTCTAGAAACTATTTCCTTCTCAAGGTTAGAACCTTTTGCAAGAGAAAAAACCACACTTTTAAAATAATTTCCTTCTTAATCCTTTCATTTTTCCCCCTATACTTTTTAATGCTTGAAGAGAATCCTTTGCACTCATAAACTATTATTCCAAAGCTTCTGAACTCAGCCTACAAAGACTTAATGTGCCAAAGGCCAGTTTAGCACAAATCTGAGACTCCCCAGAATAGAATCTGCCAACCTGAGCAGACAATTCTGACCACAACGGACCTCGAGCTGTTGACATTTAACCCACACATTTGTAGAAGTGTTACCATTTTGTCATACAGAATTTCATTAGCCTTCCGTTAGAATCTAGTTCAGATCTTCTTTGTTTAATGGGCTAGCATGACTTTTTACTGTTCACTGATAGGTGTAAAGAAATCTAAAAATGAGATTTCTATTGTGGTGCTGAAGTGATCTCAGTGGGAACAAAATCACCTGCAATATTGGGGGTTTTTTTGCATGGTCAAAATAAAGCTTGAAAGTGCACTCGTGACTCCTACAAGGAGCTTGCACAGATTGATTGAAAGTGGCTGACCCAGCTGGAGCACAACTGCAAGAAGCTGAGAATAGAGGTAATTTTCTTAAAGGGTTTTTACTTAACATTAAACATTCCCCAGAATAAGACAATAATATAGTGAAAGGTAAGGTGAAGAGCAGGGTTCAATTTTGTGAGTTACAGTGCTAGGTAAGCATTGACTTGTATTGAAATACTTCTCTTCCACTCTTTGCTATTAATAGAAGTGAAATAAAACTACAAGTGTGTAAACATACCAATGATTGATTAAAAATACTCAATGTTGTGCATCAAGGCTGAGTGTTTTTATGCATTTGAGGCACTTAAAATTTTCAAGCTGAATGTATTGGTTGTAAGTGGAGTTTAATCTCATTATTCCTTAAGTCCTGGAAAAGGCACACTTAAAGGATTAGATTTATTTAGTGTGATCACCATGGTCAGTCTGTTGCAGGTATTTTTGATTAATGCATTTATTCTCTCAAAAGGAAAAAAAAAAAGGTTTAGCAGGAGAAAAGAGAAAATGAAAAACGAACACTTAGAGCAGTGAAAGTACTGTCGTATTTTTAGTAGCATTTATAGTGGTGTCATTTTGAAATAACCTTTACCAGGAGGTGAACAACTGGCACGACCTGGATCCTGACTGATTCTGTGCTTGGAAGTGATTGTTAGTCAGTGGGAATAGAAGCTGTGAGATAAAATTTTGGTGTTGGCAGGTTGATAGTCCTGATGATAATCTCAGGAGAAGTGTGTAAGACAGGAAAAGGCAGAAGCTGCTGGACAGTTAGGAGGTAGATGGCTGATAAACCCGGAGTAGAGAAGCAATGGAGAGCCCCTGTAGAGCTTACAAAGCCCAGGTTTATGGCCTTAAGGGTAAGGTCAGCTTTGCTCTACTGGCTTGTCTTACACTGCAGGACTCACCCTTTAGGATGCACACTTCCTTTGGGTCTCTGCTTAACACAGGTGGTTGGTGCTGTTGGGATGCACAGTGCCCACATCAAGAGATGACGTCAATGGTGGCAACCAGGTCTGCAGGCACTTGCAGTGTTTTGCTATATAGAAAAGCACAATCTCTTAGAAACTCGACACGTAAGATCCCTTACAGAATCTAAATTGATTTCCTGTCTCATTTTTTGTGTTTGGTAATGAATGTTTAATTCAGTGGGAAAAAGACCTTGAGTATCCTTTCCTGGTCTTGCTAGCAATTTGAAATTAGAGTTTGGACTTACATTTCAAAAAGTTTTTCTATTCAATGACCTGCAGAAATGAATATAATTCTAGTTATTTATTTTACATGGTTATTGCATGACAAATGCATCTTAAGATCCTTGGATAACTGCTGGATAACTGCTGGAAGTCATGGAGCAAAATGGTTTTATGGTGTTTGCTCTATGCATTTTAAAACTGCAAATAAAATATTTGGAAAATTGTTTTATGAGTGTTATCAAAAGTATTTTGAGAAATTATTGGAACTGCAAGGCAGAGTTTGATGCAAAAGGCCAGTTATATGACTCTATTTCTATTGCATTTTGGAGAGCTATTATATTTTCTGTGGCAGTTTTAACCTTGAAATCAGTGGTATGACATCTGTGAGTTCTTGAACGTTGTTTATTATTTTCTCAAATCTTGCTGATTTATAGAAGTAGTTCTTCAATCAGTAATATGTTTTTCTTTGAACTTATTTCTTCCTTCTTCCTACTTCCACTTGACTTTAACAACTTCAGTTATCTACAAAGATGCAAACAGTAAACTGAACCTTTTTAAAATTCTACTGCCTACCTGTTACTCTCTCTTTTTTTTCTCTGATGGATATAATCAAAATTCTTATGCTTCCTCTTTGGTGTTATGTACTTTACATGACATCTAGAGGCCAAAATTGATGTGAGCTGTAATTAATCTTTCTGTGAGGCTTTATAGACCCATTGGTAAACTAGAGATAGGAATCACACTGTCTGCATATTTAAAGTTGTTGGACATCCCAAAACAAATCTGCATTCAGAAACTGTATTTCATGGTGTCATCATCCAGCAGATGTGAAAGAGCTGTTGAGGGGAATAAAAAAAAAAGTGTGAAAAACAAAGACTGCATTTGTTTTATATGCATTCCCCTGTGTAATTAGTTCATATACAAATTGTACAGTGATCTAATTAGAGCATCTGACATTTGCCTGTGACAACCAGAACCCTTCAGGTAATCAATAGTGTTCATATAAAGTGCCTGATTAAATACACCTTCATTTCCATCTGCATTCTCAAGTTGATATGCAAATTCACCTTGCCTGTATAATGTCTAATATCTGTCTTCTGATTCTTGCTTTTAACTATATCTACTTCATCCATCAAAAGATCAAAAGGATGAAATTTTGATATATAAGCCATAATAGGTTATACTGTTGTAATTTCATATGCATTCTGTGAACTGCTTCAAAACATCTCATTCAATAAGCTTGAGTTTCGTTAAGCCATTGTTATGTGTTTTAAAAAATATGGAGAAAGTAGAAAATAACTCAAATTTCTTTAAAGATTAGGTTTACATAACTTAAATACGGGTCACAAACACTTTTTTTTTCTGGCTTTATTAGTAAGGGACAGTAAAGGTTCATTTTGTGATGAAATGTGCAGGAAAATATTTCCCTTGTTGGAGAGGAGCATCTCTTTCTGTAAATTACTCTGCTGTTTAGATCTGCTGTATTATTTTGGGCTGTGTACTTTGACTTCCCTTTTTCACCCTCTGAGACTGCATATCAGGTTTACTGTTATCTATGTCCTGGTAAAAACATGTCTCTCAGGATGCAGCCCATTGATTACCAATTAGCTAAGCTTGTTTCAAGTCATAAACACTTTAGACATTGAACTGATGTTTACACTGAACCTTCCTAACTAGTTTATGCTTATTCTTATAGCCTTGGAATTCAGTTTGGAATTCAATTTGGATTGCCAACACTCAGCTGCAGGTCCTCGAGTGTGTGAGGTCATTATCAATAACAGCAATTAGCTTCTGTGTAATGGTTTACCTAAAAGAAAAAAAAAAACAAACACAAAAGTCATATTGCTTTAGAATTCTAGAATCAGATCACAGTGAACTCTTCTTTTAGCATTTCTACTCAATCCCCTGAACTCTGTTTCAAAGTGGCTGGTCTGGGATTGTTGGGATAGTCTGGTGGCATGGCCGGGGCAGGCAGGGTTTCCTCCAGGGTGTCCTGGAGGTGGCAGGATGGCAGTGCCAGGAACTGGTGAAGTTGAAGCAATTTCTGTCATGTTTGTCTCCAGTCACTAACCCTAATTGGCTACAGTTACTGATTTCTTCAACAGAGGACTATTTTGAGCAAAAATGTCAAATACCACGGTGTTTTTTGGCATCTTGTGAAGGATAATAATTTCTGTGATGGCCTTCTGATATCATTTTAAATTATATTAATTTGGTACTTGACACTTTTTTTTTTAGTAGCAGACTGTGAACCATTTTAATGTTTTGATTTCTAGACCTAACACTGCACAGTACTATAACTCAACAATAACTATACAATACTTAAAAAGTACCTGAGATAAGCCTAAATTTTCATGGTCATCACTCTTTCTCCCCTAAGTGATACAGATATCTTTGAATTAATTAAATTTTGGCTTCTGTATTTCCAATAATAATTGTTTACTCTGGAAAAAACCCCTTACCAACAACTAAAGTGTAGACATAACACAAACACACATTCCAGATAAGTTTCTCTACAGGTTCCTGTCCTGCAAACCAAAACCTGACAATCAAAACCTAAAAGAAAATGAAAAAAATCCTCTTTCCCATTCTTATTATGCAACTTAAGTCACAATTTTCCCTTCAATGTATTCAAATACTTTAAACTTATGGAATAAGAAAGGATAAAGTTGACCCAAGATAAAGTACAAAAGGATGTTGAAGGTTTTATGTGAAATGCCAGGAAATGTTTATTCATAGATTTCTCAGAAGTAACATTTTTAAGTCTGTGCATTATGCACATAAATATTTACAAAAATAGTTTTTTATTTAGGAAATAATAATGTATGCTAAGATGCAAGATAATTGGCATCTCTAAGTTATTATTGTTGGGGGATTTTTTAAAAATGTTTTAGAATTAATTTGATTTATTGCCACATTCCCCTTTCCTCAAAGTATTTTTGTCATGGTGGGACTACAGATGAGGGTTAACAT
This sequence comes from Sakesphorus luctuosus, assembly GCA_013396695.1. Taxonomy (NCBI): domain Eukaryota; kingdom Metazoa; phylum Chordata; class Aves; order Passeriformes; family Thamnophilidae; genus Sakesphorus; species Sakesphorus luctuosus. The sequence goes on along the minus strand of VWZD01007336.1, from coordinate 49,534 downwards.
TGATTTCTGTGAAGTTTAGAGGTGGTTTTATTTTATAATAATTATTTCAGGGGAATCATCACATCCTCTTGATGGTTTTGTGCATAAAGAATGCATTCCTATCCTATATAGTCTAAGGAATATATTTACCTATTAGTTTTAGTCTATTTAAATTATTTCAGAACTTCAATACTAATAGTGCACAAGAATAATGAAGCATTTCTGCATTGGTTCTGATTTTTCCTGGTATCTTAAATCATATTTTATTTCTACTTTAAGAGCAGATTCATCAACATTTTAAAGCAAGTAGAGCATGCCAGCCAGCTAAGCTGGATTTTATGGTTGTTTTGCCTCTCTCCAGCACTGCTAAACAGTCAAAGCATGTTCATGATGCATAAGACCCTAAATTTGAAAAATTAGTGACAACAGCATGTTATATAAGGGCAAAAGGGAGAGCTCAGTCTCCAAGTCACAATTTCTACAAGCTCTATGGACAGGTAAGGTTATGCTTTTCTTCATCCACTGTTTCTCCAGCAGAAGGAATGGTGTGAAAGGGAGTCTTTCAGGAACTGTTGCCCAAGTATTTTAAATCCCAATTAAATTTTAAATCCCGTGAAAATGGACCTGAATACTACACACATTACATTTCTAATGCCTCCCCACATTATACTTCTAATGTCTTTTCCCACTTTCCCTCAGATTATTGACATATAACAAACACCAGAAATTTTGCATGCAAATCTGGTTGAATAATTGGTGCTGGTGTCACAAAAACCTACCAGTATTCAGTCTTGTTGTTGTTAAGTAAAATTAACTAATAGTAAAGGCTACTAAACAGACAATTATATACGGGCATTCACCAGCTATTAAAAATAAATTTCAAGAATGCATAATATTTTCTTTTTGAGGTCATTAGGAAAAAAAATGACATATGCTAAATGGACCAACACTTCTCTTACAGGAAGAAAATTTTAATTAACTCTAACTCAGATTAATTAACTACCTTGTAATTTCACAAAAAATTAATTGTTCTTACAGGCTGCATAGTAATTTCAGGGATAATGCACTTCATTCATCACTTAGAGCTAAATTCCTTGTAAGATGGCACTTGGTCAATACAACAAATGAGATTCCCCCTGAGCCTTCTCCAGGCTGAACAATCAGTCCCACATTCAGCCTTTGCCTACAGGAGAGCTGCTTCAATCCCCTAACTTCCTTTGTGGCCCTTCCCTTCCCTCTCTCCAATATGTCCCTCTCTCTCTTGTCCTGGTGAACCCAGCAATGGACACAGTACTCCAGGTGTGACCTCGCCAGTGCTGAAGAGAGGGCGAGTATCACCTTGCATGTTTGCAAACAACACAATGCTTTGAGAAATTCAGTGTGGTTTATCTGTTTCCGGCAACATCAAATATTCTGTGTGGCCTCCAGCTGTCAGCCAGAGGACAGTAGATCTCCCTTGGGTTGTAAGTTGTATCTGCCAGCCTTGTATGGCTGTCTTGGATGCCTGCATAGTAATGAATACCATATTTAAGCAACTGAATCTTATCCTTGCTGTTTGGTTTCATGGTGGTTTTTTTTTCACATTATTCCTAGATTTTTTGACTTGTTTTTGAAAGATTTTAGAATGATTTTACATCATTATTTTCTCTTGACAGCTGCTACTTGTTTTCTTGTAATATTTTAGGTGTTGTGCATTTTGTTAGGTATTCATCCCAGATTTTTTTTTTTCCTTTCTAAAAGAATGTCACTATCATTTGTATTTCTTGCCTTCTAGGACCTCATCTGTCTTCAAAATATCAAGTATTCTGAATAGTAGCTAATCATAAAATAATAATCTGCTACTGATACAATGTAAATATATCAGAAGTCAGTAATTTTCTGTAAATAAATTGTTGTCTCATTTTCTTTACTCCATTTGCTTTCCCACAACACGGAACCCAGCACTGGCACTGTGGCTGTAAGCATGTGGCCATAACTTCTGGACTTCAGGATACATCTTTCCTTCCACAGAGCATTGTCTTTCTGTAGAATAAAAAGCTCAGCTACTATCCACCAGGCATCCACAGTCATATTAAAATAAAGAATAATGCAATTTTCAATACATACACAAAGTTACACTGAATCTTATTAGTAGCACATTCTTGCCTGCTCGTGCCATCCCACAATCATAGCAAATGCTAATTCATTCCTAGAGTAGCAATATTTTTTTCACTGTTTTGAGACAGCAGACTACAAGCAGTTCAAGTCCAAGTAATGACCTACCAGTAGGATCTTTGCCATTTATGCTTTATATGTATTTCTAGTGAATAGACCTTTAAGAAATCAATGAAAGTTCTGAAATGGTCATTTTTCAAATGGCTAATCTCTTCTTCAGCTTTTCCATCGTATCAGATATCAGAATCATTTAAGGCTGAAGCACAAACTACTTTTCTCTCTCAGAAAATCTTTCACTTCTCTTTTTTATCTTGAGTTTCAGCTTCTGCTACTGGCTTTGGGCAGACCTTGGAATTTACATACCACTTTCCAAATGACTTTGAATTCCTTACAAAGACACGGAAAAGGAAATTAGGTTTAAAAATAATTATAAACAACTTTATTTTGTAGCTTTTATGTCTACAAAACTCTCATTGATTTCAATATGGGCTTATTTTCACAATCTATTTCACCAATGTGAATAATTTTATCAGTAGTCTATGGAATATGAATTGTAGATTTGGTCCTGATATATCACCTTTGGAACAACAACATCAGCAACAACAACAGAAAAAGTAATATGCTAAAAGCAGTAAAACTCTTTTATTACAAACCTTGTATCAGCTTCCAAGGCAAGAAATAACTCCAGTTCTCAGTGATTCCTATTCCTGCCACTGATGCTTTGCAAGTGAAACTTTCAAGACAAAACTACTCTTGAAATAATTGCACGTGTACTTTTGCATTGGAAAAATGGCAATATGATATTTGTTACCTAGAGAAAAAAAAAATCTCAAGAGTCAGGGTGTTTTAATTTAATTTTTAAATATTACTTATTTTCAAGAGTCAGAAAAGTCTTTAAATATTTAAAGTTGGAGTCACCTTTGTCTTTTAACTGCATATGCTAACGTCTTGTAGATTTTGATATGGGTCTTGGAATCTGTCATTCTTTGGTGTGGAAGTGTGTTGTATAACTGATAACTCTTGCACTGTAATGAGCAGGGCATGAAGGAATTTTATGTTTGTTTGGTGCCCCAGTGGAATCCTTGAACAGAGTTTAACTCCCTTAAAGTACAGATGGAGTGATTTGTCTTAATGAGTTGTACATTAGAGATCTACATTGTATTAGTGAGGTGGTGAGAAATAATTTTGTCATTTCACATGGGTGTGGTATAAATTAGAGCTATTCACTTATTATTTTATTTTCAGAAAAGCAATAATAAAGGATCTTGTCATAACGACTTTACAAAATAATCCTTGAGTTGCCAGACTCCTTACCAGGTATCGGGTATTTAATTTTAAACAATCTTCAGAAAACAGAGCTTGAAAATGGTAGTATAAATAGAGGCAGAGCGTATTTATATCTTCAGTTCACATATTTCAGCTGTCTTGTTCTCATTAATCAGAGTAAAATGTTTCAAAAACTAATCAATTTATGAAGTCACTCCAGGAGTACACACTTGTACATTTCCTTATTTTTATCATTTTTAAGGAGATATTTATTTAAAGGAATGATTTACAATGTTATTGATGTAAAGGGAGTATTTTTAGAAGGGTGTTTGATTGGACTTTTTAATATTTTTACTATCAATTATTATATTTTAACTGATTCCTGCAAGATTTTCTACTGTACCTTAATCTAGTTTTCATGAAATATTTTAAAAATTAGGAGACCATTCATTAGATTTGACACTTAAATGTTTCAAACAGCAAATTTTTCCTTTTTGACAGTTTGTAAACTGACTGTCTGGATAGAAATTAGAATTTCTCTTTAATGCATCTATTACTGATTCATCAGCCAAGTTTTGATGACCAAAGCTACTGACTTATAGCTTGCACTTTCTTATGGGTGTTCATGTAACAGTAAAACCAAATTCAAAGCTTCTTTTTGCCATGAAAAATTAGGAAAACCAAGGCCATATGGGCTTTCCTAATTGAAGACATATAATGTACTGTTATGTTATACTAATATTAGTGTAATAACAAACTTTTTGATAGAAGCAAGTGAATTATAGGGAAATTAATCTTACTAATGAACTCATCAATTGTGTTGATTGTAGTCCTTCTTCGCTTCTCAGAGGAATTAGAGAGGAACAACCAGTACACCTGAGGATTTTTCCTAATCTTTCCAAGTTCTCTGCTGCTGGAGGGCCATGTATTGCTCAATCAATGGGTAAACCACCCAGGGGATACAGACTGTGTGATGCTGCTGGGCAAGAGAAGAATAGCAAGCAATGCTGCTTTAGGTTTAAGAAAAAGTGCAAAATTCCTGGAGAGTCTCTGGGCAGCTTGAACAATGTGCAGCTCCTGGGAAGACCTTTAAAAGCTCTTCAGGCATCAGTGCAGCATCAAGCCAGCTGCATATCTGAATTCCCAGCTCCTGGAAACCCCCATTACTGCCTCCAGCAGCCACCTCCTGAGTTTTCAAAAGACTGATGAAGGCACAGCAGTTAAGACAAAGAATGTTCATGTACCTCTTTGTCCCAAAGGGTTTGCCTTGTTGGCTTATCATTCTTACATGCCAAAGGTGATGTATTCCTTCCCCAGGCTCTGCAGTCAAAACAGCAAGGACTCTCAGAGGCATTTGCTAAATTCTTGTCTCAAAGGGAAAGAAAGTCCCATTTTATAGACATGAATCCATTCCCGCTGTCTCCCTGCCATACATGCAACAGCCTCGTGTTGTGACTTTTTCTCTACAGTCCACAGTGGTCAGCAATGTCCACAGGCGATGTTGTGAGGGAAGACAACCAGCAAGTGCCATTGTGACATTTGGAAGGCTGCAGCTACTGAGTTACTGAGGAAAACCTGTGCTTTGGCTCAGGCCTTACACAAGCAATGGTGTTAGGATGTTAAGGGTGGTGCATTGAGGTCATTTACTTGAGATAAAGAACAGCACAGCGTGCTCCCTGAAGATCTCCAGGGAGATGCCCACAGGTGGGGAAGGCAAGGTCCATGGGATAGCCTCGGCCAGCCTTGGAGTACAAGAGTAAGGCAGATATTTGACCCAGGAATGGGAAGGTGTGTGGGTTTATGGCTAAACTGCTCTAAGGTCTGTTCTGCAAGCCTCTTGCAATGAAGATTTGAAGAGTCTCAGCACCAGGTGTTTTGATCTGTGACAGATTTTGTGTTCGTTACATAATTCTTGTTGCCAAAACCAGATTTCTCTGCCAATGGCAGCAAGATTATAATACCCGCATACAATAAATTTAGGCTGGATTAGGGATGAGTAAATCTGGTGACCTATAGAACCCAAAAATAGATATGAATGCTTTATATATGTTAGATACGTATGCATGGGCATACAGAACACATAATTGTCAGCACCCTTTTAAAGGGGAATAACACACTATACATTTATTCACACTGGCTTCCTAGTTAGAAATACACTTTCAGGCAATGAATCTTTCAAGGTGAAAAATAAGTATAATAACAAACATCTCATTATTAGATCTTTCACAGATATTTTGCTCTTGTGCACTGTAAAAAAAAAAAAAAAGATGAAACTTCTTTGAAGAATCTCAAAAGGACCAACATTGTTACAGAAAAAAAGAAATTCTACAGATAAAAGTGAAGCATTGCAATGCCTTGTTTCCACAGAGCTAGCACAAGCAAATATTGAATAAGAGGCTGAGCCAATTAAAGGCACAAAGTCCTTGCACTGAAGAAGCGAAGAGCTGCAAACTGGGAAGCTAAAATAAGAGATGTCAAACCACTATTTATATGTATAAACAAACATATGGCACAGTCTGAAAAGGTAAATAATTTACCTGGAAATTGCATAGACAAGACACATTTGTGACGATATCCTTGCTTGTTGGTATTGCAAATGTGAAAATGTATATATATTTATTTAAATGTCTTTCCTTTACACAAAGAAGGGGAAGAAGACTGACTTCCATCTGGTAAGTACTGATTTAAAGTTCAAGGCCCCCACCACACAATTTTATCAACTCATCTCTCCATGTTTAAATAATTGGCTGCAGCCCGATTCTAGTTTCTGATGAGCTCACAAAAGTGTTAATGTTATGTATCCCATGCATTTCAAACCAATGAAGCATGACAAAAGTAACTATTCATGCAATTTTGTCTAGGATATATGTCAAAAATCTATTTTATCATAAAAATTTTAGCATAAGGGATCTGACAAATAACTAAATCTTTCAAGAATGTTTTATTTATTCATCAGCCTTGTAAAGGGTTTAGTTGTTTGCACATCATTATGTTTTGATTCTGTTATTTGTGTTTATGAGCGTATATCCTCATTAAGTTTATAGCTAGGAACTAGACTGTTCACATTAGTTCAGCAAATGTTCCCATTGGCAGATAAATGAAAATGGTTTAATAAATCACCACTTACTACAGAAATCCCAACGTTTCTTTCATGCAGGGCATCAAGAGTCACTGGATACATCTGAAAATTTTGTTGTGCTAGTCTGTTTATCCACATGGCCATGATTGTTGTGCCTTAGTATAAATATAAGTATTGGAAATGCAAGAGAAAGGAAAGATATTTTTTTTAATTTAAATTATGAAGACATTGAAAGAGACTTAAATGCTCTAACAGTCAGAGGAAAGCAATTAAGATATAAATATGACTGACTAATTTTTAAGGTATTCTTCCTCTAAACAGAGACTAAAATTGAAGGTAAGTGGTACCCCAGAAGAAGACATTGCACTTAGAGAGCAAATGAAAGGCATGCCCAAAGCAGTCTGTCGAGATGTTGCAACTTCAGACTTATTGTAATTATTATTTATTTCAATAATAATATTGTTGTTAATATGAATAATGAATAATGATAGATAATCAGTAACAAGTCAAGACAGAAGGTGATCTGGGAGGTGGCTGTGCAAGTCCCATTCCTGAACAAACAGATGTCCAGCCCTGATAGATGTGCTCAGCTTCAGCTGCAGGTAGGGAAGACTCAAGGATTTGAGGAGAGGCAGGTATTTAATTTGAATAGGATTATTTTAAGGAAGAATTCTGCAATATGAGGGAATTGCTTAAACATAATTTCTGCATATATAGATCATAAATAATAAATCAGGAAGATTGCTGCTAAAAAGTTCCTCTTCTTCCTGATACTTATGGTGTAGTTAATAACATACCTGAAAATAGTAAATAGTGTCTGCATGCTCACAAATGAAATTATCTTGAAAGGTTTACTGCTGTGGTCATCTTAGAGTAAGTCATGAAAAATGTTGGAATTATGGAAGCAGTTATTAATTTATAAGGTATCTTTTGTTTCAGTAGATAAAATGAATGGATACCATTATTCTTTGCCTAGTGTAGTTCATTTGTAAAGCAAGTTATATCACAACCTCATGTAAGACTACACCCAAGCATTTTTCTTTCCTGTATTTTCTATAGTTCTGTAGCAAATCCTCCACCATATTTTATATAATTATGTCTTTCCTCAAATAGTCCTTGCTTCAGTATCATTCATTTATAAATGAAATAAAAAATTACTGACCCATGTCTGGGAGATCCTTGGGTCTAATGAGTTTATTAGTTTTTCCCTGATGAATTTTGTAGACTCCACTTTTTCCACTGAGATGGGCTTACATGGATCAATTAAGTGCAGTCACTCCTTAAGTGGAAAATCAAATTAAAAGGAAGCCAGAAAAAGAGAATGGTTGAACTATGTCACTGTGAAGTGAGATTGGAATGAGTCTATGAGGAGGCCAGCAGTCATCCTTGGATGATGCTACTTTCCACTTTTGCTTTTCTTTCTTGTCTGCTTTATCAGATGCCCAAAATACTGACAGCTCTTTATGCTTTCACATTGTGCTGCTGCCTTGGATAGAGCTGACTTGATAATACTGGGGGAAAAGCCTGGTTGCACCTTATCTACTCCCACAGAGAAGTACCTGGAATAAATATTTTGTTGAAACCTTCTGAGAAGGGCAGCCTCTCTCTTGGCAGTGACCCAGGAAATCACTTAGTACCAAAGAAATTCCCGTTTTGTTTTCCTGTGCTCTGAAAACAATGGACTGGACTCAACAGTGTGGTTTGCACATGGAGTCCTGAAAACATTTTCTGTGCATTTAGTGACAGAACCCAAACCTCTCAATTTATATGTTCACAGAAAAATCAACTGAGTATAATCCTATATTATGTATTTAATTGAGGTTTTTTATTATTATTTTTAATGGATTCACAGTCTTTCTTTCAATCAAGTAAGTGGCTGTAAAATATTTAGGACGTGTTCTGATATTATGCCACAGCATATTTGAAAGTCCATGTTTTGGATTAAATGATTAAAGAAGAAGGAGAAATACGCTTTATAGAATTTCCCTTTCTTTACTAACTACACCAAGAATTGTGCATTGGAAAATATTGAAAATCCCCCAAAAAAACTCATAAAAAGTTTTTACTCCTACAGTGGGTTTTTCTCAGTCTCTATTTTGTACATAAATTAAGTTTGTAGCTCTGAGTGTTGGTAAGGCCTTAGGGCTTGTTGGACTCCAGCTGAGATGCCTTAAGGCTCTGTGTGGAGGCACAGAGATGCTGAGATATTATCCCCTGATTAGAAAGCAAAGTTTTAATATTAGGTCTGGAGTTCAACTGTTCTTTCATTTAATTTGACATCCTCCTTGTTTGCCTTTCTGACATCATGTCACAGCTTTTGCTGAAGCTTCTCTCTTTACTCACTAAAAATAAATCTGGGAAAGAAAAAAAAAAGCCCCACATTGTTTATAAATGCCAAGTTTTCAATGAAAGGTGATGCAATGGATGCCTTTTGAATGACAGAGCTTCTGTGGGTGTCACAAAAAGCAAATCCAATGTTCTCTTTAGATTTTTCTTATCGCCCATTTTTAGGGCATAAAATGAACAGTGTTTCTCTATTAGGAAGAAAGCAGTGAATTCTCATTCATAAAAGTAATTCACCTGCGACGTGGAAATTGGGAAATGATTATTTCCTCATCTGGTTTTTATACCTTCTGAATATCCAGATATATATGACCTAAATGGGAGATGAGGGTGTTTTAACTTACATAATCATTCAGAATATTAAACTTTATTCATAAGTTTATTCATAGTTGGCAGTTATTTATAGTTGGGAAACAGCTTCTGAAAAGCTACTCTTCAAAAAAAGAAAAAAAAAACAACAAAAAAAAGGAGGTGCAGAGACAGCGAAGTGCAAGTGCAGCTGCTCCTGAAGGCACCGTGTTGTCACCAGTGATCTGTGGTGTCTGGAACTGTGGCCTCAACTGCAGGTCAGACAAAGGAGTTGAGATTTCAGCCAATAAATATGTCAGTGATTTGGGATGTCTGATTTTCAGGGCTAAGAACGAAGTAATTGTAAACTAGTCCTTTTTTCTAAAGCTTTTCAAAGGAGAATACTAGAGATATTAGGTACCCAGAGACTCTTTGGAGGCCTGATCCAAAAATTTGAAATTCTCAATTAATTTTAAAAATACCCAAAATAACCTCATGCCTTAGTCTTAATAAAGTAATAATTTCAGATAAAATTATCCTGTAGTGGTTATATTCTACCTGATGGAAGCAGAAATATTCTCTGTTGCTGAAGAATATTTTCACTTAGCAGTGAAGAGTTACTCAAAATTAAGCAGACAAGACGACTGAATAATGCATAAGATCTGTGACACAAACAAGAATATAATTCCTTTTTCCAGGACCCTGGTCTGATGCTTTATCCATAAGATTATATTTCCTGTCAAGATCATTTATCTAAGAATGGAATAGTAGAACTAGAAAAGATAGAAGGGAAATCAGCGGAGTTATGGAATGGTTTCTGTATGAAGAATAATTTTATAGACAAGGACTCTTCAGACTGAGAGAGCATTGAAGGGGGGAATATGATAGAAGACTGTAAAATCAAGGCTGCAATGAAGAAAATGAAGGATGTTTCTCATAAAAAAGGAGGGAGTGACTGTTAAGTGGAACAAAGTAGATGCTTATTCACATAATGGGTAGATAAAGAGTGAATCACGTTGTCATAGGACATTGGGGCTTTAGACCGGTTCTAAAATGATCACAAACACTGATGAAATAAAAAGCAAGCAAGGGCTATTAAATGTAATCATTTTAAGCACAAAGACAATAATAAAGATTAAATACTGATATTTAATATTTAATCTGTCTCAGAAAATCCATAAAACATAGAAAACTGGAAGCTGCTAGAGAATCCAGCGGAATATAAGTACTCTGTCCTTGAATGCTTCTCCAGGTGTCAGCTGCTGGCCACCCTCAAGAAATGGAGAACTGGACAGAACTTTGGAACTCACTTCTAATAGGAATGATTATCTAGGGTGCTGCTGACCCACTAAACAAGTTATTAGAATGAGGAAATGAAATGTTTATATCTAAAGGGTGCTGCTGACCCACTAAGCAAGTTATTAGAATGAGGAAATTAAATGTTTATATCTAAATGTTTGAAAATAAATATGGAAAGCACATATAGAAATTGTTATACCAATAATCTTACTCTGTAGGACATGACGAGGATATAAATGATAAGGATATAAAGCATCCAAGGAAAGGCCACAGAGATGGTGAAGGGTCTGGAAGGGACACCATGCAAGAAGCTGAAGTCATCTGGTTTGTTCAGCCTGAAGAAGAGGAGATTGAGGGAAGACCTCATTGCAGTAACAACTTCCTCATGAGTAGAGGGAGGCACTGATCTCTTCTCTGCAGTGACCACTGCCAGGACCTGAGAGAATGGCCTGAAGTTCTGTCAGGGGAGGTTCAGCTGGGATATCAAGAAAAGGTTCCTCACAGAGGGTGGTTGGGCAGTGGAAGAGGCTGCCCAGGGCACTGTTCACTTCACCAAATCTGACAGAGCTCAGGAAGCTTTTGGACAACACTCTTGGGCACAGGCTATAATCTTGGGGATGGTCCTATGCAGGACAGAAAGTTTAAGTCAATGATCCTTGTGGTTCCCTTCCGATGTACGATAATGTATGACTCTGTGAAAACTCTTCTTTTTCACCAGACATATAAAACACATGCCCATTTAGTTGCTACAACTACCATTCCAGGCTTATGCAATGATACGCCATAGATATTCATAAGCCCTTTGTATGGATTATTACTCAAATCTTTGTTTTTGAAGAGTTGTTTATTTTTAAGAAAAGTATCCATAGAATTGTATTGTCTGTTCTGCCAGGAATTTATTTATTTATTTATTTATTTTAATATTTATTTATTTATTTGGTCATTCATTCATTCATTCATGCATTCATGCATTCATTTATGTATGTATGTATGTATTGCTCCTTCCAAATATAGATTAAGGGAGAAAACTCTAGTGTTTTTTTGACATTGATTATGTTTTTTGGTTTACTTCTGAGAACTTTGCTGGAACTGCAAGGCTTTGTTCATTAAATTACGTAAATCTGGCAGTCTAGTATGTTTTGCCTAGCTCACAGTACCTATTCATTTTTGAAGCAGGTTTTCAGGGAATAAAGCTAAAGAAAAGATGAATATGTATCTCCTTAGTGGTCCTAAAACAAATGGGATAACATTCTGGAAAAGCCTGACTGTATATGGTCACAGATAAGAGTGGGTTTGAGCTGTAATACTGATATTGTGTTAATCCAGTTAGTCCTGTATCCTGTCTTGGACATTGACCAAAATAGACTGCCCAGGGACCGAAGCAGACATACAGTGATATGTCCCAGAACGCCCTCCCAGTCTCCACCAATTTGCTGCTCAGGGAGTGTCTGACCCAGGGATGTCTGTAAGTAAGTGTATAATTAATAATTCATTGTGCTCTTCCACTTTTCTTGAACTTGTTCTGTTTTCCCTTGGTGTTGTGTAGCTTTTTAGCATCCACCACGTTCCTTCCCCTCTTGTCCCTTTCCTCACCACTTACCCCTTTCAAGAGTACAGCTATTGTGCTCAGCTCTCAGCACAAAATAAATTATGAACATATATATCAAATACCTTAAATATTACTGATGCTAACTTTGATGTTGATGAACACAGGATGTTTCAGGAGAATAGTGTTGATCTGTGCTCTCAAAGTTCACTTTCCACCATTACTTTTCATATATATCATCTGAAACTATTAATCTACTAAGCAGTGCTTATTTTTTTATTGTTTGGTTTCTTGAAAAGAAACTTGGATGAAGGCACTGCACTGAAAAAGTTTGTGCTTGGTGACATTAAATGCCTTACTAACTCTTAGAAAGTAAGAAAATAACAAATCAAGAACAAACCAATCAGCCTCCTTCCCCCAAATATGTTCCTCTTCTGCCTCTGGGAAGTTGTGTGGTTTCATGCAAGAGAACCAAGACAGGCATTTGAAATGAAATGCAATATATCACTTTCAGGTCTGGTCTGAAAGGTTGTCAAGACCCATCACTGGAATATCCTTCAGCCCATCAGAACATTTCTTTGACAGAAACAGGACTTTTCATACAAAGCTTTCAGAGCTTAAATATCGCCAGCAGCTAATGCTTTAATCTGAGGTTTAAAAGGAAGAGCAGGAGAAATCTGAGTGAGAAAGTCTTGGCTAAAGCAGCCTCATTATCTTGTAGGTTTAATTTAAAGGTTATACCTCAAATACAGAGTGCAATATTCTAGGACTATTAAGTGCATATTTGCCAAAATTTTTTTTAATAATTCTTTGTGGTTTTTTTCTGTGAAAAGGATTTTATAGGTCCCAGCATTGGATGTTGCTTATTGGTTATTACTGATGTTTCTTACAGTTGTAAGATGGCTGAAATTAATATTGAATACCCATAGCCTTTTTATAAAAGCAATATTATGTCTGAAAGGATTCAAATTCTAGTCTTTATATTGTAGAAAAATATATTGCAATAAATAGTTATACACTGGTATTTCGGATGGCAACCTGTATCTGAGTTCCAAACAAGTTTCTGTTAAAAATATGGTTTTTAAACCCCAGCAACAGCAAGTGTCTTCTTTCTCCTCATACATTCAAAAAATGAAGCTCCGCAAGTTGGGTTTTCAGATAGATGAGAAAGGAGAATATTTTACTTCTACCCACATGATTCGTACCTCAGCAACTGTGGATCTCCAAGATTTTATATGAATCTAAGTATGTATATGTATGAGAATACAAAGCTGAAGAAAATGAAAGATAGAAGGAATGATATACCTAGTTTTTCACCCCTGATTAGCTTCATTTTTTTTCCCTAGAATACAGGATGGAAAAAAAAATCCTTTCTTTGGGGCTTAGGAAATGAATCATTATCTAACTTTAGATAAAGGAAAAAGAGGTTTTAAAAACTAAAATTTTCAAGGTTTTGCTGCACCTCTCCTGGCAGAGTCCTGCAGTTCTTCCAGTATCTAATCTCAAATTTATAAAATAACTAGGCAAAAATAAATTGATATTTTATTTCCTCCTTATGCTGATTGCAGAAATTTGTGGTTTAAAACAGATAAGAAGGTCTGTCTGGCAAAATTAATATTTCCAAAATTGCATCCTTCCTTGGACTTTCTACATAAATCTCCCTATTCCCATAGTATGAAAAGGGAGCATTATTTGTATAAAACCTAATCTTGCTCCAGTACCAATGCATGCTAATACTGCTGCTTGGGAGGTAGTTTTATCTGTCATCTCTGTGGGTAACCCCTGCTATTTTTTCAGGTTCCAGGAGAGAATCTATTGTGGCTCTTACATTATCAGAGGAATTTCAAATGAGGCTGGAGTAGTGGTGCAATAATCAAGTTGTGTGGGAAGAGTAAGAAACAGGATGCAGAGGCTGAGGAGCTTCCAGTATGGGACCTGGAGGACATCCCCACACATTTCTATGTGGCATGCAGAGTGGTTACCCTGACTAAAACAAGGAAATGAAGGGACTTCTCTTCTGAAACTGCTCTTGTGTAAAATCTATTTTTTTTTCTTCACTTCAAAACTATTTTCTCTCTTTATTTCTTATTTTTTTAAAAAAGGTACAATTAACTTAATAAAACAATAAAAAGTAAGTCTATTGGAAATTTCTGTTTTGATAAACAATGGGAGGATGCATTGGCTTTCAAATATTTACAGATATTCCTCCCTTTTACGAGAGACAAAAATATCACCAAAGCCATCAGTCAGGATTAGAAGAAATGTTGAGACAGATTTTAAATAAACTTTGTTCAAAGTGGTTAGAAGGAAAATGCTCCTTTATATTAAAACATATTTTCTGTAAAATAATCTTAGCAGGGGATACAATCCAATTCCATTTTTTACTTGGGGGGAAATGGTGAAAAGTGTGTAGTAGAGTTCTTCAGTGTCAGGACCCAGACCAGAGGTCTTATAGCCCTAGCATGATTCTACATAACATTCTAAAGAAAAAAATGACTTCGCTCTGCTCTTTTTTTTTGTATAATCCAAAATAGATGACACCAACAAAGCAGTGTGCTGTGCCCTAAACTTTGTGTTCTTGCCACCTACCCAGGTAGGCATATTTTATTTTCAGTTCCCTTCATTTTACTTCTTAAGGATTCACTCAGGAGACACTGTTAATGTTGACGAAGAGCCTGGTGTCACTGAGCTCATGCTGATAAAGACAGAAGAGAGACAGGCTGTTCTGAAGCTTGTTTGAAGATTAAATACATCTCACATCTACACTGGAAGGTTTTGACTTTGAAACCGTGAGAAGGTGCAGTGACTCAACGTGAATCAGAGATGAGGCAGTCTTAGCTGCCTTCCAGCATTAATGAGCATTAATCTAGGATGCTGTTGCACAACCATTTGCCTATTTCTAATGTAGATTAAGTTCCTCAAGCAATTACAGTTATGGAAATAATATTTGGAGCAAGAGGGTCCACATTATATGGACATCATGTCATCTTTTAACTGTCAAATTCCAACTGGTATTCAAAGTAAAGAACTGATTTAATTTGTTTGAAAAGCTACAAATGTACAAGGTAGAGATTGCTGTAAAATATCCATTGAAAGTCAGCACAGGTGCTGAGTTGTTGTGTTTTCATCATCTACCTTATTAAATTGACAGTATCTTTTTTCTCTATCTATGAATCAAAACCTGAAAATAAATACTCCCTATTTTGGTTGGTATGAGCTAGGAAAAATAATCTCATTTGTATTGCTGGTTACAGAGGATCTATTGTTGAATCTACAGTGAATAACAAGCTTTGAGGGCAGGGTATCAGATCAAATACAAGCAACAAAAATATAATTCTCCTTTACTGACAATCAACTTACATGTGTAGTACCACGTGATATCAGAGTGAAAGTTCTGCACAACAGATGCTGATGTAAGGTGCCAGCCCAGCCAGCCATTTTCATTGTGCATTCAGCCCAAGACCACCCAGCCTGTGCTATCAGATGCACACAGATTTTGTGGATTGATATGCAATTCCTTGCTATTTCAAAGAATAAGCAATTTGAGATGTTCCTGCTGTTCCTAATTACCTCTCAAGATTCAAGTTTCCCCTTGACAAGAGATTTTTGTCAACTCTTTTCTGTGTTGCTCAGCATTCTTCAGAACAAATTAAGCCATAAATACAGCCTTGTTTTGTGGCTGTTTTTGATGTGCCCAACAGAAGTCTGTGACAGTCCTTCATTTTGTTGAATCCTGAGCTCATTGCTTCTTTGCTTTACACAAAAATGGTTTCTTAAAACAATAAGCTATTTATATATGTAATACTTCTCCTTTACTTGTGCCTAATTGTGGCAATATTAGAAGCAGTCATCAAATTTCTTTGTTTACATTGTTTATTATCTTCGGGTTACAATTTCACCTCCTTTCTTGCTGCCGTGGCAGGTTCATTAATGGGTCCCATTCAGCCCTTCGATGTCAACCAGGTGTCCCAAACTTTCCCTGCACATGAGGGAACATCTTGGCCAGCCCAAGCACTTGTGGAACACTGATAGAATTCTAAACAGGTCCCAAGGTTTTTATAAATACATGTATATATAAAGTTTCTATTCTTGGGATGAGCCTGGAAGGCACTTACACATTCAGCATAAATCCTTCACAGTTAACCCAGAAAAAGTATTGTTGTTTCTTTTGGTTTGGTTTGGTTTGGTTTGGTTTGGTTTGGTTTGGTTTCTTTTCTCCAAGGGAAAGCTGCTATACCTTACTTCAGGGAGGGTACATCTACTGGTAAAAAGGGCAAAGATAAACATGATGTGAAAATGATAATTGACTCCTTCCAAAAGCTGGGTAATTATTTGCAAGCATTTCATTATAAAATTGTGCAGAGTAATTTCAAACTATTGTTTTTTTCATACCTGAAATTTGAATTGCACTTATTCACAGTTTTACCAACTTTAATCATTAATAATGTGTTAAATGAAAGGTTGAAAAGATCTACTAATATTTTTTGTCTATTTACTACTATTAGAATATTTTATTTTTTCAAAGAACTTTTAAATCAAATATCTTATATTTAGATTTCTCTTTCACATCTTTATCTCAACATTTAATTTTTTTCAAACACAAATTTATTTTCAAAAACATTTTTCCATAGGAGTTAAAAACAAGGCAGGGGATGGGAAAGCCAGTCTTGGGTCCTGTGTCAAAACAGCATTTTTTATGATCTATTGCTTCTCAGCACTTCACTTTTCTACAGAGTTCCTGCAGGGGTTTGCAATATTCACTTCTGCAGGGAACAGCATGCTGTAATTTTGCTTCCTTGATTTCCCTGTAGGTCCCCTCAAACTCTAGATCCTTTTTTGCAGGGATAATCAGTTTTCATGGCATCTACTGTGCTTATAAATGCAGTGCTCTTAACAAAGATATTGAGTCTCTTCAATAAGGATATGGCCACATAAGTATGATGTGCATTGAGGGCCTTTAGGAGGAGATCTTGGATTATCTGCATAGACCACAGACCGACGTTTAAAGGGAAAACGATGTAGAGAGCAGACAGGTAACTGATAAACTCAGATGAGTCCTTACAAGATATAGGATGTTTCCAGGAACCATCCTGTGTGTTCTGAAGGACTTTATACAAAGGCTTTGAATTATTAGAAAGAGCAAGGTATATAATATGGCAAAAAGCAGATTAATTCCTGACTCTGTCCTGAGTGACATCACTGTCTGTACTGTACATAACGCAACTACAGCACAATAGTCTAACAGACTGCAAGATGCACTGTTTGAAAGAGGTCAGATGATTAATAGAAATGTGGAAAAGCTGTCAAAATTAAGAATAACTACTAACTTAGTTTGCACCAGTATGAGGCCAATGGTTACATATGGAATAACATGTACTTGACAGGGTGTTGAACTTTGAAAGAGAATTAGTACTTCTATAGGGAAGGAGACGATCTTTATCTCCAGTAAAAAGAAAAAAAAAATCTTTGTGAATAATACCATTGCGAATAAACACAAAGCCATAATGATAATCATAAATTTGCAAATCTGTTTGTGAGAGCCCTTTCTCTCAGATCTCAGGAACGGTTTCTCATACAATTTATATTTTTTGTAATAAGAATGTCAAAATGAGAAACCTTACTTGGAGAATATTTATCTTAATTTTACCTGTCCAGAAATTTAACCAAGTGAAAATGAAATAGTTTATGGCTTTCATAATCTCATCTATTCTATTGTATGCTACTGTCGGAGGAAACCAGACCGAGAAAGAATTACAGGCGCTGGGCAGATGAGGACAGTGAGGTCTGGGACCCCGGGCAGCGCGTGCAGCGACAGGATCGGGACCATGAGGCTTTCTGGAGGGACCCTGTACCCTTAAAAGATGGCTACAATCCCACAAGATCCCACAATCCCCTGGAATTCTCCCACATACCCCTGGAATTTTCCCACACACCTCGTTCTCCCTATTGGTCCTTTTGTCGCTCCTCCCTTCCCTCCTCCCCTTCATTTGCATGTACCCAATGGAGTGCGTTACTCCTCCCCATCTCCTCCCCATCTCCGCCCCTCTTCCCCGCCTACATCCGGGGTATTTGCGCGCGCTCCTTATAAGCGAGCGCGCTCCATTAAACTTGGCTTTTCCTCGTGGACTCTCGCCTGGTGTGGATCTATTCCGTCCGGAGGGGTCGCCGGGCCGGGAGCGGGAAGAGCCGACCCCAGCTTCTAAGGGGCATGATCCTAGGGAGCGCCGCCACTTGCGGCTCGCCGCTTTCCTAGCCTTGCCCCTGGGAGCGTGAAAAACCCCTCCACTATATTAGTGGAATTATTAATCCACTGAGATGCTACAGCAGAGAAATATATCCTGTGATTTGGATTTTCAGAAAAAAAGCCCTTACTTGTAGTACAAGTTTTCAGTGGAAGGTTAATTTGAAAATTTGTCTTTTTTAAACTCATTTTTTTAAAAAAATCCTAAGTTATTTTGGTAATATATTGTGATTCTTCATAATTCAAAATATCCTATGCTTGCAGGCTCTCTATTTTTCATTAATCTCTCACTTCCAGTAGGGCATCTGAGTAAACAGCATGCTATTTCCATTTTATTAATATGTATTTTGCGAATCCATCATTCGCTGCTATTCAGGTCTATGCAATGTTGTAGATATAGTAGCATCCACTATCCATTTTCTACTTCATTTACTTAGACAAATACACACACTCCATATCACTTAGAAGGAAATCCAAACATACTTCTTATAATTTGTGGTTAAGCATCAGTAGTCCAAATTATTATTTCCATTGTTTCACAAATACTTACTTTTGCCATTGTGCTTCTCTAGTCACCTTCCTTGACTTGTAAACTTCTCTCACAGTAATAGGTATTTCAGATAGTTTTATTACATGCCATCTCTGTTTACTGTTTGCATCATCTATACAATGCATCCGTCATGCAGAAAGTAGAAACTACTTTTATCGTTCCAAATCATGAATGCAGCTGTAGGCCAGAGTCATCAGAGACTGTACAGACTGCAGAAAATAGTCTTTTTATGGTAGTCAGTTGCCTGTTATTCACAGAAGATTTACTTCAGTAAAAGAGAAGGCTCTTCAGGATAACCTTTAAAGTGCTGTTTCCACAGAGGATGACTTGAATTCTTACTAACGCTGTCTAAGTGCTCCAGCAGTGGAAAAAACATGAGAGGTTTTGAATCATGGGCCTTTATGCCTGTGACACATTACCTTCCAGATATCACCACTCACACTTCAATCTGTCAAATGTCACCGTGGGGAATGCAGGGTAATGCAGTCATCTTCTGCTAAGGACATAATGTCAACGATTTTATCCTGTCATACTCCAAAAAGAGAAATATGGTTAAAGATAACCTCTGGACACCTACCACGCAGGTGGATTGTGAAAGGCAAGCACTGAAACACCGTGTGAGACTGGTATTGAAGATATTCTTTCCTGCTAAAATAGCTTAAGGCTGGATGGATTTGTCACCAAAATGGAGTTAAATGGAGTTAAGACAATGTGCAGACAAGGTTGTCTTGTTTAAATTGCAGGAATACAGGGACCTGTGATGCAGGTGTGAGGTCTGCAGTTAAATCTTCATCTTAGTGTTTGACATTACCCTCAGGAATCATCAGTCCCTATTGTATGAAAAGCATTTTTGCAATTGAAATTATGTTTCAAGAGTGACCATGAGGGAGTCTCTGCAGCTGATTTTTTAGACTAAAATCTACTCTATTACACAACATACTCTTCTAGAAGGAGAAATCCAGATAAATCACTTCAACAGAAGGTAATAGAGACTCCAAGTCAGATTTTCTGTTCTTCTCCAGATTCTTTTTAATAGTTAAACAAACTATATTTAAAATTAACTGTTTTATTCTATAGGGCCTTTTTTTTTGGCAGTGATGTTTGGTTTTAGGTGGGATTTGCTGTTGACCCTATTGCAGTATGAGATGTGAGAACCCTATATGGAAAAAAAAACATTCCTCAAATGTACCAAGAGCTTTGCAAGCTCTTCCCATACATTGATACTTACAAGACATAAAAACAGTTGAAGCAGAATTCCTTACCTGTGATGCTTGACAACTGCTTCTTTGCCTCTAGACTTCCAGTGGGAATCAGAGGAATTGAGAAGTGACAAACTAATTATTGTGTGTTACCTTGCTGTTTTATCTTCATGTTTTCTATCCAATCCCCCATGGGAGGCATTTGCATAGTGAGGAACCCAACCCTGCAGCAGAGACCATTGTAAGCCAGAGGCTTTCACCAGGAAGAACCTCCTTTTTGAAAAAGAGAGTAGAAACTTTGGCATAAATGCTTCACTGCAAACCTTCATCCACTTCTGTCAGTGGATGCATAACTTCTTTGACCTTCTGCAGGTAATAATTTGCTTTGAAGGCTTCCAGTTCATTGTGAGCTATCTTCTCTTCTTTCCAAAAGAGAGAGTGACTACTTTAATAATAGTTTCCAGCAGGATGACAGAGCAATATAGGAAAACACCCTGTACTCTGTGCTCTCTAGATTAGAGAACTATCGTATATATTGATTTGCTTTATAAATAGAAACTTTGGGAAGAATTTCACTGAGTTTCAATCAGACTGTCATTTTATTTATTAAAAAAACAAAACACAAACACTTCCTCCAAAAACTTTTTCAAGAACTAGCTAAGTTTCAGATTATGCACTTCAAGAGAGAAGTTTTGTGAGTGAATTTTGAGACACCTTGACTAGAGAGACCTCTTTGTGAATCCCTGACAAACAGCTGACTAGAGGCAACCTAAATAACCAATTTACCTGAGCAATATGAAGAAAATGGAGCTGATTTTTAGCTGAGTGATAAACCATACATTTCTGATTTAAGTGTAATGCAACAAATTGGACTGTGGTTCTTTGAAGTTATTTCTTTCAGTGTATTTTTAAAGGGTGTATTATTAGACTGTCCTAATGCAAAATGATCAGCTGAAACTAATCACACTAATGAGGTTCATTTGTTCTTTGACAAAGCAATAAATAGTTTTCTCAAGAAAAAACTTAACTAATAGTTGAGCCACAGCCTTACAATTAATTTTCTTCTCCAGTGGCATAGCAAGCATGGAAACAAACAGTATATTTTTCATTTGCTCATCTCTTTGTAGCAACTGTTTAGCACAGATATGCTTGATTAATGGATTTAATTTGTTCCCTTCTCCTCTAGTCAGTTTTCATATTACAGTGGTTATCAGAGGATAGGACAATAATGTGGGCACTCTCATTGTACTATATTCCATCAGTGTCAGGGCTGCCTTCTAGCTCCAGGTCTGCATCTTTAACCTTTGTAGTCCTACCAAATCTCTCATCAATCTGTGTTACAGTCACCTTGGGAAGGGAAAACAGAAGCACTCAGTCAGCACTTACAGGTAGTAAAGTGTGTCATTATTTCTTACAAAATGCTGGCAGCAGTGCACCTTTCATTTCCCACAGAAATATGATTTGTGAGATGAGCAACTCCATGGTTAAGAGAGGAAAATGTAAATTAATAGTCTGCTTACTACTTGTAATATTTATTTATATTTATGTGTGTGTGTGAAAATATACGTTATATATGGGGGGGTTAACCTCACAGTATATATACAATAATATACACACATTATATTTTCCTGACTCTGTATATGATTACTGTTAGATACTTATATTTTGTATGCCTGTTCAAGTAACATCATAAAAAAAAATAAGACAGGCTTCAAAAACTTCCATTTCACAATGTTAGTTCCCTCCCAGTGGAACAGATATAATCATAGAGACTTGCTAAGGTTATTCTAGGTTTTAGGCTAGAAAAGTGCTGCATAATTACAAAGTGCCATGTTCCTTCAGTTTCTATTATACTCAAATGGAGTTTAACCAAATTCAGTAGGAAATATATTACTTCTGTACATGGCACATTACACCCTTTTGTAATAAATCAAGTTTAAAACATCATTAAGAACTACTGAAATAAAAACATACTTTAGAGTACCACTGTAGTCATGTGTGATATGCATTCTTGGAGGATGATGGCATGCAACTGAAAAAAACCATTTTAGTGAACTTGTAGTTTATGTTTTAGTGATTCAGCAACTATATAAATGGATTATATATACTCTGAGGTATCAGATGCATTTTAGTATTGGATAGCAGAGTAGATATTTACTTTTTTCCTCCTGATTTCAGTAGCATGGAAATGCTGTAAGAGACAGTCCAGACTAAAGAACTTTTACAATATAAATTGATGAGAATAATTACACAAGTGAGAAAAAAAATAGATATGAAGATGAACATGCCCAAAGTGCCAGAGCAAGCTGGTCTCATAGCCAAGAGTAAGCCTGAGATCTGGAACCTGCTGAGATGTGCAATCCACTGTGACTGCCTTTGTTGTTTTTATGTAAGGACCTTCCCTCCATGTCATTTCTGACATAATCAGGTGATGAGGACTGAATAATACTGTGATGCACACTGGATATTTTAATACTTGTCATATCAGGAGCAAAAACCTCTGTTATGCAGAGTTTACTTTAGAAGAACATTATACTAAAGCCTTCATCTGTCAATGACAATAATGGCCTGACAAATTGTGAAATATTGATGCAGATTTTTCTTATTTGTCAGGATCCCACCATTCATTTTGCTTATTTCAAAATGTGAGAGTCAATTGATTTTTATTAATTTGACTGTTCTCTTACCTGATCCATCCTAGAAATGGAAATTGTAAAACGATTATTACAACATTCACGATTCATGTTAGATACTTTCTTAATTTGATAATTTCACTATGATCATGAAATTTAAAGCCAAATAAAAATGAATATATAAAAATATAAAAAATGGGGGTTTGTTTATTTAACAATGATATTTTAGAAACATTTATGAAACTATTGGCCGAGATGATAATTTTGAAAACTGTCATTCTAGTCCTGTTTTTTAAATTTGTAGGTTTCTTTGTGTTTGCTTCTTAAAGACTTTTTTCCCTCACTCAGTTAAAGAAAGTTTGGTTTGCCAAAGCAAGTTTAGGATGGTCACACATACATATTTGTTTCTTCTGGTTTTGAAAATGTCTGAATGAAATTAGTTTTGGCTTCATTTTTCTTGTCTCAGTGAGTATGCTTGAAACTCCAAAGGGAAAAAAGTAGTCCTGTTTTATCTGTAGATTTTTTTTTCTCAGTTGAATGTAAATTTAGAGTCTGTTCAAAATTTCAGTGCATTTTGTCTATGCTGTAAATTCCTATTTGAGTGAGTATTCAGGGAAAAAATCAAATCTAGAAAAACAGTGTTGAAATTATAGATATAGTGTAGCTAAAAGCCTTTTAACAGAGAATATTTTTAACTACTTGGATTACTTGACTTTTATCACCTTTTATCAGTTCTTACTGTCTAGGTTAGCTTTATAACTAATGTAGTTAACAAAAGAGAATTGAAACAAAATTGTAAAAATCAACACAAAATAGCCAAATGCTGATAGTTTTGCAGAAAGAAATTAATAGACCTTTCAAGTAATTCAGGTAGTTTTAAAGATACCATCTCCATTTTAGTGCTCTGTGTTACAGAACAGAAAAGAGAAGCAGTGAAACACAGAAAGAAAAAAAATCCTTAGACTTCTAATTCCACATGGCTGGTAATGTTGCCTCACCAACACTTTGTGAAATAAGAGCCCTTTGTTCATTCCTTAAATTTCCTATGTTGATGTTTGCCCCGGGATGAAGTCTTCCAAGATTACCTCTGCCAAAAGAGCTCAGAGGTTTCTGAGAGCACAGAATAGTTACTGTGGCTTTCTGCAGAGCCAGACATAGAACCAAGTTGGATTAGGGGAGCCACAGAGAGTCTTACAGACATATCTTACATGCCTCTGATTAACTCACCTGAGTTTTTCTATAAGTGGTCCACAGCTGCTTGTAGTTGGTAAATATTCAATGAATCATAGCGGTTTTATTTTATTTGAACAGAATTATGATACTTTGGAGGCCAACCTAGAGGTGTGCTAAGGAATGCAGTGAATATTTGAAAGCAAATTTTTACTTTCCTATTCTGATAGAAAAAAAAATTTACACACAGCTTAAAAAATCTGATGTGGACATAGTAAATACTTGAACTTCCTCTCAGTATGTGACCTGAAAAATGCATGGAAAAAGCCAACCTCGTATTTTGGAAATATTGCACAATTAAAGTCGACCCTCAGTACTACAAATACAAACATTCTACAAATACATTAGAATCATAGAATCATAGAATCGATTGAGTTGGAAAAGACCTCCGAGATCATCAACTCCAACCCTTGGTCCAACTCCAGTCCATTTGCCAGATCATGGCACTCAGTGCCACGGCCAATCTGCGTTTAAAAATCTCCAGGGATGGGGAATCCACCCCCTCTCTGGGCAGCCCATTCCAATGCCTGATTACTCTCTCTGGGAAGAATTTTTTTCTGATCTCCAACTTAAATTTCCCCTGACAGAGCTTAAGCCTGTGCTCCCTTG
>VWZD01007335.1:0-16238 GCA_013396695.1 Sakesphorus luctuosus | reverse complement strand
ACACCCTACTGGAGGCACATACCCCCACCAGCATAGCACATGACCTCATGAGAGCATGCAGGCTTCTTCCCCATGACAAGGGGGTGTCTGTGGAGAAGAGCTGTTGCAGGTTCATACAAACAATGAACAAAATGTCTCTTTCCTAATAGCCTCAGATCAACGGTAGTCTATTTTACATTACAATACTCTGCTTGGAAATTAGTGAGAGCACCTTTGTGTCTTTTATGAAATAACAAAACCTGAAGAAGAGGTGGATGAAGTGAACCCAGCAGAGGGCCACCAGGATGCTCGTAGCTGGAGTACCTGTCCTACAAGGGGAGCCTGACAGGAAGAACCGCTTCTGCCTGGAGAAGGCAAGGCACCTCAGAGCAGCCTTCAGCCCATGGGCAGGTCACTGAGATGAAGCCATGCTTTCCACAACGATACAAGGGAGCAGGATGATTGAGTGTGAGTCTAAGCTGAAACAACAGAAGACTACATTATATATAAATGGAAACTTTTTATTTGCCCTGTCTAATCAGTCCAGCATGGAGCAGATTGCCAAGAGAGGCAGTGGAGCCTGAGTTCTTGCAGCTTTTCAGGATACGGCTGGAGAAAGCCCAGAGACACATGACCTGACCTTCTTCCTTATGCTTTTCTGAGTAGGTGGTTCCAATGGGTATCTCCAGCCATCCCCTCCAGACTGCATTACCAAAGCCCTTTGGAAAGGAGCCCAGGGACATCTCTGTGCCATGACTATTTGGTTAAATTGTGGTATGTTGAATTTGATAATCCATGCAGTCTCTTCCAGTCCTACACATGTAAGACTTTTTTCTATTTATTCATTCTGTTTTTTAAAATAAGTTTATATTTTGAAACCCTTGCTAGCCCATTTTCCACTCAATGTGACTCATGCTGTGACACACTCATGTAATACTTTTTTGTATCTCAAAAATTCCCATGTTAAGAAACAGTTCTCATAAGCTAAGAAACTAATTCAATATGTTTTACCAAGCACTGCAAACAGTAATTCTTTTTACATATGTATACATATATATATATATATACACACTAGCACGCACACAACCTCCTCTAACTATTCAACATGCTGTCCCTTTATGTGCATAAGTGTAGTCAGTCTTTAAAGGTCAGTGGTATCCCTGGATGCAACAGAACTCACACTGCATGGGCAAGGTTGGTACACTGTATTTTTTTATGTCAAATGAATGTTTCCTCTTCTGTGATTGAATTTTCAAAGCTTGGGGATTACCTCAGCAACCATTCTGCTGTGCATGTCCGCTCTCTGCTGATTTCTCAAATGCACTGGACCTTGTTTACAGTCTTCTGCTGCTACTATGCAAAATTTTTGTGTAATTCATATTCAGTTTGTTTTATGTTTTAGCTCATTGCTTAGTTAATGAGCAAGGCACTGGGTACTGGAGTGTAATGGGGTGGGTTCTAAGAGATGCCAGAAAGCAAAATAAATGCACTGTTGAGAGGTTAACAAACAGTATCTTTATCACCAGAGGCTGCTAAGTGACAGGAGTTTTAAGGGGAAAAAGGACTAGGGAGAGAAAAGGAAGGAAAACCAAAAGTAATAAGCCGAAACATGTAAGCACCCCCACTCACCAAGGGAAATTGCTCATGCTAAGTTGTCTTACTGACCAAAACATTTAAATTCTCCAGAGAAAAAGGCAGAGATTGAAGTCCCTGGGCTCTGGTTGGCTCACTGCAATAACAGGCATCCTTGTTATTGAAATACAAAGTTTTCTCATGTGGCAAGCAAGCAACCAGAGCACAAGACATCTCCCCTTAAAATACAGGCTGCTAGTGACGTCTGACTGGGCAGGTGTGGCCAGTACCGCCCAGTCCAAGGTCTCCAGCTCCACCTTCTTGTTATATAATGGTCTTCTCTCTGCGCATGTGGGCAGGCACTGGAATTTCCCTGAGCATGCGCAAAATCACCTGGGAGTCTCCAATAAAATAGGTCTAGGGGCAGCCTTCCTCTCCTTCCTCTTCACTTTCTCCTCCAAATGACCTCTAAATGCAACTAGCGAATCAGAGGAGACTAATTATCTTTAGTTTACAGGGAGCTCTGTCTTCAAGGGCGAAGTTTCTCTATTATCAATGCTTGTTACCAGTAGCCAGGTAGGAAAAGCATAAACCTTGATCAGATGGCCTGCCAAAAAATGTCAACACTTCCGAATACATGGAGCTCTAGAAACTATAGCTGCTGATGGTTTTTCAGATTTCAGGCAATATTTTTCCCTACTATCTTATAAGAAACATTCCAATACATTAGCCACTTCATGCACTTTGAAGGTATTTTAGAGTGCTCATCTTTCAATTGTGACTCTAAAAAACAGCCAAGCAGATTTTTCTACTACCATTCAAGACTTCAAGCCAGTTACTTTTACCTTCTGTAACTCAACAATTAAATCCACTGTCTGGCAAAACTTGTTTTCCAAATTCAATGGATAACCTCTTTCTCCAGCTACAACTAAAGAGCACCAGCTCTGGAAAAAGGAGGGCAAGGAGCACAGAGCATACGGAAAGCTTGGGGTAAGGCCACAAAGACTTTAACCTCTGAGATTAACTCTACTTCTTGTCTGCAGAGAAGAAACCCCTTCACTAAACATTTGGACAGAATAAAGAGCAGCAGTGGCAGATGTGTTGCCATGGTAAATGCAAGATGGCTCATTTTCTGTCGGCTGAATCTTCTACAATTTATTATTTGATTTTCCACTATTTTGCCTGAGATTGCTATCAAATTAAGCCACCATCTGTCATTCTGTTTACTCCTGCTGAAGTGTGGATAATGTTGCAGCTTTTCCAGGCATCAGATATTTTCTCTGGCCTCTCCTAGAATTTATTTTATATGTAAAATCAACTGTCCAGAACCTTCTTCTGAAAGTTTGCTACATAACTTGGGAAAAAGTTACCTGGCCGTGTTGTCTCAAGTGTTTATTCAGTATAAGCCTGGTGTGCTTCTTTGGTTACTGCTGGCCTGGGAACTATTTCATTGTTGTCAGAAAATACTTCAAGTACCTCATCTTGCCTTTTTCTAGATACAAAGCAGTCAATCATTAAATTAATGACTGTTACTAATGAGGTAGAAAGAAGTGTTCACTAAATAGGTGCCCATCTTGATTTCTTTATCTTTTTCTGAAAATACTTAAATGGAAGTTGTTTTGTTTTTTCCCAGCCTACCATAGATCTTTATGTAACATATTAACTTCTCTTATTACACCTTCCCATACTCAGAGCTAGACAACACACTAATTTTACCTGTTCCTCCTTATTTCTTTCTTGTCTAGCTAGCTTCTATCTAGTCTGTATTTATTCAACAGGAACATTTGCCTGAAAAAAGTTCCTTGCCTTGATTGTAGCCTTTTGACCATCTAAAACTTTTCTTAAAGAGTTAGTTCTTGTTCCTTCTCTTTTGCCTGGTCCTTCTTTCAGAAGTTGTCTAAAATTATCCTTATATACAATAAAAGAACTGTCTCTTTTTCATCAGTACTGTCATTAATCCATGAATTTTACCTGACAGGATTCAGAAAGAACTGGAACAGGTTAGACTTTGAAAGGCTTCCAAGTGGGAAGGTATACAATAAAACTTAATGGAGAAAAAATCAATTTTTTTTCCCAATTACCTTTTAACATGAAATTAAAATGTATTAACATTTACAGAAAGCTTAAAAAACCNNNTTACAGAAAGCTTAAAAAACCCCAGTGAACCCCCCCCACTTCCCCCACCAAGCCCTTCCAAAAACAAATGGAGAAATGCCAGACAGCAGTTTGAAGAAATGAACAGGTAGGATAGGAACAGAACACATAGGATCAAGCAGCATCAGGTGCCACCTAAGTCAAAGACACAAACTTCAGAAAAACCTGACTAAGAACAGACTTATCATCTACACACATACTCCTCTCACAGGTTTACAATGTTCAATCTACTTGTATGTATCAAATGTGTAAAAGAGCTAGAAAAGGAAAGCCAAACCAATTCACAAGTGATATTTTCAATCATTCTGTGTGTGTGTGTGTGTGTGTGTGTGTGTGTGTGTGTGTGTGTGTGTGTGTGTGTGTGTGTCCTGAGCTGTAGTTTAAAGTCCCTAACGTGAGCAATGGTCCCTATAGCACATGCGGGAATACTTCCACTTACGTTATACCTGTTTTATTCCTCTTAGCCAGGTTAAAAGCAATGCTTTTAACATTTTAGACATGCAATTCCTCCCACTAGATGTCTGTAATGCCAATTACATTAAGTGATTTCTTTAAAATGAGAAATTTCCAATACTTTTTGCTTCTTGCTGCAATTTCTGGCAATTGGAATGCTCTTTCTTTTCACATTTTCTGTCACTGTAGTCCAATTTGTTTATGATTTGCTGAGTTAATGTCTATGTTACATTTGCCTCATTTGCATGCTCCCTTCTATTTTTGAACTACTACCTTCCTTAGTGCTCTGCATCCCTCCATTCCCAATAATTACTGCTCCAGCACCGGAGATACTGGTCACCCAGTCTCTAAAAAAACTCTTCTGCTTAAGGCTCTGTGAAAATAAAACTCATTTCACTATATTAATATTACTAATGATGTGTCTCCATTATTTGTATCCTCTTCCTATCTCACTCTTGGGGTCAGAAAACATGGAGCCAAATTTTTTCTTATCTTACCTGTCTAGTCTGGTTTGATATCATATAGGTTCCAGAGTGTACCATCATCATCCGTGCTTTTCTGGATGTCTTCATACTACTGTTTAATTCCTTCAGTTCAAGTAAAAGAATCAGGATTTGTGCTTATCTCCTCCAAAGAGACTGCATGTACTATTCTGTTCTTGAGCCACCAAAAGAAAAGAATGCCTATCATGTAATATCCTGTTTTACTTCTTCATGGACAAGTTTTTTGGCA
This sequence comes from Sakesphorus luctuosus, assembly GCA_013396695.1. Classification (NCBI taxonomy): domain Eukaryota; kingdom Metazoa; phylum Chordata; class Aves; order Passeriformes; family Thamnophilidae; genus Sakesphorus; species Sakesphorus luctuosus. The sequence continues at coordinate 11,348 of VWZD01007335.1, read as the reverse complement.
GTTGACACGCTCTCAGCCTGGTAACCACCTGATATCTCCAGCCATGTTGAAAACTATTTCTGCTTCTCATCTTTTACTAGGAGTCTCCAGTCTGGACTGCATATGAGAACTGGTACTGGGGTATGTCAGAGAAGAGTGGTTTTCATCCAGTCTTGTGGAAATTCCTGAAGAATACCAGGAACTAGAAGAGACTTTATTTTGACATTTCAATTAGTTGCTTTTTGAAAGGGTGATGTCATCTGGACCCACATAAGTATGTGCCTAGCTTTGTAGAGTAAAGGACTCTTTAGACTGAGCAAGGTCTCAGCTGAAGCTTTCTCAGTGGTATGGCTGAGGATAAGAAGGTCACAATTTTTTCCCACAGCTTGAGAAACATAAGGTCCCAGTGGGGTTCCTCATGCAAAACTGCAGAGCACATCTTTGTTATTTATGCATAAGCAAACACAGAGATACTAGCAGAGCTAAAAAATCAAACCATATGATGCTATAGATATATTTTGTTCATATTTTGTTCTTGATTGTGGATAAACCAGTGCAATCACAGGGATCAGAAATGTTGGAAGCTCCTATATTTTGACAATGACTGCCAAGTAAACTTCAGAGGAAAAACTTCCTTCGGATGAAGGGACTTCAATAACTGTTTTTAAGGCACATGCAGAGCAATTTTGATTTTCATCAACGTGATACCACCTTCATTGAACTCTGAGCTGCACCTGGGTTTATGAGAAATGGTTGGAACCATGATTATTTTGTAAGCAAATGGTGATATTGCAGCGCTGTTTCTAAGGTGTGTTTTTGAGCAGCAGAGAAGTGAAAGGGCCTAAAATTACACTGCAAAAACAAAGTTCTGTTTCAACTGGGCAATTCAGGGCTACATATTTTGAGTGATAGGCTGTGTCCCCTTTCACACAGGGAAAGCAAGTATGTACTCCTGATGCTGTAACGCCTCCAAACTCAGCATCTTCTTGAGCCATGCTGCTGTTCTGTCAGCTTCAGACAAAGCTCTCAGGAGCTTTTGGGGGAGGAGGGGAGGAGTTAGGGTTCCTGTTCACCAGGAACAATCTGTTCAGCTCATTGTATCCCATAATAAATAATTTTTAATGTAGAATTTGATATGTATGATTTGATAAGCTATTCTTTTTTCCTTTGTGTCCAGCAAATTCAAGGAATTTTATCAAATAAGACTAATCTTAGATTCTACTACATGTATTTTATCTGACTTTCAATTTCCATTTGAATGTTGCTTTGACATAACACAAATAAGAAGTTTCTTAGAGACAGGGCACACAGTGTTTACATTTATGTAGGCAGCTATTGAATTGTAAATGGGTATTTAGTTTAACATAGACATGTGGCCTTATCTTGTGAAGACATTGTTTGCATCCTGGTGTTAACAAAAATTATAAAATCTAGCAGAAGAACTGGAGATGTGGAAGTCTTATAGCAGATGAAAATTCACATATAATTATAGCTTCATAACATGAATCAACTTTTCTTTGGCAAACCAAAAAGAGAACAGGAATGAAAAGCATGCCAACATGAATGAACACCTTTTCTGTGGTGTTGGTATGGTATTTTACATCAATTCATCCCGTAGATCAGGCTTTTAACTCAGTTTGGTGTAATTTGAGCATTATGAAATGTTATATACAGTAAAACTGTCACAGTGGGGGTGTGCCTTTGCCTTTGCTAAGTAGCAGTGAGACACATCTAACACTGCTAAGCAGCCAGTACGCAGCAGGAGAAACAAATGTTAGAAGTTGGAGGAAGAAAGGTGCTAACGGAACTTGAGTGCCTGCCCATTTTCACCAGCACATCCCACATCAGGAAGTTGTCTCTCCCAGCCTGTGGCACAGCAAATGTAGGGCCTGCAGCTGTGCAGCAGTGGGACGTGGCCCATCCCAGTGTGCACAGCCCCTGAGCAGTGCTGGGTTAGTGGCAGGAAACCACTGCAGGTCCAAGTCCACAATGATATCAAATTGCTTGAAAGAAGCAGTTCTAAAACTGAAGAAGCTTTAACCTTCACCTCTGATTAAACCTGTTCTGAGAAAGTATGGTTATAAAAGTAGCCCTCTAACACTGCATGTGGTCAGAGTTCTTGCAGCTCCCAGCAGTGACAAAGGGGATAAGCCAGCAGCAGCAATGCCCTTGCCTCTCCTTGAGCTTTAACAGGGTTGACTTGGGCCAGGGAGTACCACTGGGTATGCTTTAACAAATTCTGCTAGTAATTATTCCAACAGAGAGTGTGCTCTGACTGGTCCCATTCTGCCTGAGGAGTTGGATGTAAGTGGCTTAACTCTGGGGTCTCTGGCCTTAAAATTTTCTTTCATGCCAAAGAAAACTACTTCCACAAGGGTTGCTTTCTGGCCTTTTCTGACATTAAAGCACTGCTTCATCTGTGATGGGATTAACCTGATTCTGATTAGGAGCCTATAGTAATATCAGCAGTCATGAAAACTGAATACAATGTAGGGAAGAAAAGAAAAAGATAGGAAACCCACTAGAGTTTCTACCATATATTTTTCCTAGCTTTTTTCATTTAAAGCACTATAGCTTCCCAGCAAGGTTATCAGGTGAAAGCAGGAATCTGGCACTCGATTTGGTTTCCAGCACTGAACGCTGTCCCATGCACGGTAGCAGTTCAGTTCCGTGTTATGACCCTGTTTGTCAGTCCCTGCCAGGGAGCTCAAGGAGCTGCAGAAGGTCACAGGCCACATATTGGTGGGATGGTGAATGCACTCACTGAGCCTCTTCACGTCCATGGCTGGAGATAATCACGGGTATAAGGTCAGCACCTGAGTATCTTCAACAAAATGTTGTAGAACTAAAGCATGAAAATACTGCACTTAAGGCTTAACTCTGATTTATTGAATTGCCAGTGAATCTGTTCAGACTTAAGCAGAAATATCCAGTAAAGAGTGTGTTAAACTGTTACTTTTAAAATATACTTGCACACATCTTCTGTCTTGCTTTTCATGCATTCTCAGTTCCAACCTCAGAATGAAAAGAACATTTTCCCCATACTGTGAAAGCACAACAGCTCTATGCTGCAAAACAAATAGTGCTCAGACCCTATTTGTTATAATTATTTTAGAGATGCTCTTTGCCTGCATTTGGGACTGATGTTTTGAGGTGGGGGTCAGTGCCCATGTTTGGGCCAGGCATGAAGGTTGTAGAAAGGAAACAAGGACAATGCAAAAAGGAACATCTTCACATAAGCAGTGCAGAGAAGAAAGTGCCTCTCATCCTTTTACTTTCCATGAAAGAAGCACAAAAAGAAGTTTCTTACTTCATCATATGAGTAGGGGTGCACATGCCTGTATGCATGTACACATATAAAAGTCTTGAAACGTTCTTAACTCTTCTCAGGGAAGAAAGACTTAAAAAAATCAGGCATCTGGAAATCAAGAGGAAGGAAAGTTACCAAGGCTGTTTAAAATCATAAATCTCATTTACAACCTCTTTTAAAACAAGCCAATTGAATACACGAATGTTCCTCATAATAAATAGATGTATTTTGTTGTGTTGTCAGATTATCTCATGGGAAAGATACCAGAATCTTAAAAGCAATCATAATCTGGTTATCAGTTGCAAACTCTATTGATTGATTTTTAAATGAAAATGTAACTGAAAAGGCACAACATTTGCTTTTAAAAGGTGAAAATTTTACTGACTTGTGTGGGTAGAGAATACAGGAGGCAGCTGATTGAAAATCTACAGATCTGATTGAAGAGTCAAACAGAAAATTATTCCTGCATGAGCTGAAGTATAGACAAATAGTCCACTATGCTGTGTTTTTGATGGCTGTTAGTTGATCTGGGATCAGAGAGGGGGCAGGGATTAATAATGTTTTATTGCTGTTTAGGGAAATTTTAAATGCAGCCACTGTGATCCTTTACTGGTTAGAGCTTCATTGGGGAATGAGAAATGACTCTTCTAGACAGTGAGTAAAGAAGCAATAACTACTTGGAGATGGGTTTTGCATGTCAAGTGGGAATTGCTACCTCTAGGCCTAACATGTGTTTATGATGCTGGGTACAGGCACAGAAGACTACTTCATTAGGCACTTTTTCATGTCACAAAGACTGGAGAAAAATTTTCAGGAAAGAACATTCATGTCATTGAGAGAAATTTGCAAATCTATAGCACAGTTCAATGGAAGTCAAAGGAAAAGAAGAGGGAAAAAAACAATCAAAAAAGTCCAAACTTCCAGATACATACTTTAGTGCTGCTGGAAGAGCTGGAAACTCATCTCAGAAATGTCAAGTATAGATATTTTACTGATGCTTTTTCATTTCTATGACAATAAGAAGGGAAGGAAAAGCAGAAAGTGTAGATTCCAGGACATAAAGAGTCCAATGTCAAGCTGCTTCAAAGGGTTCAGAAGCAGAGCCTGTTCATTGTTTCTTTCTGAGGTGTAGAGAGTCACTCCAGGAGGAAGAGCTTTTGTCTGCCTTCATCCCATCTGACCTTTTTGGTCCAATGAAGAGAGGGGACATAGGTGTGCTCCCCTTTTGACCTATCCCCTCATAACAAACCATAGCTGTGTGGATTTATGGGGAGAGAAGGCTATCTGGTAGACCTTATGTTTGTTTCAGGAGTTTTGAGGAAAGGAGGGGAAGTGACATGGAGAACATGTACTTTTAGAGTGGGGATTCACCAACCTGCAGTCACTGGCTGGTGCCCAGGTCCCCAGTGGCACTATGGGCCACAATTTCCATACAAACCGGGTGGCTGCATCTAAATTACTTTAAATGCTTTTTCCTCCTGGTCTTCTCAGATGGTGGATTTAGTCGCTACTGTTTTGCATCTACTTGCTCCTAGAACTGGGGTAGTATTGCAGTGATTTGATGGACAGGACCACCTCCAGCTCTTCCAAGGGAACTGTGACATCCAGATTTGCTGACAGCCCATTTCACCTCTAATTAGTTCTACCAGGACTGGTGTAAGACAGTGTTGAAATCAGTCTTTTATTACCTCATAGTCTGACTGCTCTCTCTGCAGCCCTAGACACAGTCTGAAAAGCCATAGCAGTCTCACTAGGACTCTGAAGAAATTGGTATTTATGAACAAGCTAAGAGTAAAATATTAAGAGAAAAACTTAGCTCTAACAATTGCTTGGTGCTTATTTCAATTAAAATAATAAACAAAGGCATGCCATTCAAAATGAGCTTTCTAGAAGCAAACAAGCAAGCATAATGGCTAATGACAAGGATAGCCTGCTGATGAATAACAAAACTTTTGACACTTCTAGCTCATCCTTTAAATGTTCCTGCAGAAGGGATTATCACAGTAAACAAAAAATAAAAATGGTGTGCCTTGAAGCACTTTTTTATTCTTTCAAATGTAAGAAGCTGCAATCCAGGGAAGGCATAAAAGAGAGTTTTATTTCCAATGTGATAATTTCAGGCTTCATATTAAAAGTATATAAAATTTTGTAAAAATACAGATACAAATAACAAGCATGTGAATATTGAAACAACTGGAATGTGTTTTATTTTCCACAGGTTTAGTTCTCCTTCAGCAGAGGTTTTATACCAGAAATCCCTATTCACATCTATGTATGTGACAAGAGGGACATTCACATATTTCATTTTTCTAGAAGTATCCAGAACACTGGGGTCTCTGGGACACTCAGGTAGCCTTTTCTTATGTTTCATGGAGAATCAGCTTCTCAATTTTAGCATCTTGTGCCATTTTACAGGGGGAAGCAGCGTAGGAGTAGAAGACAGGTGCATGCCATAAAACTGAATCAGAATTTGCATCCTAAATTAAAGGAAAATGTATTTGAGCTTGCTGATAGAACCAGACATGCAGGTAGTCCCAGAGATCTGGTGATACTATTCACAGGATTAAAGTTCTTTTGTAGCTCATAAAAGAAAATAGGCTCAGGTTTAACTATTTTGTAGCTATAGGGCTAGTTAGAATTTCTTGAAATTCTAAGAGAATGCTTTTTGATATAAAATTGTGTGTTTGATTATATTAGGAAAAAAAAAGGAATAGGAGATCCAGCCTGATTTTGGTACTGCATCCATTCTCAAATATCTAGTATATTTCATTTTTAAATACTGAAAATTGCCATGAGACCTGATCTACAGAAGCAGTGTCAATGGGAGTTTATATGTGTAGTTAGGTAGCAAATCCTAAAGGGTTGTTTGTTCCAATATTGAGCATAAATCCAGGCTTATACTACTGCAGGAATTTATAATTTCAGATCAAAATGTTATTAAAAAATCAGCATTATGTATTACAGTTTAAGGCTCTTTATAAATTAAGGAAGAGCTGCCAGCTGATGAGAATTTTGGTAGAGTCTCATAAAAAGACTTCAGTAAGAGCTCTGAGAGAAAGTCTTGATAAAACCATGACTTTTAAATTCAGTACTAATATATGAGGTAAAGGCGGATGGCCTAGTAAGTAGAATATGTTGTGCAGGAGGACACTGATGTTATTTTACCAAAAGGATGAGGCACCAAACCAGTGGAAAACAAAGAAACAAACAAACAAACAAACAAAAATGGAGGAGGATATCATTTAGCACAAACATACATAAGTGGAAAAAAACCCACAAAACCAAGCAGTTTTAACAAGACAAGGAGGTTATTGTCTCAGGCAGATTGGCTTCAGAATGTTCCTTCCTAGGTGGAAACCAAGGAATTGAAATCCTGAAAGCTTGAAGGATGGTGTCAGATTGATTTCTTCCTGGAAAAAGTAGGAACTGTGGTAAACTGTGAGTATCAGGCTGGGATAAACCCTGACCAATGCAGCTAGGAGTAGTAATACAGACCTGGTCCCAGCAACCCAGCTCTCAAGAGACCTTGATGCAGCCACATCACTGCTGCAATATTGAAGCTGATCCCTAAAAATGAGGGCTGGTCCAGTGGCCTTTGTGAAGGTTCTCCTCTGCTTACTGATAATGGGAGCTGTAGATGCTGGTGTTGTACCCAAGCCACTTGAGTAGGAGGTCTTGGCCTGTGGGTGTTTTCCATTTCACAAAGACTGAAGGAAAACATGCCAAGTTCATGCTGATGCTGACATGGCAGGGAAGCACCAGGGTGAGATGGTGCTCTCTGCCTGCTCTGCATGAGGGCACAGGCAGTGTGTGCTCAGTGGTGTGAAATAATGGTGCAGCGGTTCCAGCACTGGAGAGCGGTGACCACTGGGGGGACCCCAGCATTTCAGAGGTTTTATGGATTTCTTAGTAAGACTACAATAGCAGAGGGGATGAAATGTTGACAGAAGTGACTGCTTGCTTGCTTTCTTGCTTTCACCCATAGGTCTTAGCTCTACACCTGAAAAGCACCTAAAAAGCACTGGCTCGAGGAGGCTGATGCATAAAAAGCAGCTTTTGCTTGTAAAATCTCAGCTTCCAAATCAAATTTCACCTTAGTGAAAACCGTAATGTTTTTCAGGAAAATAATGTTGTCATGATTGAATTTGGCAAGCCTCACTAGCTTTACAGTTGTTATTTAGAAACACAGTGTTTGCCAACATGTACAATCATAGATGCAAGCCTCTTTACTTCAAAGAGGAAACAGCTTTGAAATGGCAAATTAAGTTCAGCAAATTTTGGCAACTATTTTAACAGTGAATTATTACTGATTTTTTTTCCTATGCAATTGCTCCATTTTCTACAAGAACTCCCACTGAGTAGAGACTTTGAGCAGTCTTCTCTGAGCTCAGAGACAGCAGGCAGAGTGGCACCACTTTAATAAGCTAAGGCAAAGCCTTGGTAAAGTGTTAAGACACATCTACAGTTGTCTCCTAAACTGTCTGATTTAAAGCAGATTATTCTTTGCATACTGAGGATTTGGCAGGCTGAACTGATATGGTTAGATTATTTATTTATTTATTTTTATGAAAACCCTGTATCTGTTCAGTCTTGCTTCCTGTTTGGTGCCAGGGATAGGTATTTAGGCTCCAAAGTTTTCCCTCAGCCCCTCCCATATATTGTGCCTGTAACAGTTGGCATTGCAGTTTGTTTTGTTGCTTGGAAACAGTTGCAGGAACACACAGTGGCATAAATCACACCTGACTCTGTTGCTAAGGAAATAAGACCATCTCCTGCTTTTCCTTCAGACCTTGTAGTAAGAGAGGCAAACAAAATTTATATTCAGGATATTTAAAATATTGTTTTAATTTAACAGAAGAAAAAAGGAAACTATGTAATGCATATCTGTAACAGCTTTCCTGGGGAACAAATACTGAAGTTTCATTCTTCTGGAGGTGATTACTGATAGCATAGAGTTTGAACACACTGTGTAAAAGAAGGCACTAATTATATACAACCTGGATTTGGGGCATAAAAACTCTCTAAACTTTATGGCAGGCTTTTAAACATGCAGAGCAGTGCCTCCTGCAAGCCCTAAAGTTTGCAGAATTTCAAAGAAAACGAAAGTAATTTTTGCTACTAAAAAGCTTGACTTTGGTGAAAATGGAACCTGAGGCAGTTTTAACATGTGGGGTTCACTGAGTTGCCCCAGGCAACCCCCCAGATAGATCTTCATCTTCACTGTCATTTGCCTGGTCCTGCAAAGGAGGCCAGTAGGGATTTTCCTGTCACCACAACAAGAGATTTGTTTCTATTTCCTCCAGGACCACAATCCACCCTGTGACTAAAGTTGACCTCTCTTGTTCCAGAGAGGTGGTGCAGTCATCTCTTGCCTCTGTACATTTCTATGTATTATGATCCAATTATAAACTGAGGGAAATTTTTGATCAGGTTAACTGATTTATTTTTTTTCAGACTGGGATGGAACAACATTATATATGTGAGGAAGTCTGTTTAACAGTGGTAATATGCAGGCTCCAACAGATAGAACAACATTCAACAATAAGCAAAACCTGACAAAAATCAGCAAAATGGATTAGGTTTATTATTCCTGTTGCTGCTGGTGACCACTTGAACAAAATATCCCATTGGTGATGTTATCCACATTTACTCATTCTCTCCAAGACATGGTGCATCTCTTCTAAATCATGATGAATGCTGATTAGAGTTCTGTGTCCATTGTTTCTGATGTGGTCCGACAGTCTACAAAGGTGGTTGTACTGCAGTTATTTTTTCACCAGTGCAAGGTTTATTCCAATGGGGGAGGGCAGTAAATCTTGGCAGGATGTATAGACAGATTGTAGCAATTCATGGATTGTGACAGAAACCCCTAATTTTGGTAAAATTATAAATGCAGATGTTTGCTTATTTCTAAATGTGATGTTGTCTTTAAGTACAGAATAACAAATAGTTCTCATACACCCCTTTTGAAGACTTATAAGCACAATTTCATCAGGATATATTTCAAACTGATAAACATTTTGTTCACTCTAATGGTGTTACTTACACAAATAAATCCCTGTTGTTCCCATGGAACACATTCATCAACATTGCTATTTAGTCCCATTTTGTTGAATCCATAACTCTGTGTCACACAGTATAGAGTATAATTCTCTGGTGATTTAACCCCAGTGCAATAATGGGTCTGTGATCTACACCAAAGGATCACATATTGATAAAACAAAAGCTTTACTGGTTGGTTGGGTCACAAGTGAAGATGCCACCAAGATTGAAATTCTCTTTCAAATTTATTTGCATTATCCCAGATTACTTTATGAATTTCAGTGGGCAAGAAACCCCCATTGCCTTCCCTTACAATTGCTGCTGCAGCAAGTTGTATTCACAATTGAGCTTGGATACAACTATAGACGTATTGCTATGGGCTGCACCTAGAGTACTCTATTAATTGATGATCCTTTTCATCAATCCTTTCCATTGAGGTAAGACATCTGATAAGGGCAATTGGTTAGTTCCTATGTTCCAGCTGGTATAAATCACTTGGCACTGAGTTTATTTTGTTTGCTAGAACTTCAGAATTCATACTCTTTAATACTCCTAATGCTGTCCCCAGGATATGGGTCACATAACTCCTTGATTGTTTTGGATAGGTGAGGGTCAGTCCATGCAACCTTGCTAACCATCCTGTGTAGAATGTACTCAAGAATGGTGAATAAGCAGGTTTAATTGCAGAGATCTCAATCTGCATTGACAGTTCCACTTATTTGAGGGACCATGAAGGATTAATAGCACGTTTGGTTGGCCTTTATACTTCATGGCACAGGGTCCAATTTCGAAACATGTGGAAACAGGGTTTCAACAGTTTTAATGGGAGTCTTGCAAACTGTTACTTTCAAGACTGGTATGAAAAGAAGTTTCATCAAAAGACAGGGGTGATCCAAAAAATGAATTACTGTTCCAAGACATATTGTGTTCAGTTCTTGCACTGAACTACAGTCATTCTCTACTCTGGATACTCCTTGTGTCAGTCCATGACAAGGACCACCACAGACTAGAACATTAGGATGCTGCCACCAAGGAATTCGGATCAGGATCAAGCTGCCCACTTGCTCACTCAAAGCAGTGACATGGAGCAAGTTGCATTAGTTGTAAACTGTGACTCAGTGAGCAACTGGGGAAATTACAGTCACAACACACGCTATGAAAGCATAACCAACACCTTTAGGGAGATGTTTAACTCCACACAGTCCTCATGCTTATGTTTTGCTTGTTGGTTTTCTGTGCAATCACTGATAAAGCCTTCACAGGTAAAAAAGACATGCGGCAATTTCATGGATGATCAACTTTCACGAGTCAAACTTGACTCTTCATAAGCACATAGAAACATTCAAATCTTCCCACGTCAGGCATCACAGACATGCTTTCTTAACTTGCACAAGTGTGCTTTGAGTCACAGAATCATGGAATGCCTAAGGTGCAGAGGCTGTATGGTTCAAGCAGAACCACTGAGAGATGGTGCCCAGGGACCCCAGTCACACAGCTTTTGGGTATCTCCAAGGAGGAAGATCCCACAAGCACCCTGGGCAATCTCTGCCAGTGCTCAGTCATCCTCACAGCAAAAAAATGTTTCCTGATGTTCAGAGGGAAACTTTTTGCTTTGTTGTGTTTTCCTTTGTGCCCATTTTCACTGAGCATGCCTGGCAAGAACCTGACTCAGTCTTTGCTCCACCCTCCACTTCAAGTATTGATATGCCTTGAAAAGTAATCCCCCTCCAAGTCTTCTCCAGGCAGAACAGCCTGGATGCAGCACTTTCAGCCTCCCCTAATAGGAGAATCATAGAGTCATACAATTGATTGGGCTGGAAAAGACCTCGGAGATCATCGTCCAACCCTTGGTCCAACTTCAGTCCATTTACTAGATCATGGCACTCAGTGCCATGTCCAATCTCAGTTTAAAAACCTCCAGGGATGGTGAATCCACCACCTCTCTGGGCAGCCCATTCCAATGCCTGATTACTCTCTCTGTAAAGAATTTTTACCTGATCTCTAACTTAAATTTCCC
>VWZD01007334.1:107801-190759 GCA_013396695.1 Sakesphorus luctuosus | reverse complement strand
AAAAATCATGACTGAACCAAACTAATGCTATTAATGTTTCTCACTGGATATGACATAAATAATCTAAAGTTAACTATGATCCTCACTTCAGTGAGCACAAACTTCCCTAGTAAAAGTTTTGAATTGGAATAGAACTCAGAGGAGTGCTGTGTCAAATTAATGATCATGAAACAAGGCTCACAGAGCATTAGTAGTCAGCTTTTGCCTTAGGTGAGACCAGGGAATAGATGCCATTCAGCTATCTGAATAGAATTTCTATGCTAAAATCTGTCCTTCAAAAACCAGGAGAACCTTACGGGACTTCCCTGTGACTTCTCCATTGAATGATTCTATTCTGGCCATGAAAAATACAATAGTGGATTTCAGATAACGACCAGAGTAGCCAACTAAAAAGAATCATTATTAAGCTGTTGCTGCTGCAGATTAAATTGTGAAAAACCTTGCTGATATGTATTACCTTCTGGGTTTTTATGTAGTCTGAAGCTTTTTGAAAGTGAGGTTCTGTTACACACTGATCCAACTTTACCAGGTGTGCATCATAATTTCAGGCTTCATAAGATTTTTCTGCCACAAACCCTTGTAAAGCCATTGGTTCTTTGGCGCCTTGAGTTAACATGCAGAGAATAACTACATATTATTTAATTTCTTTTAATTTGGTAAGAATATGAGCATTTTGGCAAAAAAGAGTTTTAAAAATATATCATGCAACTGTGCAAAAGCCTTACAACAAATTACCAGGATTAGTAAACATTGCTATAGTAAGGAACTTTTGTTACACCCAGCAAACACAAACTCCACACTATTTAAGTTAGGTACCCATAACTTACAGAAAATAAGTGTTTAAGTTACTCACAAAAGGAAGAAAAGAATAATGGAAGAGAAATTAAGAGATAGAAGAATAAAGAGAGAAAAAGAACACAGTTACCACTCAGAAGATCACATGTTGATGGCTTCAAAGATAACAGGCCAGAGGCCACAATGAAGACCTGATGCTGTCCCCTCATCTGCTATGGTCACTGCAGCCAGACCTCTTGTTCACCAACCACTCTCTGTCTCCTTAGCAACAGTGAGGGGTGTCACAGTTAATTAGAGGCTCCAGGTGGGATGGGGTGGGTGGTTTACCCGGCAGACCTTGCTTGAGTTCCAGCCCAGCCCTGTGGCTTCTGTGGCCACATGGCTACAGCCAGTGTGCTCTGGTCAAGTACCACCATGTGCCCACAGGGCCAGCCCAGCCCTTCCGACACACACAGAGACATGATGGTTGATTCAACACACTAATCAGTGAGATATAAATCTGGTCTCTGGCCTGACAGACTTCTTGCACAACTAAGGAGAATTTAGCATAATTTAGGTTCACATCCATCCTCTGATGTTGAAATAACAAAGTACATAGGTTCTATTCTGCCATCAACATGTGATAAATGCTTTAATAATATCAGCTTATCCAGGTCTTACTTTCCAGTGCTTGTGAGAAAATAGTGGACCCCACCATAGTTTCCACACTGCTGTTTAATTGTTCTGGCACAGGACATGGCTCATGTTGGGTTGAAAACCAGAAACATGCTCCACAGGTCATGGCATATACAGAGGAGGAGCGTAAGTGCTATAAGCAGTGGGGTTTGTGTGTATGCCCTAAATCCTCTGACGTTTTACGGGAAGTATGGTACTAAAGAACCAAAAACTATTTTGAGACATACTTAAAATATTAATGGAAAGACGGAGAGTTCTCTCTTTTTATATAGCCAAAGTAAAGTTAAAGATGAAAAGAGATTTTTCTTATAGCTCTGTTTCTCCCAGTGCTTCCAACAAGAAGTTGTACCATATTAATTTTTGACAAAATAATAAAGTAAGACTCAAATATCTTGATGACCTCTGGATTGTAAAGCTACTTACATGCTCTTACTTAATCAACACAAAATTGAAGAACTGCTGTATTTGCCAGCATTGTTTCCTATCTGGAAAGTGGTTACAGTCAGAACTCCCAGAATCCCTTCTAGCTGATGAATGATTAGATGCGTCTGGTGGCAATAAATAAACAAATACTGTTCTATATTTTCTCTGGTGTAATGTTGTGTCCAAGGATATATACTGCAACACTTCTACCCAGATCTGATATCAACCTCTACTGCTGGGTGGGAACAAAAGATAAAACCCGGGATTACATTCAGAAGCACAGATTATGCTTAAAAAGAGACATCAGGTGATCTGGAGCTCTCATGGTTTCTATAGTTCCAAGATTTGGGGTTTTTTGGGAAAGTTGGTGCTTAGCTGTTACTACAGACATTTTACAGTTTAAGGCAAAGAAAACCCCTATTTCGTTTCTTACAGTCATGATTCAGGAAAAATTATGTGGTAGACACATGTTCTGAAAGATTTTATTAATAAAAAATATTTTGTGTTATATACTTCCATCATTACAGAGAAAAAAATAAATAGAGAATTTGAGGTTCCTAAGAAAGACAAAAAAATGTTCACAGTTTACCCTGTATAAGATCTGGTAAAATACTAACTATATTATCTGATAGTTGGATCTTTATTCTTATCTAGTTAGCCTTCATTCTTTTTAGGTACCAAATCATCATTCTTCTGTTGTTAGAATGTAGTTGGTATATCCAGCAACCTACTGAAACGCAGGATTAACCTAAAGGGAGAGCAGTGAAAGGCAGAAAAAGTAATCTAATCTTTGTTAGAGTTTTAAAACCTTTTTGCCATATCACTGAAGTCCTAAATTTAGTCACAAATGCATTTTCTTTCTTTGTGCTTGAGAAGAGTTTTTTGTAAACTGTACAGTGAGAATTCTTGAATAGCAGCCTGACTATTTTTTCCTGTCAGCCCACAACCAAACTGACTCTCAGTCACCCTGACATACATTTAATTCGCGGCCTTCTGTGGAACTCGTGTTTTAATGTAGCTGCTGAGAACAAACACTATACTGTAAACATTACTGAGGTCACTGAAGGAGCATATTGCTCATTAAGATACTTCTTTTTCCCCTTACAGCACCGTTAATTTTACATTTCTCTGTGTTTATATGTAAATGTCAAAATTCTGCAGCTTAAAGTATTTCAAGCCAAAACTGAAAAGGCAGTCATATGAGTCATGTGGTTTCTTCGGAGAAGAGTGAAGAAGATGGACTATGGGTGAAATAGTCTTGATTTAGTATCCAGTGCTATCTTGTTTACTCCACTCAAAATATTTAAGTTATATTAACATTAATGCTCCATTTGGGCATTACTTGGCTTTTGATGATCAGTTGAGAAGAGGAGAAAAAGATTTGCAGGCTGATATGGAACAATCTGTTTGCTGTCTAAAGGCAGTTACCTTTTACCTTCCAGGCCTTTGACCACAGAGAAAAAGGAATTCTGGATACAAAATTCCCCAACTGAAAATGTGAGGAACAGCCCTACAAAGGTGTTTCTGAAAAAGCCCAGTGAGAAATGAGATAAAAATACAAAGAGGAGTATATTCCCCATGATTTGATCAGTATGTTTAGCAACTCAGGAAAAGTAACACTTATATTTTCTTTATTATAGAAGAGAAGGAGCAATAGAAGCATAAAATACAGAAATTACTGGGAGAAAAAAAAGATCTTTTACTGTAGTGCACAACATAATGTTTGTATTCTAGGTTGAAACTGCAAACAACTGGAGAGCCTTTTCAATCATGCTAAAGACTGTATGATGATATACCAAGACCAAAATGTCCCCTAGTTGCTGCAGCAGTGTGGTAAAGGTATATTGGCTATTCATATTCCAGCAGTAAAAGTAAGGAAAACTTGCCCTGGTCTTCTGGAGGTAAGTTGTCTATAACCTTAGTGTGTTGAAAAGGAAAAAGGGATGACAAAAAATGGGGAGTCTTTAAAGTCTCGTAAGGTGCCCTTTATGGCAAAATGATTCCTAGCCTCAGAGTAAAATAACTATTCCTTTATCAATGTATCACATAAAGTTCTTTACTCTGTAATCTTGCACAGCATTGTTTAGTTTATAATTTGTTTTTGAAATGTTTTATTCTACAGCATGCCCACAACAATAACTGCCATAACTTAAATGATGTTTTAATATCATGAGATCTCATTATAACAGTCTGCTTATTCAGTTTTTGCTGATACGTGAAGTAAGAATGCCAGCTGTTCTGGTTGAGTTACTGGGTCCGTGGATTACTACAAGGAAAATTAATATAATCATTATTGCTTTTCTTTTCTTTCTTTTTTTTTTTTTTGTCTATTTAGTAGCAGTCAGAGGCTTCAGTCAAGATTAGAGTCTCATTATAATAGATGCTGTACAAACATTAAAGATGGCCCTACATGGTAAATACAACATGCTGTTTTGTTTAGTTTAGCATTGAAACAAGCTGAGCTTTGTTTACAGTCCCAGGAAGAGAGGTCATGTTTAAATAATGTTGTTAATGTTTAACTAATACATTTAACTCAGTAATCTAAAACCTGCAAAGAAAAAGGTAACAAAAGCTATATTTTAGATCTGAGATTACACTGAAAACTGTCTAAGATGTACTTCAATGATTTTGTACTGACTGCCCAAATATTGTATTGCATACTGATCTGGGGGTGGAGAAATGGAAGTAAAAATAATTTTTTACTATCACAAAACAACAGTGAATATAGTAGCACTATTCTATTCCTAGCATTTATGTTTATTTAATAAAGTTATTGGTAGCAACCTAAAGAAAACTGAACTGAGTTGAAAAAAATTAGCGTATCATCACATGTTGGAAAAAAAATGAATGTGTGCAGATATGTTGCAATTTGCTGAAATACATTGGTCTTTGATATATATTGCATACTGCAGGAAAAATAAGTTATCTTTATATTTTATGTTATTATCCTGTGTCGAATACAATTTTAGTTTGTCATATTTCTAAAAAATATAGCCTCATTTCAAGAAGGCAGTCATCACTCTCTCTATATATTTGTCATATTTATTTTTAATCTTAACCATCACCTCAACTTGATTTTTCTTGGAGTGATGGAAAGATATGACCATCTTTCTTACTGTTTACCAGAGAAAACTCATCAGCAAATGGTTAAGATCTCTAAAGATGATTGTATCAATAGCTCATTCAGAGCATGACATAGAGAAAAAAAAAGGTACAGAGCATTTCAGACATGGTGTTCTAGTCAACACCTGGAATGAACCTATTCTTGGAAGTTCCTCATGTAAAGAAGGTGCTATGAAAACAGAATCAGGAATGTGTAGTAATTCAAACTGTTTTAGCTCTTCTTAAAAATTATTTTGTAATCAGTGTATCATGCCAATATGTCAGAATTCATTGCAAAGAGGGAGTTTCAAAATTTTATTCAAAGTTTTCTTCTTGTAAAATATTTCCATACTGTGTATGCTATCATTTAAGTTTAACAATGAGAAACCTTAAATAGCAAGTAATTCACTTTGATTATGCTAGTATAATAAAAAGAAAGATGAGCAGCTCTGTTTATTATCAGTTATTGGCTACAAGAAGAAAAGCTTCAAGTTTATTAGGCTGGGGTTGGAAAGGTCTTTGAGGATCTACTAACAAGTAAAGTAAGTGATTATTTTTTCCAATTTTTTGCTTTTGTAAGAATCCTCGCATTTGAAAGAAAAATATATTGTTCCAGATTTTTATGGCTGTCTTTATTTTGTGGATGTTTAAAAAAAAGTTTAAAAATTAACATCTATACTTGGTTTTTTTCATTTTGCGTTCAGCTGTATATTTTTAGGTAACTATTTTAAAATGACAAGAATCTTCAGTGTAACAATCTTTTCATATTAATATATGGCCTGTGGTTTAGTAGTATATTTCCAGAACAACATGTAACATGTTTGGTCACTGCAGTGCTTCCCAGAAAGAGATCAGCACTTTTAGTAACAGTTTATGACTACAGTGACTGTGTATAGCCAGTATGGAGCAGAGAAAGTACTTTCCATATTCAACTGTTTGACTTTATCATGTCCCTTAACAGTCTGTCAGCAAAAACTCCATCTATTTTTGCTATGTAACCTAAGAGAAATACCAATAAGTCAGTTACAGATGACTCATTCATAACCAAAAACATTGATGTCACTTAGTAATGTCAAAAATTAAAGTTCAGCATATCAGAGAAAAACCCAAGAATAATATGTTTGCCTGCATCAAGTAATCTTACCGTTATTTTGCAGGTCTTTTTACTCCAATCAGTGTCAAAGGTTATACATGCAATAATGAATATGTGCATGGCTCAGCCTTCATAATTATGACAGAAACTCTCAGAATATATAGCAAATATTTCAGTTGTAGAAAAATTCTGGTTTGGGAGCACTGTGGTAACTCTTGCAATAGCTCACTGTAATGAGATTTGGGCATTTTACGAAGATTCATTTTATGCAATACACAGATCAGTCAGAGCTCAAACAGTGAATAAATTAGACCCATGTTGCACTTTAATTCAGTGTGATTGCTGATTGACAAGTATTGCAATATATACACACTCAGCTCTCAGCCACCAGTTATGATCCAACTAGTGAGAGATGCCTCTGCCCGAATTAAGGTGCAAACAATACCATATGCCAAAGTCAATAATATGGATTTTATTTAACAACAAATGTGATATATAGAGCAAGAAAGAAATAGAAGAGAGGTGAGAGAGAGAGAGAAAGCTAATGTGAGAGAAAGAGAAAGAGCGAGCGAGCAAGCGTGCGAGAGAGCAGGAATGAGAGAGATCAAGCAGAAGATAGTCCCCACCCATGGATCCAGCTGCATCCCATTGGTCCTTCTTCACCCTGGGCTTCTTGGTGAGGTTGGTTCTGGAGACGTTCTTCTGAGGGACACCACCTTCACACAGTCCAAGTTCCAGGTATCAACAAAGGTGTATTCCCACAACTTGGGGTGATCTTTGTTTCACCGGTGACATATATAACACTTGCTTCCTTTCATATGGTTTGCCACAGTGGTAATTTTTATCCAGATGCATTAACTAGGATGTGATAACCAGATCTTACCTCTGCCAGGCCTGGAATCAGTACCTTCCTGTAGCAAATTCCTCCCTTTTGTGCTTATCTAAAGTTCCTGCTGTGGTAGCTTATCTCATGGTAAGTTCCCTATGTGACCTTGACAGTGTTTGAGACAGGCAGCTGTGCTCTTTACATCCTTACAATATTTTTGTAACTATTTGATATTTTCCCCTTTCTTGCTTATGGCTGATCCAGTTAATCCATACCATCTGTCATGATTTCTTATGAAGGGAAATGTCTAGCATGTGCACCTGAAAAAAGGGAATCTCAGAGTTACTTAAATTTGATCTTATCCAGCCAAATAGTTCCTGTCTTTTCTGTACTTATTTTCTGTGCTTCTGAGCTTTAGGGTTGGGATGGGGTTTTTATTTTTGTTTGGTTTGGGGTTTTTTGTTTGTTTGTTTCACTTAGGGTCTGTTTTGGATGGTTGGTTGGTTGGTTGGAGTTTTTTAAGGGAACAATAGGTGCAGAATAGAAATGGGAATCAGTTAGAATAGAATGCTCATGTCTTGAATCATATGATATTCCATCAAAGTGTCTAGTTTGTTTATTAAAACATCTTATTCTGCTAGGATGTCTATCAGAAATGTCGAGGAAATTTATTGTCTCCAAATCTGAGCCCCAAGGTACTCATTTTCCACCTTGCTCACCTGATTCAACCTCCAACTAATATACAGCATGGCTGTATTACAAAAAATTATGTCGATTAACTATGCTGCATTTTAACAGGCAAACACAAAATCCAATAGTAGCTTCAGCTGCTCACTAGTGTGATGATGTTATCCTATGTCCTATTATGGCTGCTTGGATGTTCAGAAGAAAATAGACTGAAGGCTTCTAAAACTGTGTCTTTTATGGCAGACAGGTAAAGGAATAGGAAATCAAAGGGCTACTGTTATTTTTGGTTGTAGGCCAAGCAACAAATTCAGCCAAAAATTTGAATTGCTCACTCCATAATTTTTAGTGTAATGAGACTAATAGTCAAAATTCTTTTTAAGTGATCAACACCTTATGCCCTGGTAGGCTCAATGCTTTGGAGATACATTTTATTTATTAGGAATTAAGATATCCGATTCAGATAATTCTGGCAACATCTTAGGTGTTGCTATAATTTCAGTGGCACCTGACAGCTGTAAGATATATTAGAGAGTTATTGCAAATAAGTTGCTTATCATGTAGCTTTGCACTGGAAGAATATTTAGTGAAATTAGTGTCAGTGTTAGTGACAGTGAAACCATTTGGCAAATTTAGCAGGGAATTTAAAAACTAATAAGAAAATAATGTGCATCTCATCCACCTTGACCCTGTAATGTATAAACCTGAGGACTCTCATATCAGGTAAGACTAACGTTCCCATCTAATCTAAAATAAATTTTCATAATTAATCATTTACAGAAGTATTGGCACCTCATCTAAATACCTGATAGCAACCTGGCTAGAGTTACCATTTTCAGGTAAGCTTCGACCAGTACAACTTTTCTATTGTGTGTGAGTGGCTTGAAAGCCATGAAATACAAAGGCACATTTCTTCCATGTTTGTTAAAAATTATCTATCGTTATTTTCTTTAGATATCAAAGTACTGTTTGGTCTAAGTGGAGAAAAATACTGCTTGTCTTTGTTGCAGGAGGGAAAATCCTGGCCAAAGAAAGGTAGACTAGAAATTTTTCAAAGTTTATATACCAAGTATGAAAGGTGAAAACTGGGAGTGGGACGAGGCAGGAGTGGGAGTGCTGAGACATTGAAATCACACCACACAAGGGGAGGAATGCTCCATACTAGGCAGAGCTCACCAGGAGTCTGCTTTCTTTGCCTTCATCTTCCATTGTAAGTCTGTACCTAATGTTTTCTTGGTGCATCAGCACGTTGAGGAATGAACCATCTTAATAGACTTCAAAAGTCTTCTTCTTTGCTCATTACAAGAACTGGATAATTGCCTGTCCACTGGATTATATCAGCCAGCATGGATTACTAAGGCAAGACAAAGAATTTCCTTTTACTTGTGCTTTTGAATGTATCTAACAACTCTCTGTCTATGGAGAGGAATTGGAGCTCTAACTTATAGTAAGCATGCAGTTTGGGTGAGGATGTGTAGGTGTTGTTGTTGTTTTGGGGGGGTTGTGAATTTCAGGGGGGTTTATGTATTATGAAATGACCTAATTATATAAGGTTTGATTATATTATTGTCAAGCATTCACTATCAGTTTTCTTGCTTTTCAGAATACCTTTAATGCTGATAAAAAGGATTCCAGCTGAAGTTTCCTAAAATGTAAATTCCATGTATTTGCCCCTGATTTTCAAACCTAAATGGTACAAACACTTTCCTTTTAGTATTCATATGCTTTCTGGGTTTATTTACAATCTGCTGAGGAACAGAAAAACACCCCTCAGTGTGAGTTGCCTTATCTTAAATAGTGGACAATGCAGCCAATGTGTAACACCATCTATTAGCATGTCAGTCAGAGTTTTATTGCACTCCCCCAAAATAATAGGTCTACTTTAAAAAAGACTGTGATTTATGATTCAGAATTGTAAGAACTCACTTTCTAAGCCAGTAAAGAAGACATCTGGGAAGAGTAGATCTCAGACTCTTTAAATCTCAGAGATTTTACACTTTATAAATTCAAATTATCTGCTTTCCACATTGAAATAGTGCTTCATAATGACAAAAGGAACGGATCACTGACGTGCAAAAGCCAGACTTCACAAGGCTTCACTGGAAGGGTGCAGGAGAGGTTTTGTGAATGTGGCATTAAGAATAACTGGTGGTTTTCTTGTATTTGATGTGAGCAAGAAAATAAATTCAAGTAGTTCTTAGATGGAAGCTCCCGTTACATTTATGTCCAATATTAATAATTATACTTCTGAGAAAATTAAGGAACTGTAAAGACTACTGATTTCAGAATTTAGCTGAAGCTTCAAGAATCCTGGGATTAGTCACATACAGAGTAAACAAAGGCAACACTAGAAGTCAATGTGGTTGAATCTGTGGAAGCCAGAGGAGAAACATGATCACAACTGTCCAGAATTAATGAAGTCACCAGATGCTGGCATGAAGTTTGGTGATGTTATTCCTGCTTTTCACTGAGTGTAAGATCTGGAAGAAAAATGCAAATAATGAGGATTCTGATTCTGCCATATGTTAGCGTAAAACTTTAACTGATTTTCATTGAGCCAGGATAACACCCAGCAAGTGGTTTTGCATGTCATTGCAAATATAGTGCAAAACACAAGAACTACACGTTCTGAGACATGGTTCAGTATATTTGAAACTCTTGTCTTTCTTTTATATCTGACCATGACACAGAACTCCTGCTCACCCTGTTCATATCATGCTTGCCATACTTTCTTAGGGAATTAAAAAAAAGAAAAAAGGAGAGCAAAATATACAGAAATTCTGGTAACATACTGTGAGACCAACTTCTGAATCATTGTGGATGTATTTTGCAAAACATTGAACTCACACAGAATTTGTCAGTTCAAAATGCTAAGTCTTGTTCTATTAGCTTTGTAGTGGATTTACCTGCTGTATCCAAGTGCATACACAACCGTGCTAAGAAATTTCAAACACAGCCTTCCGCATCACTTTTGTGCAGGAGGCAAAGAACTCCCTGTCAGAAGTTGCTAACACTGCACACTGAAATCTCCAACTGGCTTCAAGTAAGGGCAGAAGTTTTATTTGGAAGAGGTGTTTCAAGTAGTGATGAATGATGTAATGGATTTTTAAGGTGAGCAAATGGACACTTAGGATATATAACTGTTCTTCCTTTTTACCATTTACCTAAGTTCAAAATTTGTAATTCATTTAGCGTTTTATAAATTGTTATTTTGGAGTTGGGCCAGAAATAAGAACAAAAATTGAAATTATCATCGTATTATTTTTCATCTGAAGTGCACATGTAAATGGAAGGAACCAAATCAAGACATAATTCAGACTCATTATAGATAGTAGTTTAACACTGACATATGCTGATACAAAGAATTAAGTACAGGATTAATTATAGATAAAAATAATGTAAACATATGCAATAAAATAATTAGATGTGAACTTGCTAATAGAAAAAAAGAATATTTACCCTGTTGAGAGACAGACTTAAGATCTACTGAAGTTATAAGATCCTGCTAGTAGTGCTGAAGGACATTAAAAGTTTCTACAAAATATTTCATCAGATGATACTATTCAAAATATAGGAAACTGCAAATGTTTTCATTCACTTTAGTACCATATGCTTCAGCAGTTATTAAATATAAAAAGGTATATAAAGCTATAGCTTCTGGATGGCACTGGCCTTGCAATATTTCTACTCTATGCTAATTCTCCTGTAACAGATTAGATTTTGTACTGAAACCCTTCCAGGTTATTTTGGGGCATTTCTGCCTCTTGCACCAAATGAAATTTAACTTTGTACATTATCAAATATCATTAGGACAGCTAATTTCTATAACAAATATTCACCTGTTCTACTCTAAGTATCTAGCCTTGGAGACCTTTGATGTTTAATTTATGGAAAATCTAACTTTAAATGAAGAATTACCCCAAAGGTTATGAGTCAAGTAGTACACACCCAGTATGACAGCTTGTTGCCAGGCTAATGGGGAAAATACAGTAAGGTCAATAAAACCTTTCAAAGTTTTCAAAAGGCGTGTATCTGTAGACTTTCTCGTTAGATCAGGGTTTGTTTTAGCAAATTATTGTAATTTGCCACAATCCAAATATCCTTATCACTTCAAAACTGTGTGCAAAGCATTCACCAATCCATTCCCAAACTCCTGAGTATGATTCAATCCTGAAGCCTCCTCAATAGTCAATAAGTGCTGTTGTAGTGAAATGAATATTGATGAAAATAGTGGTTCAAGAATAAAAACCATTCTTAATTAGTCAAAATTTCCACTCCAGAGACTTCTTGACACAGTTTCCAAAGCACTGATCTAACTCCAGCCCAACAGTCAGTTGGGGAACAACAGAACAGTTTGTGGCAAGTATGCACTGCCCTAAGCTGGACCTCTAAGAGATATCAAAGCATTAAACAGGGCATAGGCAAGAGTCCAAGTGTCATGACCTTACCTCTGATATCTTGTTTGAACAGGAGGGAGGTAAAGGCTATTCCAATAGTACATGGAGCCAGTTGTCTGTATAGAGACGAGAAATGAGAAATGGTCTCTAAGCACAGAAATAACAGCTGTCCCTGTGCTTCTTTGTTTTAAAGAAGGATGAATTTATCTTTTTAACCCATCTCTTTACTTTGCATACATTCATATAAATATACATGTTTCAGGAAAAGATGTGAACTTTGTGAAATGAGGTGGTTGTTATTTTTTCTTCCTTGTTGTGCTTTATCCATAGGAGCTCTTTTCTTTCTTGTTGGGTGTTCTTTCTTGTTAAAGGGTATTTGCATTTACCTTCAGGCTAACGCCAAGACCCAGTGATTAGAAGTAAGTGTATTTGTGGGTTTCAGAGAAACCATTTTTTTAAAGTCCCTGAGACAGCACCACTTACAGAGAGTGTTCTGGATCCTTTCTGATGTTACATGATGGTGAATTTCATAATTTACTACTACACAGGGTGCTAATAAATGCCTCCCTAATAGGCAAATACTTTTATTCCTAAAATGTCGATTACTCTAAGTGATTCAGAAATCCTAATGAATAGTTATGTATAAGGAAGTAATTTTGAAAATGAGTTTTTGGAGTGCATGAAAACAAAAAGAAATGTAGCTTGCTTAGGACGTGCTGATGAGATCAAAGAAGTCCAACAGAAAATGGAACTCTTGGACTTGACAGGAATAATTTTGTTAAGTGTGATCAGATATGACTCTCAAAAAGAGTAAGCATCCAAATAAAAGGCATTTAATCTTACAATAAAACAGTGCTTGAAGCATTTGTGAACATTCATCAAATCCCTTCAGTATGGGCAAGGAATATTTTAGGTTAGATTGTCACTATCCTTTCTGGCAGAATTCAAGTTATGAATACAAATAGCCTCTATATATTTGGCTAACAGGGTAGAGGATGCCTCTGAACCCACTGCTGGCTTAAAAAGATCACAGCTGATGAGGAGGTCAAAGGCTGTTTCTGTGTGTGATGTTTCTTGTGGCAATGGTTAAATTTATAAATTTGGCTGACATAATTTTCTTGTGGATATACCACAGGCCAGATTTGCATTTTTGTGCATTCTTCCATGGGTTAATTTCTTCTGGAGAATTTAATTCTTATCTGAGTCCAATCATGCCCTCTTCCTCTCAGACTTCCACTAATCATCCTACTTCACTTGTCCTCTAAGTAAAAACTTTTTTCAATATTTCAGGAGTCCTACAGTATTTCTACAGTCCTGTTACACTTCAGGTGCTGGGGAGGTTGGCCTTTATTTTTTGGATTTTTTTTTTCAGTAAAAATGTAAGTCTTTCTTTTCTGCATGATTTTTTTTAAATTTTCCTCAGAGTGTCAGAAAAACCTTACAAACAGTTTGCTGCAGACTTCTTACTCTTTCTTTTCAAGTCTGTACACAACACATACAAAAGTTTCTCTCTCCACAGCTTTTTCCCCTTCTGAAGAAATAAAGCCTTCAGAAACACTGCCTTTTTCTTTGCTTGCCATCTAGAGTTCTTAAACACTCTTTCATTTGAAGAATGCCTTTTTTTTTTTCTTTTTCATTTTCTTTCAGGTGAGACTGGATTACCTCATGATGTCTTACATCAAATTTTGAACGAGAAAGGATGATCAGCCTACACACTGAGTACCGTGTGCTAGGATAGATGCCTGAGGATTTGATATGCCTCATGTACAAACCCTTCTGAGATCCTCTTGCATATGTCACATACCTTCTTCTGTCCCCAGTTCAGACAGCATCCCAGGAAACTACACGTAGTATGAACATCAGCAATGCCACTGCACTGTGTTTTGGCTGTGAGTCCTGTACTAACAAAAGTGATCTTTTAATTACTGATTTGAATTCAGAAATTGCATAGAAAATCATTATACCATGTGTTTTAGACTGTAAAATTAAGAGAGGAGCATTTGAACTGCTAACTACTGAAATGCAACTGGTTCACTCTTATGCCAGTAGTTTTACTGAAAAGGGTATGCTATCAATTTCACAACACTTCCATGCTGACTGCTGTGTACATAAACTCTCACTTGAAATATCACCAGTGAGAACCAGCAAATAGCCACAGATAGTTAGTTATCTCATACTATCTTTCTCAGGAGAGTGGATTTTGGCATATGGGTATACCTAAAATTTTTTTTTGCTAAGCACCTGGACTTGTAAAAGGCAGCATGTTCCATAAAGTTTAAGTAGTTGTTGTTAGTCATTTTACTTTCTTAGAGAATGCTGTTTATCCAATTGGCATGTAGGCAGTCAGACTAGCATTTAACTACTACTACTTGAAAACAAAGCAATGGCTGATGGTCAGCTGCCAAAGGTCAAAGTGACATATTTGCCACTCTGGGAAGTCAGAGGAGTCAGTTTGAATAAACTGGACCTTTTGCTTTTCTTTCATTAGCTTGAATTAGGAAAGCAATGGCTGTAACACAAAGTCTCAAAAAATGCTTCTGGTGATCAGACAACCATTTTCTCCAGAAAAATGCAATGAGTGACACATGTGATCTCATAGAAGCACCTGCAGTAGAATGCAAGTTCATGCAGCTCCTGACAAAAAGGAACTCCAGAGCTTGACCAGTTCGGTGTCTACCTGGGGACATGAAAGATGTTTCCAGTGCTTTATGTAGGCCTTTATTCCTAAATGACCTGGCTTTGTGCTCTGTGGACTCATAATGGGTAGCAAAGACCTTAAGCTTCCTTCTGTGACTCTTCCTAACCTGTGTCTGGTTTTGTTGCAGACTTCACTGTTGTGTATCTTTTCAGAGTGTTTTAAGGCATCCGGTTTGATGGCACCTAGGCAGTCACAGCTCCACCTCACTCAAAATTTACTGTGAGCCTCATTATTGGTAATGCTTCGTATATGTTCAATATTCTGAAAATGGTGAAAAAAGTAACAGTTTCAGTACAGAGGAAGAAGAATAAAGTTCACAGGTAGAGAGGGAGCACTGGAAATTCTAGAGTTTTCATATAAGTATTCAGCATAGCTTATGATAAATAACTTAATAGCTGATAAACAAGTTATTTGACTGTATTCAGTTTTAGTATTTTTTTTAAATAGTGCAATATTTATAAATACTAAACAGGTAAAGAATTTTATTCAGGCATTAGATTTTGTTTTGAGAAAGGAAAATAACTTTCAGTACAGACACTTCTGATAACATAGTAAAAAATAAATAAATCACTTTATCAGTGAAAGAAGAAAACAATCCTAAAGGAACATTTAATCTTTCCTTTTGTGTACACAAGGAAAGAATCCATACTGCTTTAATCTGGGGTTGTATTGGTTTCAGTTTGCTCCAGTGATGAATAAGGATGCAATTATTTGTGACAAATATGAATTTCTTGTAGGTATTTCATATAAAAACACAGGAAAGTGACAAAAAACCTAACAGGTATTTGGACCACAGAGGAAGTTTAATCTAGCTTTGAACCACATTTAGTTCTGTAGGAGTGTACTGCCCTTATCCCTGAATGAGATTAGTTATTTTGTGCACAGATTATGATATCACCACAATAAGCATGACAAATGCTCCAATTTGAGCAGGAATCCTGTCTGAATGTCAAAGATCCCCTTCTAGGCATTGCCTCTGAATTTCTAATTTGCTACCCATGTTCATTACGAAAAATATATGAGACATCACAAATCCATCTTTTAATAAAGAACAGGAAAATCATCCAATTAAAATTCTCTGGGAGAAAGGCTTTTTCCTTATATACATACAGACACATGCACATATGCATCCACACACTCTCTTTTTCCATTACAAAATTTTTAATTGTTTTGGGGTTCTCTCCAGTAAAAACTCTTCATGGGGACCTGACCAATACTGTGTTTTTCAGGTGCTCGTAGAAGTGTTTTCTGTACCATTTCTGTAGGATCAAGCAGATCTAGTCTGAAAATCTTGAGTTCCGCATAACAAAATAAAATGGAAAGGTATTTTCTAACAGCAAAAATTGCTTCACAGGAAATGCAGGTGAAAAATTAGAGATTTCCTCAGGTCTCAAACGTATACAACCCAGCCTTCTTCCACCTCAAAAATGGTGATCACCTATAAAGCTTTCAAGATAAACTAGGAGAAGAGGTAACATAAAGAGAATAGAAATATATTTTGCCCTTTGATTAAGTTTATTTGTAAGGCATTATATATGACATTATATGACTTGTTAAACTTCCAAATCTGGTGTCATAAGGCCTTGCTAAGACTTATGATTAGTGATTGTGACCTTAAAATGTCCTTGATCTGAGCACACTTTTTTTTCAATCTACCTTGCTGAGATCATTTGTGATTTTGGTTTTTACACTTCTGTATTTTGTGAAACCTATCACTAGCTTGAGCCCAAACTAGAGCTCTTATTTTGACTTTTTCCTTGTGTATAATGGCTTGTTCCTATACAATAGCTGTCTGTAATCAGGAGGTTCTACTGAAGTTCAAATATTTTCATGAAAATTTGAAATGTGAAACTGTCGAATGGTTTGGAGTGTGAGCTGGACTGTCTTCGTTATAGTAACATGAGTTATAAAACGTATTTTTTTAACATACTCTCATTAAATACTTTGCAACTTTTGTCTTAAGATTAGTTACATAAACCTGGTTATTCTGTGTAAAATTCAGCTCAGTCACATAAACCTTTATTTTGTTTGGCTAAGTTCATGTGATACACAAAATTATGCTTTTATATATGTACTATTGTTATGGGTTTAGGTAGGTGGGCCTAAATTTAGGCCTTGGAGTTCATATTAGGCCTAGAATTGTCAGCTGACTTGAGCTGGGCTGGGCTAGCTGACAGCTGATTCCTTCTAGCCAATAATATTGTATTCCATACCATCTCACATCATCTCAAAAGAAGAAAAATCCAGTGTGTGGGAGTGGCTTAGTTCAGTTCCACCTTGGCCAAGGTACAGAGCAGACACCGTGCTGTCCCAGGAGGGATGGAGAGGCCCAAGCCCACAGCACTGGCTCACCATCATGTTATCTTAGGGAAGTAAAATGTTTGTTCTTAGTTCTTCTCTTTGCTTAAGTCTGTCTTTGGGGAATTGACTTTTTTTTTTAGAATGATTTGTAGTCAGAATGGTAAAATCTGTGCTTATTGGGGAGTGGGAAGTTATATATAACTTGTGTAAGTGTGTGTTATATTGTAGTTTTCTTTTAATTTTCTCTTTTCTGTATAAATACATGTAGTTGGTTTCAGCATAAACCTGGTTTAGAGGGTTTTTTTCCTCTCCTTTTTCTTCCCTTTTCCCTTGGCTGGTTGCGGGGGGGGAAGAGCCTTTTCACTCTGTCTCGGACAGCTGGCATTTTGCCAGCTCAAACCAAGACAGATAAATAGGCGCCCAACGTGGGGCACGAACCCACAACCCTGAGATTAAGAGTCTCATGCTCTACCGACTGAGCTAGCCGGGTAACTTGAATCTTTGTTTATAAAGATATTTTTATGAACTATTTGGTGGAAGGTGATCCTAATAGGAAAGTTAAACTGTAGTATCTATTAAGTAATCAAGGTAAACTTATTTATTAAGTAAAATAAGGTTTTTTATAATTGGAAGTGATCAGTGTACTTCATATAATCTGGCAGTAGAAGACGGCGCACCCACAGGGCTACTTAAATTCAAAACCAATTTGGTAATCTTCCAACTGGAAATTACAATAAATTAAGGTCATTTCTCCAAGGAATGACATAAGCACTAAGTAATGGAGCTTCTTTTTTATGTTGAATCACATAAGTAAAAATTAGAGCCTGTTTAATTACATTTATTGTTGAATGTTTTGATCAGACATTTAAATACCTGCAGTGAGGCTCACAATCACATTTCTTCTTGCTAAGCTGCAAACATTAAACCCCCAAACAATCAAGGCAGGCATATCGGTTTTGCACAAAATGAAGCAGGAGAAAACAAGCTAACTAGTAAAGCTATAAAAAGAAAAAAAGAAAAAAAGGGTTAAAAAAAAGCACCAGGCACTACAGATTGTGGATTTCTATATTTCATATTAAAATATATGTTGCTGTCCATTTTTTACACTATGCCATTAAAGTTTCACTGATTTCAAAAGTTACAAAGGCCTAGGATATGAGGGTAAGTAGATATTTTCCTTTCTTGTTTCTCCACATTGCCATGTAATTTTGAAAGGTATACCACATCTTCAAAGGAGAGGCTGATCATTGTACAGTACTGTGTGAAACCACACAGCTGGATTGTTTTTAGCCTTCAATGAACTCCAAAAATTACTCTGACCTTTGAGCTTCACACAGGCTTTCTGATAGTAGTATTGCACTAAGAAAGATGATTCGGCTTGAGGCCACCATATCCTTTTTAAAAGAACTGACACAAGACTTTTGGGGCAATTCTTTACTTCAGTTTACTCATTAGCTTAGTTTTGCACTCCACAATCCCTTGTTTTCCTTCCTTGTTTAAGAAAATAGGAATAGAAAATGCTTTCTCTGAGGGCTGAGAGAGGTAAAAAGGAAAGACAATATTGCACTGACCAGATGAGATTGCACAGATGCAGCAGAATTTTGTTCAGGCTCTTAGGTCTTGTGAGCAATAGACACTAACTCTGCAAATATCCGTGAATTTCATGTTTTTCATGTTTAAACTTTTGGACCTATTTGGGTAAACTGAGAGGCAATAAGTTGACTCAAGAAATGCAAAGAAGGTCTACATTCAGGTGGATTAGCTGGAAAAGCCTGTGCAAACTGTAGTTGATGTTGACAAGTGAACTACAGAGTCTGTGCTTTATTGAATTTTGTACAGTTAGATAATGTAAGAAAATGACAGAAGGAAATGTGTTAAACTTATACATATGGATGTTACAGTCATGCATGAACATTTTGGACATAAAAAGCTACTTAATCATCTTTCTCAGATAATAATGTTTGATGTTGTTCTCAGAAGTACTTTAAATATAAGAAGATAGTATTAATAAAGCATTAGAATTGAATTTTAATAGGAATTTTAGTCAAGTTCATGAATATTCATCCAGGTAACTTCTGCCTCTGGACTAGATACCCATGATTTTCAATGCCTGCATAGCATGACTGTAGTCCTGGGTAGTCAATTAAAAACTTATTATTCATAACAATAGATGCATAAGCCAAGACCTCCTACATGGATACAAGTCTGTATTGTTATAAGAAACATTCAGTTTAATGTAGACAAAACTGCAAGTTCCTGAACAGTAATTATGGTTTTGCAATGTGTTATAATTGGACAAATAAGGTTGAAAATGCTTTCCTTTTTATATTCTGTAGAACCAGAACAGTGGTGAATGAGATATGCTAAAAGTAAATGAAATCAATTTCTCTTGCTTATTTATTTATGGCATTTTATGTTTCATTGTAGATTTATAATTAGATTTGGTGAGTATATAAGTGATACAAGAGTGAAAAGATGTTCAATTTTTAAAAACACATTATTATAGCAACATTTAACAACTGTGTTAATTTTTTTTAAATATTACTTTGCTCAGTAGAATAGGAAAAAAAAGAGAAAATATGTATTTCAACCTTGCTTAGCAAGTAAAATTAAAAAAAAAAAATGGACTCCTCCTATATGTCATTATCAGTGGGTGAAATACAGGGTTTTCAGAAAATGGAGGAAAAGATATTAAATCCATTCACTGTGTAAGGATTATAAAGGACTCTAAGTTTACTTAATCCTTGCTTAAGGGTTTGCAAAGTCACTCTGTCTTTTATCTCAGTGGTTGGGTAATTGCTTCATTGAAAAAAAAAGGTTTGCCATTGGCTTCAGCTGAAACCAAAATTTTTCCCCATGAAGTGCAAAGTAATGTAGATATTTCATTTATTTTCTCAATAGGGTGCTTACTATAAAATATTAGAGAACTTTCTCCAGATCTGTCCTCAAAAGAATTTTGCCACATCAATATTAAACATCATAATAACATTCTGGGTTCCAGGAACTAAATCCTGCTTTTAGAAGGACTGAGTGAATATATTCAAACCATAGGAATTTAAAAATGCTGTGTCTATGTTTTGGAATCCATTTGAAACACAGATGGATTTGTTTCTCTTTTCAGATTCAGCAGAACTTCCCTTACTGGCTGAGTGGTCCCACCTATCTGGATATTTCCACAGGGATTCACATGAATCTCTGTCTTGTCTCTTATAGTTTTTGTGTCTGTGGTGCTGCTTAGTGTGATTCTCGGTACTCACCAGCTGACACCTGAGTAGAAATGTTAACAAACACTAAGCTATGTGCCAAAACATTTTGGATTTAAGATTCATGTACGTTAGTAACACTTTTGAACTGTGTCCTAGTTCAGCAAGTGGGACCAGTTGTCACTGTGTGGGGGTGATCAAAGCTGTGTATTCTACCCCCTCTATTCATTCCCAAGGTCAATGGCCCATTTGCAGCAGCTTCCCAGGGAGTCGTTAGCACCTCCACTCCCAGCCTGAGGGGGCGTAGCTGCTAATGGGCCAGCAACAGTTCAAAAATACCCCATGACTCACAGAGTTAATCACCCATTGTGTGAGTCCCCGCCCTGGGGGAGGGACTGGATGCTCCCTGAGGGTACAAAAGGGGGTGGGTAAGAAGACCTTGGGAACCTCTCGTCGGACCCAGAGGAGCAGCAGGACCTTGACAGGAGGAAACCACCACTCTCGACCAGACTACAGCCATCACCTGCACCGACAGGTTTGTCACTTCCTTTAGCTTTGGACTTGGGGGAACCATGCGGGTCTCAGCACAAGGGCTAACAAACCCCTTTGGGTTTGTACCCCAGGGCACTGGGTTATACTGCTGGGTTTTGGGAGTTGACAGCAATTTCCCTTTGTGTCAGTGTATTTACTGTATTATTATTATTATTAAATTGTAGCTCTGATTTATAATCTCTCTTGTGTTGAGCTCATTTCTCCTGCTGGTTTACCTCTAAACCAGCACAAACTGGAAAAGTGAAAAGTCATTTTAAAACTGAAAAGGTTATGCTTTCTGTTTCTGTGTACAAAGCATGAAACAGGCTAATTTGAAAGCTTAGATAAATACAATTAGATTGTAACTTTCTTAATGATGAACTTTGCTTTGCTGTGTGACTAGTGGTTTCCCTAGCCAGAGACACAGAATAACTTAGGCTGGAATTTCTTAGGAAATGCTTTATAACATGGTCAGGAGTCATGTCTTGATTTATCTCACTTTGATTTCAGTGAGGGTTGAAAGGGCCTCTGTACTGATTATATGGATTTTGTGTTTATACTAAAGTATAAATAAAATATTAAAAATCGTATTTGCTTATTACATATTGGTGAGCTGAAACTTGTCTAAATAGTTGGTTTAGTTTCAAAGTTGCAGTTCATGATGATAATTTTAAAATTCTGCCAATAAACTAAAGGAAAGGTCAGAATATTTATTGCACTTTCCCTTCCTTTTAGTATTTCATTATTAAAGTGCTCCTGCCAGAAGCAGCTTTTCCATTAGGCTTCTGTGAATGTCCCTCCTTCAGGACAGACCTTTCAGTCTTGAAAGACAGATCAAAAGAAAAAAGAAGTCTCGGAAATATCTTAATATCTCTGCTCACTCTGCATATCATGAAGTATAAAACTGATACATCACTTTAATCATCTCTTAGTGTTTCTATTACCACAGCATCTATAGAAAGTGTCACATCAATGGTTTCTCAGTGCTAGACATTGTACCCCACAGTACAATATAATTCTACATCCATGAGCTTATGATCTTCAGGTCCTAGTCTTGTAAAGGATCCCAGTACCCAAACGGAGCAGAGAAAAGCCTAAAGAAAAGCCCATAATATCCAGATTCATGGACCTTTTGTTGCAGAGTTGTAAAAGCAATAATCAGTGCCAGCAGCAATAGGAAAGAAAAATTTCAAGCTCCTTTTGTTAGTTCATATTAAGGACCCATTCAGCAGTGCCTAGTGTGCCAACTAGCAGACTAGGTCAGAGTACTTTAGGCAATTTCATTATAAACACTGCTCTCGAGAAATTTATAAGACTGCTATAAAACTCTACTCAAGGCTGATCAGTGCCAAAGAACATTCCTTTTCCACTTAAAAATAACATGCGGCTGCTGTTTATAAATTATAGGGTTGCAAAAGTGGAGAAAGAAAAATCTGCAAAGCCATAAATTGGGGTTGGACACCCCTTCTCTCTTTCTTGGAATAGCAGTCAATAAATGAAAAAATGGGTGAAGCAAAAAACTTGTATGCAATTCCCATGTAACAAAGCATAAGTTTTGATTAATAGGAGGAAGTAACAATGGAAATTTGCCTGCATAAATTTTCCCCCCCTCAACAGGCATTTTTTTCCAACTCTGTCTTTTAAAATTATAATTACACTTTGGATTATGTTCTTTTGGTTACTGAAACTTTAAAAGGACAAGTTGCTAGAGTTTCAAAATTATATTCTGTAACTTCTCCTTCATATAATTTTATACCTGCCCATATTGTCATTTTAACAACTTCCTGCTGTGATAAATTGTAATGACTATCTGCCCATGATCACCTGTCAGCTATAAAATATTGCAATATACATTTTGAAATTGGACAAATTAATCTTTACGTGATGATAGACTTTTTCACTGTCTTATTTCTTATATGCCTCTAATATTTCTTCTTCTAAATTTGGCTAGCTTCTAATTAATAAAATTAAAGAAGAAGAGTTAGACAAAGGAAATTAAATTTCAAGTTGCCGAAGGACAAAAGGTTTGAGTAATACATACAAAACACATGAAAAGTCATAGTTCTTGCTGCACCTCTGTTCTTCAAGGATTTACAAAGAATGCACAAATCAGCATCTGTTAATTTATTTATGTTTTCACTATAAGTAGTGAGTATGCACAGTATTATTACCAAAATGTATTTGCTGGATGTGTTTTCTCCTTTCCATCACCACTAATTTCTAGAAAAGTGTAGTTGGCATTGACTTGGATATAACAATCTCCCTTATAAGCAGTCCACCTCCTCTCCAAGAACAAATTTGTCATATGCTCTTGTAGCACATTCTTAACACAGAAATGTGAAAAATAAATAGTAACTTCAGACATGAACAAAAGAAAAAGTGATGTTTAGGAAAGGTGTTTCTCACTATCACTCTAAAATGAAAATCTGAATAATACCTTTCTTAACAACTCTGCTGGTTTTAACTTCCTTTCTTTTCTCTGGTGTTTCAACTCATACAGTGGATGATCAAAAGAATGCTGCTGGTGGAAGACAACCCAGCAAAAAGGAATGAATGCAGTAAAGTGATCTAAGTCCTTGGAATACAAGTAGAGGGTGGGATCCTTCAGCAAATTGCCTCCAGCCCTCTAAGTTCTTAGGTTTTGTGGGAACAGACTGACTTACAGGGTACAGAACATCTACCTTCTCCCTTTAAAATCCTCAGACATTAAAAGGGAAAATTCCATAGAGTCGCCTCTTTGGAGAAAATACAAATTATGTCTAGATCAGTAAAATTTCTTAAAATGTCTTCTAGTTGCAGTTAAACTGTTATCCAGATGAAACTGGGAATTCAAATTAGCCTTGTACCTCCTACAGTATTTGAAGACCTTTAGGACAGAATTCCTAACTAATTTTAGAGAGGAGCAAAGGACCTGTTAGAAATGTGAGATGAGTCTTATCTAATATATATCATTGTGTTACCTTCCTGTTTCCAGATATATATTGCTATACCTACATAAGGAATAAATGAGGAATAACTTTTTTAGATTTTCCTATACTTGTCATTCATAATTTCATAAATATGTTTATATACACTAAAAATATCAGATATGTTGTGTGTAGAGATAGTTTGTTTTGATGTAGGAAATCTGCTTTTCACAGTAGCAAATGGTGGCTGGAATTTTTTCTCTCATATATGATATGGCACTGAAATATGAGGGGTATGATTTTGCAGGAGAATAACAGTTTTAACTATATAACATGTTTAAAATCCCAACTGAACATAATATAACTTTACTAGCTCATTTCTCCTGAGGCATCAACACCATTTATCACTACTACTTCCATCTGGCATGTCTGAACTATCATGATCAGCATTTTATGGGGAAATGAAAGCATTCAATATGGTCTCTCTTCTCTAATGCTCTTGGGTCAGATACCATACTGCTGGAGGCAGTGAAGATGCATTTTTATCACACACTTGAGAGACATCCATTTGACATATTTTATAGGTTAAGACCAGCCAAGCTTTCCTTATTTGCACTGACCTGGCATGGGGTCATTTGGTATGATAACAATCTAAGACTAATTGAAGTTTTTATTCTGCAGTGTTAAAAGTTTGCACATGCAGACAAATATTTTAGGGGTAGAACCAAAATTTCTAGTACATTTTTTGCAGATCTTAGAAAAGCAATGGAATCTCCTGCCCAACTCTTTTCTCCCTAAGAAAAGGCTGCATGTGGTTTAATTTAGCTGAGATCTTGTGAAGAGGTGTTAGTTACTCTCATTTTCTCACAGAGGATTCATGGAATGTGGGCTGATAACTTAGTTAAGTGCATCTTGTAGTTTAGATTTAAAACTTCAATTCTAGTGTGTAAAAATATATGGCTGTTCCTTTTTACACCATGATTTCATGAGTCTCTGTCAATTTTTAAGTCTCAGTAATCCATCATGTGAGAAGCAGTGTTACCACAAATACTTTTTATCATCACCTCTTCTACAGTCATTTGTGATCATTTTAAGATGGAGGAGGAATTCTGGAATAAAATATTAGTCTGTAACACTCCATAGACCACACCACAACACTGAATATCTTCAGAATTCATCCTAATAACATATATCTACTTACATAATTTCAAACTCCATTTTTCAGTGTGACATTAAAATAAAGGCATCCCTTTTACTGACATTATAGAGGTTGTGAAAAATACAGGTAAATTCAGTATAACAGGACATCGTCAGTACATGGGAGATTTGGATAAAATTTTTTTCTGAGCATCACCTTTTATTGCCTCAGGCTTTTTGTTGATTGAATAATATTACATTAATTGGGCAGTTGAAAGCCTCCCTGACACCCGATCCCATCAGATCTCGGAAGCTAAGCAGGGTCAGGCCCAGTTAGTACTTGGATGGGAGACCTCTTGGGAATACCGGGAGCTATGTAGGTTCTAGTCCTCAGGACTTCACTGTCACCGTCCAAGCTTGCTCAACCGTGGCAGATGAACCTTAGGAGTTAAACGGTGGGGCCAGTTCTGCGCACGCTGTGCCTCACCTAAAAAATCCACTGCACAGGCTGGAAGGGCACACCCATGTGGGGAGAGCCCTTCCCAAATCTTCATTCGTGAAGCCCAGCCATACATACATACATTCAATGTTACATTAAGACAAAGAACTTCCAAAAGTTGTCATTTGTGTAGTCATCCTCATCTCTCAAATTTCCCTTTCTCTTGTTTAGTGTCACAACTGAAGAAATTCCTGTCATCATCTGTTATAAAATGGCTAATCAGGATGTCTTATGCAGGATTGTGGTCTAGTTTCTCTTACATACCTCAGCAAATGAAGATGTCAGCTAAAGGCAGCCCTTCTTTACACAAATTCAGCTTATGTTAGGACACAGCTAATACCAGGTTTGGGCCTGAACTCAAACATCAACCCCATAATTCCATTCTAATCTCCCAGAAAAATCTGGATGTATACACATGTAAATATATATATTTATTCCCCATCTGGAGAGAGAGAGAACACAAATTAAGGGAAGCTTGAATCCTAAAGGCTCTTTATTTTTGGAATACTGGTGATTTTTTAAAATTCTTTGTCTCTAACACTGAAACCTAACTTAAGCAGCTTTCAAGGTTTTGAGCAGTAAAATAACCTTTCTCAGCCCAAGTTAGCACTTGTGAGCTGGAAGACAGCTATTCCAAAACTATAAAGTCTTTGGTGCAGGTGACTTCTCAGCTGCATCCCACCTCCTCTGGATGGTGACACAGGAGTGATTGCACTTCTCCCTTATGATATTCTGCTTGCTATGAGAAAGTAATTTCAAAGTGTGACCCCACTGTCAGTGAGGGCACCCAGGGGACCAGGAGTCTGATATAAACCACTACATGTACCACCTGTCCAGTGCAGATAGTTTTGATGCTGTCCAAATTTCATCTTTTTCTCTATATTTTACTTACATATAGTTCAGTTATCATATCACTAAGTCAAAATTCTTCACACGTCTTCTTGGAAAGGGAGGTAATTTACACTTGGAACAGACATCCTTTTGGGAAAGGTTTGTTTTGAACAGTGAAGTTTAGAGATGGCTTTGAAAATTCTCATGTGTTTGTCCAGTTCTTAGTGTTGTGTTCAATAGCACTCAGACACACTGCCAGCCTTGAGGAGATGACAATCATGAAACACTAAAATCTGTTATGAACTCTAAATTCAGGTATGTTAATTCAACTGGCTCTCTAATACAGAACTAATATGTAGTTTATTTTTAGAAAACAGATAATTACAGAACAGAGGCAAAACTGAAAGAATCACACTGTTACTACAATTTCCGTTAATAGAGTGAAAATGGCTTCTTATATATTAGCATAATAATACCAAATACAAATATATTTACCTAATCACAATTTTTTTACAAAGTCTTTTACAACATTCATATCTGTTAATTTTCAAAAAGTTGATTTTTTTCCTTAACTTACTTCTTTGCCATTAATACTTCCAAATCGCTTTTTGCATTCTCTGAAAACATTTAAGTATCCATCAAAGAAACTAAAACTAGCATAACTTTGGAGGATGAAACCTAACTGACAAGGATAGCAAAGAGCCCTGAGGGAATGGTTCTTTCCAGGTTTGCAAAATACTATTGGAAACCACTGGAAAACAACTAATAAGTGAGGGTTTTCTCTAGCTTCATATATCTTTTTATACTTTCCTGAGAGATAAACATGTTTTATATACTCTCTAAAGAGAAGGAGGAATGTCTCAATTTATTTACATTTGCTATTTTAAATCTCAGACTTGAAGTCCTTTGAGCAGTCAAAACAAAAATGAAAATTCTAAAAATTGCAAATCAGAGTTCCTAAATTTCTACCATTCCATACTAAATCTGGCTCCTGTGTGATAGTCAGTGACACCACTGTCAGAGGTCCTGAACGGCTTTAAGCATTCAGATCAAAAGCAGATAGTTATTATACATAAAACCCAAACAACAACAAAAACAAAAACAAACACAACAAAAACCCCCAGAATTCTTCACAAATATTTTCTTTTCTATATGATGAGATTAGTTTAATATTGTATACCAAACTCATCTATACAATAATTATCATTTATACACTGATTTGATTTTTTTTTCCAAGTGTTTTATGGGACATATACATCAATCACATTGCTGTGAATGACAATTTTGAGTTAGCATCTCCCTGTGGGTTTTTTGAGCTGTGTTTATCAGCCTTCAAGCATTCTTATCAAATATTCATTTTCTATTGTTTGGTTGGGGGTTTTAGGTATGAATCAGTAATACGATGAAAAAAACTATGAAAATTACCCCAGAAGAGCACACATATGAGTGAAAAGTGCCTTTATGTTAGAAGTTTGTGTTTAATCCGCATTCGTCTACCAATTTCCTAATATACAATATATTAGTAACTGAAGTTTTATCAGGACAAAATTATGTCCTTAGGTAGAACTGAAATGTGAGTTGAGGATTACTGTGCTGTTACACTTTTTGACTGGACAGAAATGGAACGTGCCTACAAATCTAGCTGTTAAGAAGTCAGTGCAGGTTACATCAGATTACCTCAGTTAACCTGGGGTTTTGCTCTTCTCCATTTGGGAATTGCATGTCACATTAAAGACTTTTATTAAGCCAAATTTCAAATACCTATCAAATTATATGCTTTTCCACAGAAGCATGAACAAGAGCTTATTGTTCACTAGTTTATGATGATCTAACTAATGGCAGTTTATTGCAGAAAACATACATCACAAACAAGCTGAGACAAGCTAAACAAACTTCTCAAAATCTAGGACATAGCATTCACTTTCCATGTGTGCACAATTATTTGTACAAGCCTCAATGAAATCCGTTGTGTCATCTCTGTTCAATGAAGCTAGAGAAAGCAGAAACATTAGCATCACCAAACTGTCAAAAAGCAGACCTATTTGCAAGTGTTGAGTTTGAAGCACAGAAGGGAATGCACATGATAACGGAGACAGGAGACAGAAGCCTTGCCTAATGGAGACAGGCTCAAGGTGTGGGCCAACAAGTCTAGCATCCCAGCTTAAGGGACATCTTTTACAGCGTGTTCACAGTCCTGCTTTTCCCAGTTGTTACAACCTGATTACTAGAATTATTAGAGAGATTCCCCTGCCTGAATTAAGGTGCAAATGAGATCATATGCTGAAGTCAACAGTATGGATTTTATTTAACAGTAAATATGAGATAGAAAGAAATAGGGGAAAAGTAGCGGAGGTGGGAAGAAAGAGAGTGACAGAGAGACAGATTAAGTAGACAGATAGTCACCAACATGTGAATTGTGATGGTGTCCTATTGGTCCTCCTCTTCTGGTCCTCTTGGTCATGAGGGTCCCAAGAAACATAAAGTTCAATGGATTAATTACATTAAAACTAGATGGGGATGCCTGGGTACCTCCCCTATTGAGTGTGGAGAGGCGGGGAGTTTTACACTGTCTCTTGCAACAGACTCTGGATCTGTTGCAAGACTTTTGGATCATGTACAGTCCTCTGGTGGAAGGCTTCAGTAATGAGTCTGAGGGGCACTTTGTTTGATGGTTTATGACCCATTCTTGGCTGCCTCTCATGTGAATATCCCATGTAAATGTGGGAGGTGGGAGTTGGGGAAGGTGGGGCTGGAGTTTAACAACTGAGCCAGTGTAGGGGAAGACAATTACTGTGAGAAGAAGCACCATCTCATCTTGCAGGATCTGCCTCTAATTGGCCTCAAAGCCTGGCTTGTACCTTCGCTCTCAGGGGATGCAAACCCGGCCTCAGCAAATGAGCTGATGGCTATGGCCTCTCTGTGCTGAACCCAGTCAGAGCTGATTTTCAACACAGCTACTGAGTTTAGTTTCCTTGTGGATACCTTCTTCTCCCCCAAGCTTTGCTTACTTCTCCTTTGACCTGAGATAACTGGAAAATAGTACCAGCTTTATCTCATGTCAAGTTCCCATCACAGTCCGAATTCCAATCTGAAGGTATATTTGGGAAGGGGTGGGTTTCTGTGATTGATGATGAGCAGTTGCTTATTTGCACAATTTGCTACTGTGGACAAGTCCTTCAGTGATTTTAACAATTTTTAAGCCATTAACCATTTCTGTCTGCCGCACTAGGTTTTTATCCTGTTTCAGAGCAATATATGGTGGAGAGATAGTACAGGAGAGGAACCACCTCTAAATTCAGTGAAATCAGGATTGTGCCCATTACATAACTGCAAAAGTATTTTTTTAACTACAGATAATGCCAGTAAACAGAAACTACAATTTATTATGCTCCGTTTTAAAGCACTCTGTAGCAAATAACAGAGTGCTATCAAAGTTTCAAAAATAAAATAAGTCATTGCATACCTGCACCTCAAGATCTTTTCACTGGGCTTCTAATTGTTGTCAATGAAGCTAATAGTTTATATGGAAAAGATTAATTAGAAAAACAAACCAAAACACAAAAACATTGTGTGAAAAACAAGGTTCTTTTTAATTAATGCACTGGGACTGTTCATGTAGCAAGGTGCCATAATTCCTCCCTTGCCAGGAACATACTTTGGTGTTCACTTATTGGAAAAACCTTTGACTAACACAGAGTAAATATTTGGAGAGCTTGAATGTGGATTGTGCTTCAGAGATTTTCACTGCAAAATGAGAATGTTACTATTTTCTTGTTTTCATTCTTTAATTACCTTATGTAAAATGCAAAAAAAACTTATATTCCCTTACAGCAAGACCACATGGCTTTTCTGCTTGAACCCCTGTATTGGAACTTAGTTCCACAAATGTCCTGTTTTAGGAAACGTGAGATAGCTTTCTTGCAAAAAGAAATCAATCTCTGCAGAAAATGTTGCAAAAGTATCTTCCAAAAGAATCTGAGTTTCTCTGTAAATATTGAAAATATCAGCAGACTACTGTGAAGTTTAGAATGCCTCAGGTACAACATCACCAGCCAAGGAAGGGGAGGGGATTGTTCCGCTGTGCTGTATGCTGGTGCAGCCTCACCTCAAGCACCATGTGCAGTTTTGGGTGTCACAATATGAGGATATAAAGCCACTAGAAAGCATCCAAAAGGACCACAAAGATAGTGAAGGGTCTGGAGGGGAAGCTGTATGAGAAGCAGCTGAGGGCACTTGGTCTGTTCAGCCTGTAGAAGAGGAGACTGAGGGGAGACCTCATTACAGTTACAACTTCCTTGAGAGGGGAAGAGGGGCAGGCACTGATCGAAGGCTGAGAGAATGGCCTGAACTTGTGTCAGAGGAGGTTCAGGCTGAATGTTAGGGAGATGTTCTTCACCCAGGGTAGTGGTCACAGCATCGAGCCTGACAGAGTTCAAGAAGTGTTTGGACGACACTTTCAGGCACCTGGTGTGATTTGTGGGGCAACATGTTCTCTGCAGGGCCAGGAGTTACTCTATTAGCCTTCTAACTCTGGATATTCTATGATTTTATTGTTATGCCAATGTTGTTTTAGTAAGCAATAAGAAAATGATTCAATACTCTTTTTTATTTTGTCTCTAAAAGAAACTGAAAATCCAATTTGAAAGCAAATTCTTTAAAGCACCGAACAACCATGATACCAGTTTTCCCTGGTTTCATTCCCCTGCTTTCTGTTCTTGCAAACTGTTCTTCATTTCAGGTAATATTCCTCATATTTTCTGTAGTTACTATGTGTCTCCTGAGGTTGGATGTGTATTTAGCTATTCCCATCTACTTCATAAAGCCTATGATTATGACTGTATCTCATTTTTAAAGCTCATCTATCCTTTGGAAGAATTTTGAGCCTCTACTAATCAGTAAACGTAGCAAAAGAATTGGTACATTACTTATACAGAGAAAAGAATGTCACCTAAATATGACAACTTGGACCAATTTTGTTTCACCTGGGATCTTTTATATAAAATGCCATTCCTTGATTGCTTCCACTTATTTCTGCTCTCATATGACCCATTTTCTGTCCTTCTCAGTCCTTCCTTTCTGCTGCTGCTTCTCACCTCCTTTCAGCTTTCTACTGTTGTTTTTTTGCTGGATTTCTTTTGAAATATTTGGTGTTCAGAATTACTGGGATTAACAATGGATACACTATCTCTTGCTGTATGAATATTTACCATGGACACAGCTTAATTAATATTTTCAGTATTAATAGTTCATGACACAATTACAGTGCTGGGATGTACATAAGACAATTGTTTATCTAGTGTAATTAACTGAATGTTACTCAATTGACAGGTCTTGGAGGCTTTACTTCCAAATTTTTATGTTATCCATAATGACAATAATGAAGAAAAAAAAATTAAACTTAAAAACAGTAGTAGTTAGATAGCTAAATCTAAAAACTGCAAAGCAAAATAGTATGTAGTAGCTTGTTGTTTATTTATAATAATGTAGGTGTCCAGATAGTAATAAGTCTGTGAAAATCTGTGGTATTTGGATTTGAATTCTGAATTTGGAAAATCTTTGGATTTAATTCTTGCTGGAGGTGATAAGGAGTCTGGAAACTGAGCCATAGTTTTTATCCTGAGAAAGGTATGATCATGAAAACTAGTGTGGGGTGATGGCCCCTGATAAGGTCCGATGGGTTGAGGAAGGTGCCTCAGCCCCTTGGAGGGGTGCTCCCCGCAGAAGACAAAAGCAAGGCAAACTGAGAAGATTAACAAAGGATGGAGTGTTAAGAAATAGCACGGCCTTCCTTTGCTATATCTTCTATGACTGCTCAAGGGCCCACCTCATCTCAGGGCATCTGCATCACCATCACCCTCCCCAGTAGATTGACT
The DNA here is from genome assembly GCA_013396695.1 of Sakesphorus luctuosus. Classification (NCBI taxonomy): domain Eukaryota; kingdom Metazoa; phylum Chordata; class Aves; order Passeriformes; family Thamnophilidae; genus Sakesphorus; species Sakesphorus luctuosus. The sequence goes on along the minus strand of VWZD01007334.1, from coordinate 158,785 downwards.
ATTAGTCACAAAACCATATGAAGGAAAAAAAAGGTATAAAGAGTGTGGAGTTTCAAACTCCAGTAGAGAGGGGAAAATGCCACGACTCTGTGAGGGTAACTGCTGCAGCTTGTCCTGTCTCCTCCTACCTCCTGGAACAATGTAGGTGTGAGAAGACCATGTGCTTTCTATTTTTCTATACTTCACTTTCTTAACTTTACTTTCTTACATTCTACCTTACATCTTATGCTAATAGCTACTGTGATTCTTACTTTATAAACATATCCTTTACTAACTGTGTTTTGCTGCCTTAATACTAATAACAGTAACTTGCTTTACATTTTGCTACTTAATATTGGTTATTGCTTTTGCTATTCTTACTTTATAAGACCAGCTCTGTTTTGCAACTACAGTAACGTGCTTTAGTTTCAATGTGCAGTTTCTTTTTCAGCATGTATGTTGAGAAGAAGCAGTTCTGTTCTTTCCTTTTGTTTTGTGTTACAGAGAGAGTGGTGTGCAAGCTATTTTATTGTCCTATGTTATTGAGGGAGTGTCTAGATAAGTGTTTTAGGTGGCTGTGTTTTTAGTTAGTAGTTCTTTGTTGCTAATTTGTCTGTTGTGAAAATGGGATACAGTGCTGTATTGTAACTTGAGTTTGGTGTGTTTGTCTGTGTAAAATGTGTTTTGTGCTCGTTTCTTTTGGGGCCTTTTATTATCAATTAAATACAATCTCTCAGCTAAACGTTATCTCCGGCAAAACGGAACCCACAATAACTGTCACATACTTGTATTAATAAATGTTATTTCGGGAGCTGTTGTGGGAAAAGTTCTTTTCTGGCTAAAGTGTGGCTTCATATTAGAGGTCAGAAACCCTTCCAACCTGTGGGCTGTCCGTTAAGTCGACAGACAATGTTGGGAACATAAGGCTCTGATTGTCTAGAAGCCCTTATTGCTAATAATTTCTCCCTGGCTTAAGTGTGGTCCTCATATCAGGGGAGTCAAAAATCTTTCCAGCCTGCGTTCTGTCCAGAGTCCGGCAGGCATGCTGGGTTCATAAAGCTTTGATTACTCCGAGGGTGCTCATAGCTAATAACTTTTAATTAATACAGTTAAGACTAGAAATCTTTGCATTTCTGTCTCCCTCCTCGCTTTCATGTGACAACTAGAAATAAGAAAGACATAAAACTAAAAAAGTTGATGTAAATTTTAAACAGCTAAATGAAGGTAATACTTATAAAAGCCAACTTGAAAAGATAAATATTAATATTACTGAGTTCACCATTTAATACATTCATGTAAGGAAGTTAGGGTGCAAATACATATACCTTTTTCTAAAAATCTTGACCACAGATTTACACCTCATCTATCTAGTAACAGAAATAACATTAATTTTGTGTGTATAGGTCTAGAACTATGACATTGCTTAGAATTGTGAAATAGAAAACTGACTCTCTGGTAGCTCTAGCTTCAATGCTTTGATAGCTGAAAAGAAGCTCTGTATAAATCTGTGTTAAGTTTTACAGAGACACTGCAACTACTTTTCTGAAATGAAGAAAATAAACAGTGAGTCCTGAGCATGACAGAAACAGCAGCATGAAGACGCTAGCCAAGCAAGTTGAGTGAAAGAAGATAACAGGGAAAAGAATCCATTAGAGCTAAAATTAAAGAAATAGGAAAGAAAAACATATAAAGTACAGCATCTCTCAAAAAATTGTGCATAGGTAAAAAGTATGCTATTTAAAAGAAACCAACAGTCATTTTTGTTACATTCTATGTACTTCACATTTTTAAATCAAGATTCAGACGGGAGAAGAAAAAAGTCTCTGAAATCACTTTTGCTTTTGACACAATGGTTATCTATGATGAGGTGTTTTGTTTTTGTTGTTGTTTGTTTTTTTTAGTTTGTTGTTTTTTTTTCTTTTTTTGGTAGGGGTATGCCACAAAGCTGTCACTTTGAAATTGACACCAAGTCATTCCTTAAATAGGGAAAAAATGCAGTGTGTTAAATCTCGAGTCCCTTGGATGGATGAATTACCAAAAAAGCAAATCATCATTTTAGAGGTGGGATTTTAATGTGCAGATTTGTTTCCCTGTGCTGTTTTGGAAAAGGCTGGTGCTCCTGAACAGAAGTACAGCCTGCCTGGAAAGACACCTGGGATCTTTATAACACTTCTTGAAAGTCATTGTGCATCTCTTGACAGCAGTAAGCAAGTGTGACAGACAGCACTGTGCATTTCACAGGTTAAATGGCATTAATAAATTCAGTCAGGGAGTAGATTACAAATATTCCAATTACTCAGTAGAGTTCTGTAAATTTTTGTCTTTTTTGCCTGGAAAAGAGCGCTGTGAAATTAAATCTCATATGTCAGTTTCAGCAAGCCCCCTAGACCCCTTAATTCCACATAAATCTCATCATTTTGTCCCGGTGCCTTGATTTGTTTAGGGAGTGTGAGCTTGACACTAGAGAAACTCAGGGATTGGTTGGAAAGTATGGGTGAAACTGTTCATCAGTTAACAAGTACTTTTCTTACATTTCTCATATAAAATACAACACCTTACAAAACCACGATAAAAGCCCAATAAGCTAGAGCTCTTTGATACCAGCAATAGCATCCATCTCTCTGAGTTTGATTAATTGAATTTCTTTAGTGTTATTACTTTCCTTCATTCCTGCCCAGTTTAAGACAGATTTGTTAGATTCAAAGCAGCACTTTCTTCTACGTAAACTCCAGTGAGGCCTTCTGCTCTGCAGTTCACGAAAGGGCCAGACTCCATCAGGTTTGTAGAAACTGAGGCAAACTCCTAAGTTAGTATGAACTGTACTTCTTGCATTCTCAGCAAGTTGGATAAATGAGCTAATTCATGCAGTTTATGAGATACAGGTTTCCAGAGAGTGCATAACACACAGCTGTGTGGTCTCATCAAAGTTAGTTCCTGCTCTCTCTGCTGCATAAACTAATCTCTGCTACAACTTTATTCAGTTCCCCCCATTCTCCTCTTTTCTACCTGCTACAGGGAAGTGTGATATGTTAATGACATAATTAACTCATTTTCTTTGCAATTAACCTGGCCTTCTCCTTATCCTGACTATCTGCACTGGCAAGAAGGATGTCAGGTGGATTAATTTACAGCAGTCTAATCTGTTTACATGCATATAGGCAGTTTAAAACAAGTAGTAGGTTAAAAAGGTCCCAATAGGAAAAAAAGTTATGTTAGCCACTGAGGTAGCTAAAAAATGGCACTTTCATTGCAGTTGCAGTTTCAAATGCTCTGCTTGTGAAAATTGGAGTATTTGCTGGAAAAAGTTGGAAAACATTCCCACTGGGCAGAAAAATGTAAGAGGGAAAGATTAGCCTGAAACAGCTCCCTGCTGCAAGGATGCAGGATCAGGAAGAACATTTCCTGACAGCAAGCCTTGGGTAAGGTATTAGTCATTCTCTCCTGCTTGGAGCGCCTTTCTTTATGTAGGTGAGTGTCCTGGGGAAAATCCTGCTAAAGGGTGTTTAGGAGCAAGTAGTTTTTAAGGTTAGACTACTGCTTTATTCTGTTTGATTTAGGTGAATGCTGTTATGGAGGGATTTAATTTTTAACTTGCAAGGTTGCGAGTGTAACAAAATATTTTTAAACAACTAAGGTTAAATCAAAAAGAGAGTTATGTATTATTACAAAATAGTGCTAGTGCCTTGCGTTTAAGTGATTAATCTGTTGACTGGAACCCAAAACCTGATAGGAACTTTTCAGTGTAGAAATGTATATTTTATTCATTCCTTCTCCAGACCACAGGTGACCTAGCCACCAGAGGCTCAAAGTTTTAATATTTTCTACTTTGGAACTACAATGTCGAGCATTTTGTTTACAGTTCTCCTTTAAAAAGAAACATTAAAGACTGGAAAAAGGGGAGAGATGAACCAAAGTACCCAGTAATTGCACTTCTGTGGTGTCGATTTTAACTGATTTCCATGAAAAATCTAGTCTGTAGTATTTTACATATCTTACCCAGTTAAAGTTTAATGAAAATATATAAACAGACTTGGCACCTAGGGCTTCCTTTTACAAGTAAGGTTTTTTCTTTCTTATTCTTTTATAATTGTATATGGGGTTTTTTAGTTCTCTTTTTACTTGCTTTAATGATTGAGTTGCTACATGAAAATTCTTGATAATATTTTTCCATGCAATGTTTAGAAGAATTAAGACACAGACCATTAGTATGACTTTATGCATACCTCTATTCTGAAGGCATTCTGTGAATACTTTCAAGAATCACAGAAGGGCAGGAAAGAAAGAATAAAAAAAGCCATTTTTTTATATTAGATTTAGGTGGCAGTTTGTGTGGTCTGTCTGCTCGGCTCTGTCAGGACTGAGGTGTTTGTGGAATTACAATAGGAAAAACTTTCAGCACTTGAGAATCTATTAGGATAAAGAAGTAGAGGCAACAATGATGATTTGAATTGTTCAAAGTGTGCTCATGTAGATGAACAGATACTTCTAGAGCTATACTGATATAAATATCCATCTTCTATCTAAGTCATGCTTCAGATGTTGAAGTCTTATTTTAAGTGAGGCTACTAAAGCTTACATAGGAGTGGTATAAACCCAAAGGAGTAATAGCTCTATATTGCTTGGGTGAAGTGAAAAATAGGCTCTCCCCCCACTCCCCTTTTTCTCCCTACTCTTTTCACAAACTCACAGCCTTTTTTTTGAGGAAAATGTGAGTTGGGTTTAAAAAGGCTTCCAGAAAGCATTTTCTGCTTATTTCTAGCATTTGGCCAGTGTTCAAATGCAACATAGTAATTAACTCATCCTCAAATTAGGTGATTCTTTATGTCTTTTCATTTACAATAGAAAGAATTTTATCTTTAGAAATTTGAGGAGCACCCTCTTGAGTGCAGTGCACACGGGTGATACATGACATGGAAGATGCAGTCCATATGCTGCCGTGTGACTCACAGGGAAGAATGTTCTCAGAGCAAGGCAATGCTGTCAATCCTGATGTTCTAATTCGAGTTTATTTGCTGTAGTTGCTCTTCTGGAAACATGATCAACTTTAAATTAGCACTTGAGACACCTTTAACAGATTTGTATACTTAGCTGAAAGAAAGCAAAACTCCATGACATTTTTCACTTTGCTCTGTTGCAGTAATCTGTGTTGGCTGGAGCATGAGAGACAGCCTGTAGATGTTAAGTGTGGTCTCATTTGTATGTCTACAGAGGTAGTTAGGATGGGAACATGGTCTGTCAGAAATCAGTTTGCATTTGTCAGAAATCAGTTTGCATTATCCCAAACTTTACCAGTTCCAGAACAAAGTGCCTTTTCGAGATATGTCATCAGGAGCAGATGTTAATGAGTCCAGACAATCAGTGTGCTGCAGGACCTGCCAACCATGTCATATAACTGTAGGGAATAGACTTGTTCAAGCATACACAGATAATGTTCTCTGTGTGGTTTTTGAAACTGCATCTGTATGATTCTGAAGGTTCTTATCAGCTCTGGGCACCATGGAGGCGAGAACTGTTGTCTTAGGAGATGCTAGGGGTGTGCAGCAGCTTTTTATACTGACTTCTTTGTTTGTTAGGAAGGATCTGTACCTTTGAATCCTATCAAAGGACTGCTGCCTCCAGACAGGAAGAAATTGGCTTCCCAATGTTCATTTCGTGATCCTCCCGGCCTTACTGCTCTTCATGTGTTTTCTTCAATCCACTTTAAACCAGCATTATGAATTTTCATTCATTCCAGCACTAACACATGCTCATTGAAGACAGTGGGGGCCTGCACCTGAGCTACTTGTTGCCTTTACAGCCATCATCCAGAGAAAACACACAGCACTGGAGAATGAGGTTCTGTTTGAGTCATAGTTATTTTTTTTCAAGAACATTACTGTTCCTAAAAGAAAGGGGAAATAAGAGCACAGACAGTTGTCTATGCTGAAGTTAAAAAATCCTGACCAATAAAGAGTGAAATAAACTGCATGTTATATCCCAAGCAACAGCCAACTAAATCGCCCCTGATTATTCCTGACATCAGCCTCTGGGATTCCCTCTTTCCTCCTGAACTTTGTGCTCTATGAAGAATTTACAAAATAAAAAAATTGCCAACTGCTATTCAAATGATAAGTGGTGCATGTTAATTACATTTTATATGGTGATTAATTAAAAATAACCATGCAAATGTCTAATTTAAGAGTCACTCAGTTCACTAAGTCTTCAGACACTGCCTAGCTGCCCTAGGCATTAGGTTGTCAGGCATTTATTCAAGCTTTCAAAACATTCTCAAAAAGTCTAAGATAATGAAGGTTCTTGAAAAAGTTCCAGCTAGCTTGGAATATATAAACAGAGGTTTCAGAACAGTAAAATAGCACTGCATATATTTGCATTTTTGAGCCACAGTACTCTGTGTATACATAAAAATAGACCAGGAAAGGAATAATAGAGATCCTAAATAATCTGGATATTTAGCTGCAGTGCATAGCAGACTACTTCATAGGTTATTTCAGGAGTTGAAGAAAATTAAATATAATCTTACTTAAATCTAGTTTCTTTACATATAAAGTGGTAGACAGACTATTTGCCTTTTTCACAAATATATATAGTTATATCAGGACAGATATATTATAACTGTGACTTGGTTGAAATATAATGAACTATAATCAATGGAGTATGCAATTTACAGAACAAATTACAATGGCCTAGCACATGGGAGAATAAAGTATGCAATCTCAAGAAAAGTTTCAGAAAGTAATGAATAAAAATTTACAGAAGAATAATTTGCCATTTTTGTTAATAGAAAAATAATATTAATCCCTCAATTGCTGTTTTAAGATCTCATTCCATAAGCCTTTTTTTTTTGGTAGAATTTTATTGAATTTGGTCAATAAATAACGAAAACAAACAAAAAGAATATGTCCAAGAAAACCACTTCATTTGATTGCTTGTTTCTGCTTATGTAGAAAATGGTACTGCAATAAATACTGACACAATTCTTCCTAGACAAAATATTTGCTGTTTCTGTTTAAAGTAAGAAAAATTATGCTGTTCTACAGCATCAGACTCTCAAAACTAACCTTTTTTAAAATTTAAGTCTCTATCAGATACCAAAATATTTTCCTCAGAGGTGAAAGAGCCTTTGATTATGACAAATGGTCTTAAAAGTGTTATCTGCACTGGGTCAGCTTCACTCCAGTAAAAAAATAATCGATACAGCAATCTTGAAGAAGAGATTGATGTTGTAGACTGGACCAGTTGGGAACTGTTTAATCTCTGAAACTTTTTCAGTAAATTCTACGTATACAGGAAGTTTATCTGCAGGAATATTCTGGTATTAAACCAGAGAAAATTTAGATCCACAAATGCTGAGGGCACTTATTTTAGCATGCATTAGGGATGTTCCAACTGCTCTCCAAACATAAAAACATATTCTCCATATATCAAAAATACATATAAATATCAAATACATTTCAAAAACAACAGGGTTTTTTTTTCTGGGACTGTTTACGGAAGGCTAAAAATGGAATCATAAGCTTCTGTGTCTGCAGACATTCCTGCCTGCAAACACTTCACAAGCAGAAAAGTAAAATTAATTAGTTGCCATATTAATTGTGAAGTATTTCTCCAGGTTTTATAAATAGAAACATTTCTTGCCACATAGAGTGAAACATACAATAGCTGAGATTATATAATGACACTTTATGCTATTCTTTAGAATGAGTTTTACATGCAGAATAAATACTTTGGAATGTTTAAATAGAGTTTACTGTTTAAACAGTTCACACAGCAGCTGTATAGAACCATGAATAATAGAGATGGAAAAGACAATGAGGTAGATTTTTTTTTTACTTTGTTCATACAAACTGGTTACCTATTTTGTTAAAAAATAATACACTGGATGGATGCATCTACCAAATTCCATCTTTGTGTGTCCAGAAATTATGTTTGGTGTCTGTTATTCAGATAATGTCCCCAAATTAAAAGAGGTTTTTTAGTTTATTGATGACCTGCCAGTGGAGGTGTCTGGTGTAGTTTTAAACTTTACTATGAGGTACTTCAAATGCTGTACTAATTACAGAGAAGTATTTAATACTCTCTGTCATCTCACAGTATTCTCTAGTTCCAAATGAAGTTACTTAATTGAGCTAAGGTTCTGGGGTTTTATAAGGAGTGCATTTAATCCATGAAGTAGCCCTTTTTCTTTTTTTTTTTAAGTGGTTGTTTTTTCCAATACAAATTAATAATATAAAAATATCCTAGATCTCACTCACAGCCCAATAATTAAAAGTGATTACTTGTTTCTCCAGAATGTTTGAATTAGAAAATAAATTAGGGATCAATTTTTAAAAAAAAAAATCCTTAAAATACTAAAATAACCAATGGATATTATAATACATATGTTCAGCAAAATAATCTATTGCTCTCCCATATTTTGATCAAATTACCCCATGCTGAAAGTGGCCCAGATTGGTTACATCATAATACTAGTCAGATCAGTTATGATCTCTGGTCAAAATCAATGGCCATAGGTTGAATATCTGCAGTATGTAAACCTGAGTAATTCTATACTTTCTCTTTCCTTTTCTCATGTATTTTTGGACAGTCACAGGAAGTTTTATTGCTGTAGTATCATAAGTATGATTTATTTCCACTTGGTATGGCAGATTGACTGTCAGTATGGAAATTATTTCCTGGGAAGCTTGAAAAGTCAATCAAACGATTGTTAGTACCAACAAAGTAAGGAATAAAGTTGCTAATAAGGCCTGTTTCACACTGGTGAGAAACACAACAGATCTGACTGGGACCACAAAGTAGTCTGTGATAAAAAACATAAATATGTTGTCTTCCAACTACACCCTTTTTGTTGAAACAGTGACAAAAGACAAAGCTCAGACTCCCCCAAGCCTCCTGCCTGTATGGTCCAGAAGTCCATAACTTGCTTCTCTCATCCTGCTGGAACCTCCTAGCTCCCATTTCTACCCCATCCTAATAGCCCCTACTATGGCTCCATCCTGGGCGCTGTGTGGACAAACACAGGCAGCCAGCCTATGAAAGAGAGATTGCACCAAGCGGGTGTGAACTTCATTTGACCTGGGCAGCGTCTCCTGTATGTACACAACAGCTACATTTAGCCTGTGGAATAATGTGATTCAACCAAGTCGAAAATTCTGATGAGCCCTGAATAACACTGTTAATCAAACCCCTATTTCAATTGCCTGACTGTGACTGACCTTTTTTCTTATTTTTTATTTTTTTATTTGACAAATTTTAAAATTTGAGTGAAACAACAAGCTGTCTAATAGGATGTCTCATTGAGCTTGTTCTCCCTTTTCTTTCAGAGTATACAAATGTTATATAATCATTAACATTTAAAGAGTGCAAACAAAACAGTTGTTTATAACTCAGAATAGTAATGATGACTGTATCTCTTTGTAGTTCTTTTATTCCATACTTTATCCTCTGAATCAGTTTGAAAGGATTTTAATGGAAAAACTGAATACAAACAATTCAGCAGAGAAAAATACCTAAACATTTTGTAAGCTCATTTGCCCTTTTCACAGACCTTGTTACCATAACAACTTGAATTGTTGCTATAGTAATATTCTTTTATTATGAAACAGAGTGCTTTTTGTATGCAAGATATTTTCATAAGCATCTTGACCTTCAAAATTAAAGTTATCTGGAATATTTTCTGGAAAATATTTCATAGTTTCATAGGACAACATATGCAAGTGATAATTAAAAAAAAGGATGTTTGATTTTTACTCAGAAAAATCAAAAATATTCTCCTAATTAAACTAAATTTTACATACTTATATTGTGAGGGTTTTTACTATCCCCCAACAATTTTTTTCTCACTCAATTTTTTGGCTAATGAAAAGCAGAAAACATAGATCTTTTTAAAAGCTTATTTTTGCTCCTCACATATTTCTCTTCTCATCTGTATAAGGGTGATAATTGCTTGAAACCCAATCATTTCTTTCTATATATGGAAGAACCTAAGAATCACAAAAGAAGAAAGCAAGCAAGTGTTTAGGAAATGTCTTCAAATTAAAAAAAAAAAAAGAGAAACCCCAAACACCAAAGTAAAATATTAATATATCAATATGATAGATGTAAATAATAGAATATCTATTATTTCATCTCATATATAATTTATAAATAATAGCAAATTTCCCTTTATTATGCAGCTTGCTATACGTTATTAGAGAAATGTCTAAATTTTCTAGATCCAAATAATGTATGATAAGTATATTTTTCCACCAGCTTCTGTTTATTTCTCCCATTGCAGTTTCCTAGTTTTTTCACCTTTGTGAAATTTCGTCTTACTTTTGCTGTATAATGAGAAGCTGGTTCCCAACTTTTATTCTAGGTCTCCAAGGATAGAAGACTGTATTCTAAAGTGAGCCTTAGCAAATAAATCAAAGAAGTTAAAAGTTAAGTTCTCTAGAGCAAGCTGATTTTTTTAGAAAACAAACAAACAAAAACAAAAAAAAATCTGAAACAATACAACAAAAGTATTCAGAGGGATGCTATTTTTAAGCAAGATATTTTAAAGAACTTAGATATAAAATCCATCAGAATTCTAAAGTTTATTAAAAAGAAAATTGGATTAGAAGGTTGATAATATGAAATAGATATTTTAATTTCATCAGTCTGATTGTATTTCTGATACCTATTTTTAGACTCACCTTTTCCCCACAGGTGTTTCCTGCCTGCCACTTATTTTGAAGGTAAGAGGTGAGAAATGTAGAGAACTGCACGTTTCCCCCATTTTGTAAGGGACACTTTAACACATAGGCTCTGTTCAAAAGGGTGTAGTGACTGGACTGAAACAATGATTGCTATCAATTCTTTTTGTTAGTCTCACCCTTTAAAATGTAAAGGCAAAAGTTAAGACCATTGAATGGAGGCCTTTGGGGTATTTACTGGCAGAATGTGTTTTGTGGCTCTTAAACAAACAATGTAAGTGCTGAGCAGTGAAATAATTTTTTTTCAGGATTAGGACATATGAAAAAAACTTTCAGAGCAAAAACTTCTTTAGAAGATAGGGAAATTAAGCTGTGTTTTAAGATGGAATTTGAGACAATTTTGATGCTTGCAATTTTGTACTGGGACCGTTGGAAAACTCCAGCCAAGTCCTGATTCAGATCTCTTCCTTCCTAGTGTTAGTGATTACAACTGCAGAAAGGTTATAAGTGTTAATAAATCTTTTCTGTGACATCATGTAGAGATCTTTGTTCTGATGTAAACAGTGTTTAGAAAGTACAGTAAATTTATATTGAAATTTTCTGGTACTGAACATCTCTTTTAGAAAATGCTGCTTTGGCAGAGTCAAACCTATATCCTCCATAAAGAAGCTGCTAAGCTAGTTCACTTATCTCTTGTTCATACACAACTTCATTTTTTGGATTTTGTGTAGAAGAATCACAGTAATTCATCAAACACCCTATCTGAGCAGTTTTCCACTTCTGTAATTATAAATGTATTGACTTATGCATATGTAACAATGCAAAGAAGAGTGGAGGTCATCTTTGAATTCATTTTAATGCCATAATTGCAAAATCTACAGGAGGGTTCATTTTCTAGAAAGAAGGCCTACAATATTATGAAGGATTTATATTTAGTTATTTTCTGTTCACATATTTGACATTTTTATTTTTTTTAATTCTGTACAGCCTGTTAAAAATTATTCACACTTCCACCAATTGCACTGATAAAACACCAAAAGGACTTTAACTACAGTCTCTATTTTTCATTTTCATCTTACCACCATTATCTCATTTCTCATTACTGTCTAGTCTGACACTATGTAATAGGTCTTTAGGACAGAGTGCTAGCTTTCAAGTAGACCATTTTTATTCATAGTATTTATCTCCATAAGAGTATATCTACTATATAGACACTGACAATATGTATGCATAACACGTTATTAGTTATATATATGGAAATTTATAGTGGGCATAACAGTCAGTGTCAATATAATGTCCTATTTCTATATAACATCATAGATAAACTGCTAGACTGGTCTGTTCAGCCCTGAGGAGAATGAGCAGAGACCTCACTGCTGTCTACAACTAGTGAGAAGAGGAAGGGCAGGCACTGATCTATTGAGGTGACCAATGGTAGGATCCGTAGGAATGGCCTGAAGTTGTGTCAGAGGAAGTTTAGGCTGGATATTAGAAAGAGATTCTTCACCCAGAGTATGGTTGGTCACTGGAACAGGCTCCCCAGGGAAGTGGTCACAGCACCAAGACTGACAAGGTCAAGAAGCATTTAGACAATACTTTCAGGCACATGGTATGACTCTTAGGGATGGTCCTGTGATTGGACTTGATGATCCTTCCAGGCCTCATCCAAATCAGCATATTCTGTGATTGTGTGAAATTTGTGGTTGCAACAAAGATGCTCTGAAGTGGTTACGCTCATAGGTCTTTGTTTTAATGTGAAAATCTTGTACATGGTAACAGCAAATTTCCATAGTTACTCTACTAGGTTTTCTGATAAGTTGTTGTAAGTAAGATAATAAGTCTTTGGTTTTACTGCTTACATTATGGTTATACTAAATACAGCAAGGCTTTAAGTAGTATTTATCTGTAAAATATTTTTTTGCCTTAAAAATGTTGGGATCATATTCAGTGTCAGTTACTCATATCTAGAAACACTTCATTTTTGTTATTGGAAAGAATGAGGGTGTTCTTACAATAACAAAAAATAATTTACACAATAAATTATAGGAAGAATCAAGTCACCTCTATAAGACCAAACTCTGATACTAACATGGGCTCTGTACAGAACTGCATTTTACTGTCAATTATTTTTTGTGCACAAGTTGTTGGAATACACAATTGCGCTTACAATGCTGTAGGGGAAAATTTCCGCAAGCAGTCCTACTTGCAGAAGCCATGAAGAGATATAACTAGCCCAAGCCTGCCACCGTATTTTTCTTCTCTTCCTGCAGCAACATTGTCATCAATGTCATGTACAAAATCTGATACCCTGGAAGGGTTCCAGTACTGCATTTGCAAAGTGTGGTAAGATCCATCAGACTGACTGCACTCAGGTCGAAGGGATGTGGCTTCACTGTATAAAACTAGATGTCTTTCAGCTACTAATACAGGTGCCTGGAGCAGGGCTTAAGGCAAATGCTAATCTGTAACCAGGTCTTTTAACATGCATAACATCTAAAATTTAGCGTTAGAGAGGCTGCTGCAACAGGGGACTGAGGGCTTCTTAAGTGGTGAGAAAATTCATAAGATAAAGTAGATTGACTTGACTTTTTGTACTATTGTCTATTTTTTCTCTTAACAAAGTTTGTACACAAGGAATTTTCTAGGTTCCCCTCTTCTCTTCCCACATTTTTTTTTGACAAGAGATACTGTAGTAATGCTGTTTGCAAGTCTATGCTATCCTGTGCATCCGAGATACTGAAAGTGCTAATTAATGAGCTTTCTTTGCAATCCCACCTTTCTCTTCATTTTTAAGTGTTCTGTAACCCTCCCATGCGAGGCCTTGGTTTCTGGGGGGGACCAAGACCGACAAAGGGGGGTCCTTCGCCTGCCTGCAGAGCGAGATGTGATACTGCTACAGGAGCTAAAGTTAAGTTTGCCCGCTTTCAGTACCCCGGAGAGCACAATAACGAAGCAAACACTTTAAGAGGCGGTGTCGATCTCCCTTATTGAACAAAGGGCTTGATCTTATATACCCCTGGGGCAAAGAATGTTTAAGAAAGGGGTGGAGTTAAGGCGGAGCATGCAAATCCGCTATAACTGGTTGGGTATAGGTGGAAACTGGGGAGGAGTAAACATAGCCAACAGGGTCAGACCACTCCCTAGAGGAGCAGACCAATGGCAGCTGTACTCACGCCGACAAGCTGGGCCTGCCAGTGCTTCCAGTACCACAGGCACGAGAGAATAACAGAATAACGAGAACTGAGGTAACTGTATTCAAGTCCATATTGTGGTATAGCAGTCCAGCTAGGGTTGATCTTCCTGGACCTTCCAGGCATCAAAGTCTGTTTCTCTGTCCCTCTCTCTTCTCCAATGGTCCATGTCCATGCAGGGCCCATTTCCAACACTCCCAGAACAGTCATGCAGTACTTGTCAAATAGGTGCATTCAAAATTAGCTTGTATTTTCAGGGTCAGTTTGGAGAACTTTTTTTTTTTTTTAATTTTTTGGGTCTTGTTTTGCTCTCATCATGCCCATTCACAGGCTTGAATAAAAAACCTACTTATCAGCAAAGCTGTACAATTAACTCCTATTTTAAGTGTGAAGGGAAAGATACGCAACCATGCTGGGCTTCATAGTTAATGATGGAATTTCTCTACAAATAAAACCAAGTGGTTCGACCAAAATGAGTTCCAAATTTCAAGTTCCAAAAATTACGTTTTATTCTCAGTGCTAGTGGAACTAGAGATGCAGAGCACTAAATTTAGTACCATAAAATTTCACTTAGATTTCTGAATTTAAAACTACAATTCATTACCATTCGAACTTTGGTATCAGGATCAGTACTGTCAAGGCAGTAGCTGATTCCACATTCCTCAGAAAGACCTACCACTCATAGAAGTGGTCTGTGGAAGGGAAGAAAATGGCCCATCACATAAGAAAATAGTACAATTCTGAGAGTCTTGGGGCTCTGGTGACTAAACCAGATGTGTCCTGCTTTCATCTACATTAAACTTAATTTTCTTTCTAGTAGCCAATATGGTGCCATGTTTTGGATTTATTTTTACCTTGTTGTATCAAAATGATAGTGATGACCCTATATGATTCATTAGCCAAGATACTGTGAGATTCATCTTTTCACAGAATGCTTTGAATTTGTCCCCCACTGTGGGGAGGGACGCCTTCTACTAGACCAGTTTGCTCAAAGCCCCATCTAACCTGGCCTTAAACACTTCCAGGGATGGGGCATCCACAGCCCCTCTGGGCAAGTGGTTTTAGAGCCTCACTACTCTCACAGTAAAGAATTTCTTCCTAATATCTAATCTAAATCTACCCTCTGTCAGTTTAAAGCTATTCCCCCATGTCCTATCCCTATATGCCCCTGTAAAAAGTCCCTTTCATGCCTTTACAAGAGAGGTGCTCCAATCCTCCTGTTCTCCAGTTCTTAAAAATATCATCCTTGAAAGCTGGACTAAATTACACTCTAACTCTACTTTTGTGTATTTCCCAATCAATTCAAATAAATTTACTCACTTAAATTACTCTTACACCAATTACTGCACAATATGATCGAGTTTATCACTTTTAACAGTGAAGTATATCTACAAGTCTGCATTATGTAGTATTCTATTAACTTACTAAAATATTTTTGTTTACAATATGTCTATCCAGACTTATGCACCTCAAACCAAAATAACACTTCAAGAATCATCTTGCTGAATTTAAGAAATTCAGTTTTCCATGAAATAATGCCCATCAGTGGCTCACTAAAGAGTAACTGACGCTAAAACAATGGAGGAGAACTGCTCAGATCTTAATGGTTATATAGAAAATCTTCAGCCATTCAAAGGAAGCCTTTAAGGGGCTAATCTCAAACAGCATGAGCTTGCCATTGATTTCTGAGGGCAGAGGATATTTGGTAAAGGTCAATAGTCTTAAAGAATCAGAGGTAAATTCCGTTTTAAGGGATGCCTTAGAGATAGGGTCATTGTGAGAAGGGAATCAGATGAAAGTTACCTTTCTAGTATTGACATACAACAAAGGTTTCATAAAAATAAAATACTCTTGAAGAATTTTTGAATAATACTAAATTGGAAAGAGAAGAGTAACAGTAAGAATTTGATGTAAATAAACTCCCCATTTCTCATGACTCTCACATACTTGATTCCTAATGATTCCTAGCACAATAAAATATAATGAGTATGTAATGACAGCTCAATTTCATGCTCTTCAGCAGTAGTAGCTGGGTCTTGCTCACGAATGAGAAAGCTTGAAGCTCAAATCATTCCAAAGTTCCCCTGCAACAGTAATTGTGCATTTGTATTACCCTTCATGTTTTCCGTTGAGAGCCAACAAACCATTCACTGCCTTGTGAAGCACAAGTATGTTATTTTTAAAAGATTAATGGTTCTGCAGTGCAGTATCATATATAATTAGGAAGCCTGTATTCCTCCTTTTAACCCAATTCAGTGCCCCAGACTTGAAAGAAATGTATAATTTGGCATTCTAGTTGAGTTCTGTTGAAATATGAACCAAAAACTATTTAGTTATAGAGCCTACAAGAAAGTAGAATGAAAGCAAGACTGAAAGTAGCTTGATCTAGTTAGAATCAAAGGCACCTTTTCATCAGGTAAGAGAGGGGTAATATTCTGAAGAACAGTGATATAATTGTTGAATCTAGAAAAATTAGGAACAGTATCACAAATGGAAGGCTATGGCTAATGGCAGCATTTATGATAGATACTTGAAAGGTAATGGAGCCTGCAGTGGTTAGCATGGCAATAAGCTAAAGCTAAGCCATTACATTCAAAATAGTACGTAACTATAACCAGGAGGTACCCATAAATTCTGAGATTACTGCACACGACATTTAGAGCTGTCTGAATAGCTGCTTCTTATTTAAGAGAAACAAATACAAAACACAAACACACCAGAGCATCAAGGGCAACCATAACTTTTCATTATAATTTTTTTTAATTGGATTAATGTAGGAGAGGGGGTTTATTTCCCCATTAATGTTTTGGGGTTTTTTCCCACTAATGCTATGTCTATATCTAAATTGGCCCTGGCTACATCTGGAACCAGAAACTGAAAAGGAATACAAATATGGTATACTATAGTATGCACAAGTTTAGCCTATTTCATCCAAGAGATGTTCTTGAAATATTGATTATAACAACTTGTCTTAAAACAAGTATTCTACAAAACAGTAACGACTAGAAATCTGGGGTTGATAAATAGGCAGAGAAAGTTCTTCTTACAGAAACTCCAAGGGAAACTAGCATCTTTCTAAGTCATAGTTCTCTAACAATATATCTTGAGTAGACTGCCAAGAAAAGTAAAAGTGTGTGTTACACACAAACATAAAGATATCGGAAATATATTAAAAATTCCATTCGAAAAAGGTTTTCCTACTTATTATGGGTAAAATGAAAATCTTGAAAACATGGGTAATTCTTCTCCCGTCTACTTAGCACTGGTAAGACATGTCTGGAGTGCTGTGGCTGTGTCTGTGTCTGTGCTCCTCACTAAAAGGGAGGCATGGACATACTGAAACCAGTCCAGCAAAGGACATGAAGGTGGTTAAGAGATTGTGGTACGTTTAATGTGAGGAAAGGCTGAGGGAGCTGAGAATG
Source organism: Sakesphorus luctuosus (assembly GCA_013396695.1). NCBI lineage: Eukaryota > Metazoa > Chordata > Aves > Passeriformes > Thamnophilidae > Sakesphorus > Sakesphorus luctuosus. Next base: position 141,520 of record VWZD01007334.1, on the reverse strand, counting down.
TTCAGCCCAGAGAAAAGAAAGCTCAGGCTTATCCATGTGTACAAATACCTGATGGCAGGACGGGGAGAGAAGTAAAGACAACAGATGGCATTTACTATTGCTAGTTTTTATGAGAACCCCCTAAAGGATGTTGTACAAAAGAATTAGGAATCTTGGTAGCTATAGGCAGCTCCAGAGAAATAATTAAATAGTTATGAATACTGTAACATTTTTCATAGGCGATTAGATTAGGAATAAAATGTAGGAAAATGCTGAAATTAATCCCAAGGAGGACAGCACTGGAGAAACACCTTGAATGACTAAGAGACTTGCTGTTGAAGTTTTAAAGTGTAGTTTTACTTGTAATAGGGTCTTTTGTTGTTGCATTCCTCTGCCTGGTTCTGTTACCTCGTCTGTGCTGTTCTGATGACCACCACACCCTGTTTATTGTATCCCTCGAGCTTTCTTTGTTCTCTTGATGAGGCAGCCATTAAGCTGGTTTGCCTCGTCCTGGGCAAGGTGGTGCCCGTCCTAGGGCTTCCGGGCCCCCCTCCCCTCTCTGCCCTGCTATTCCAAGATGGTAAGCCCAGTGTGTAAACCCCCTATGCCTTGTAGCTAGGGGGGGCAGGGCCAGGAGTGCAGCCAGCCCTGCCCCTGTCCTAAATCCATTGGTTAATGGATCTTAGACCCTGCCCCCTCCCAAGTTTTTACCCAATCCAGCCCCAGATATGGTATCTTCCCCCTGAGATCTTATAATACCTGGTGGATTGTCCCAATAAATGCTCTTCTTCCTGGACTGCCTGGACTCCTGGTCTCTGTCTCCCTTCTTTGCATCCTCTCGGACAAGGGGAAGGCAGAGACCTCTCTCCCTTCCCTCCAACGCTGCACAATAAAATACTGCTAAGATTAGATTAATAAAAGTGAAAAGGCAGGGTTCTGGAAATTTGTTCTGTGTGAGAAAATGTGCCAGAATAAAAAAAAGTAATTTTACATGACCTCTTTTGCTCCTGAAATAACAGACTGGAGAGTACATATCTTCATAATTTGAATTCTTGTTGGTGTTCAACATCTCTGTATTAAACGCTCTGGTAAGGCATAGGAAGAGGGAAGGAGAAAAGCAGATAAATATTAATGATATTAGGCAAACCTTCATAAAAGTTTTGATAATGTCAATTGAGATACAAATGTCTACAGCAGTGGAAAATTTCAGTGCACCTCTGATAATAAACATGATTAGTAAGAAGTTCAGAATGGACATTGACTATAGTCTATGTCCTACAACCCTTTCCTTTTCCTTTCCTTTTCCTTTCCTTTTCCTTTCCTTTTCCTTTCCTTTTCCTTTCCTTTTCCTTTCCTTTTCCTTTCCTTTTCCTTTCCTTTTCCTTTCCTTTTCCTTTTTCGTTTTTGTTGTTGTTGGGGGTTTTTGTTTGTTGTTTGTTTGGGGTTTTTTTAACCCACCATGCTTACATTACTACTTTACACACTAATTACTCCTAACTACTCAAGAGGTCTTGCTTATTCCTTGACCCAGCAACTACAATGCCTCAGTTGGTTTCTATCACGGAGCGTGAGGCCATATTGTGCTACTGGTTGTTATGGGATATTCTTTTGAGTTCTCAACAAGTTGTCATATTCAAACATTAATGTTCTCGCTATTTTTCATTGTAGAACAGCTCTCACGTTGTTTTCTCAGGACTGTAGGTTTAGATAGCAATTCTTGATTCATGAGCAGATTTCAGATGAAATGTGCTGTTTTAAGGAGGAATGGAATGTGAATGCTTTTATGTTTTCAGCTGTTTGTAGCGTGGTGCTTTTAGATCATTAGTCTGCTAGCAGAAAAGTACAGTTTACTTACATCAGTTTTAGTTTACAAAAATGAATCACAGCAAGGCAGGCTGACTCACATAGAATTTCTTCAGCTTGCTTACTAAGTGAAGCTCTTCCAAATAGTATGGTAATCCCTCCATGACTCTAGAGAAACAAAAAGTAAGGAAACTTTGAAAGTCCACAAAAAACAGCTGTAGAATGAGCTAATAATTTTTCCAGTTATCAGTTGAGAAGAATGTATGATAAGGTTAACTTGGTGATATGCTGAGAAACTGAAAGAACAGACTGGAATGGTGGTGCAGTCTCTAAAAATCTTATACACAGCAGGATTAAAATTAGATAATTTGTAATATATTACTTAGTGTTTTTTATACTTTTCAGTATTTACTTCTCGCATAACACAGAAGAGGATTTTTTTTACCATAGCCGAAAGGAAAAACACTTGAATATGACTTGCTAAAATTGACCTTTACTTACACATTGTGACTTTTACATGGCAGTATTATGATAAACTGACTCTAGCTTCAGATTTATTACTCAACCCTGACCTTTGGTTATATTAGAATATTGCTTTCAACCAGACTAAATAATAATGTCTCTGTGAATGTAAGGAACTGGCTGATCTGAGATGTCAATTGCCAGCTCAATTTTCCTTTCACCTGGGAGTACAGCATGTCATAGTGCTTTATTGATCTAACAGTCATTAAAGTTCAGTGTTGTAACTCTTCAGTTTTCCACACAGTGCAATACTATAAAAGGGATGAAGCATGACTCCATTCAAGACTGCTCAAAATTTGGAATGTCTGTTTCATCAGAAATAAGTATAATGATTTTAATTTTTGTTTTTCATACAGTGGAATATGCATCCAAAATATCTTTGGAAAGATATTAAAAATGATCCTTCCAAAATTATTTTGATAGATTTTGCTGATATGTTTTGATTTAATAAAATCAGTGTGAGTTGATCAAAACTGTTTAGGTAATAAGAAAAATTTTCAATCTTCTGTAAGCTAGAGTATAATAATGAATAAAATCACCTTCTTGCCACTTCTGTTCATCATGCTTCAGAATAATTAATGTATTTATGTGTCAGAATGTCTTTCAAGGAGTGCAGCAGTTTTAGATGCTGTTGCTTTTCAGATAGGGACTTAAATCAGTAGGATTCTTGCTTTCTGTAGGACTATGATTATAATCCTATAGAAAGTTGCCTTATTAAAATAAGGATTCATTTACTTAACATCTACATAAAGATCAAAGTGTTTGACAAACTATTATTTTTATTCTCTTGATGACAGGATTCTTCTGGGTACTGCATTTCTGTTAACATACAGGTCTTAACCAATTTTTAAGCATAGAATCATTGAACAGTTTGTGTTGGAAGGGACTTGAAAGATCATCTAGTTCAGACTCCCTTCCATGGGCAGGGACACCTCCCATTAGGCAAGCTTGCTCCATGCCCCCACCAGCCCGGCCTTGAACATTGCCCGGAACGGGGCATCCAAAACTTCTCTTGGCAAGCAGTTCCAGAGCCTCACTATCCTTACAGTAAAGTTTCTTCTGCATATTTAACCTAAATTTCCTCTCTTCCAGTTTGAACCAATTACTCCTTGTCCTATCACTACTGTTCCAGATGAAGGATCCCTCTCTGGCCTCCTTGTAGCCTCTCTTCTGATACTGGATGATTGCTATGAGGTCTTCATGCAACCTCCCCTTCTCCAGGCTGAATAGCCCAAACTTTCTCAGCTTGTTTTCATAGGAGAGGTGCTCTAGGCCCCTTATCAGCTTCTTGGTCCTCCTCTGGACTTGCTCCAACAGTTCCACGTGTTTATGTAGAGGGTACCAGAACTGTATGTATATTCATAGAGCTGTTAGTTGTTGAGTCTTACACCACCTTGTCACATATTTCTGTCTGCTCTTTTGCTCTGTGGATGTCTTCGCTATCCAAATTATTTTTGAGGTATTTGTGTTGATTGAATATGAAAGTAACTAAGTAGGTAGGTAACCATAATACAGAGATATTTTAACAAAGTATTTTCTAGAAGACATATAATTGAATTCTTTTATTTGTTCAGTGACTTTTAGTTAACAGTGGAAAAATAAAAGAGAATTTCTGCATAGATTAGTGGTGTATAGTTTTGTGGTTTAATATTTTCTTCAAATAAAATACATAGTGGTGGTGTTTTTAATATTTTAGGCAGTTTTGTGTACATTTTTCCTTTCTTACTCATGGTGGATAGAAGTATACTTTTAAAGTTATCAGAGCAAATTAATAAGAATGGAGATGATAAGTGAAATAAAAAGCATTGATATTGTCTTACAAATTTCAATGTCCTTCAAATTAACATTTGTTAAAACCTGATTTTGTTATTATTATACTTGAAGACACATGTAGATACTGTATATAATGATTTACGCTTTTCAGCATCATCTGTAAAATTCACTGGTAGTCATTGAACCATCTCAAAGAGGTCTCCAGTCATCTTGCTTTAACATCAGAACTACTTACAACAGAAGTAGGATTTTACTAGTTTGTTGGCAGCAATTGGGTTACCTTAAAAATGTTTGAATTGAAGCAGAGGTGCTTTCTGAAAAAAGAAATCAATACATGTGATGCATTGAAAACACCCATCAGTCAGCAAAATCTTTGTAGAAAAAGATTCCAACAACTATTGCTCACTTTATTTTACTTATCTGATAAGGCCAGTATACAAGAAGCAGATTTTCATTCCAAGACCTCTAAACTAATCTCACTTGAGGAAAAAAAAATCAATTGTCATTTTAAGCTATTTAGAAGACTCTGCGTCTTATTTTACAAAGCAAATACTTGTTCCTATTATGATGGAGGAAATAAAAATGCAACTTTTGTCTAGAAATTACTGCTTAGCTTATAACTGTTTTATGAGCATTTCTTCCCCCTGACTGAGAACGTAGTTTAATTGCTCAATAAAAGTGTAAGGTTTTAAGACAAAAAGATCTACTATAAAATGAAATGAGATTTAAAAAGATATATGCTAAACAATGTGTCAGTTCATTGTACCAGTGCTGGCAGCTCTAAGGTGAGAGTTAGGGGGTCAGATTCATTAAAACTGACTTGATGTCAGATGAAGTTGAGGCAGCATTTTGTCCGAAGTGTACAGCATATTCAAATTCAGCAAAACTGACACAAAAATTTGGTGGAACTGATCACTGCTGGGGATATGAGGTCTTTATTTACAGATAACCACTTCTTCTCAAATGAAAGAGAAGAGCCAGATTGCAACACTGTTGTTTGGGGGTTGTGGGTTCTGCAACATTTTTTCTGCTAATTTCATATACTGAACAATGACAAGATAGACAAACAGAATTCTGCATGTCTGCTCTGCTGTTCAAAATTAATGAAAAGGCAGTAAAATCTGGGGTTTAAATCTCCTGAGAACAGGTAGTTGGAGATGCACCACAAGGGAAGGATTTTTGCTGTAGCATTCTTAGGGATTCACGGATTTGTGAATAAAGCCAGTGCCTGACAGTTCAATAAGATGGCTACTCCACCGAAACTTGTCAGCCATTGCCTTCATCTCCATGAGGCACTTGGTACTTCTGTGCTTTAACCTTCAAATCATAATGAGGACACTTTTTCATACTGACTTCGGCATCCTGTCAAACCAAAAGCAGCTTTTCTCAAGGACTGTGGCCAAACAGTGGTTAGAGAAACAGACCCAGGACTGATGTCTAGACAAGGTTTTCCCTTTGCTCTGCTTGTGCAGGAGATGGATGGTCCTGGTTCAGGTGGGACTTAGGTGACAGGAGGCCACTCCCTGACAGGGTGTCAATAGGAAGCAGCAGTGGGCAGCAGTGCAGAGAGCAGATCATGAGAAACCATTGATGAGACAGAAAGAGATCAAACAGAGGCTTCCAGTTCCATTTTTATATAAAATCAGAAAACTTGGGAGTGATTGGTGTTGTGAGTTTTTTAAGAATTACTTATATATACCAAATCCAGGTATTTTATAAGCGAATGTGATACTAAATTTTAAACTGTGAATCCTTTTCATAATCCTGGTCAAGATTAAAGCATATTGATGACACAAATATTATGGATATTTTTACATGTTTACTTTCTGGTTTTTTAATATGTATTTCATTGTCTGTTAAATCCTTGCATCACTAGAGAGCCTAAAATTGCTTGCTTCTAAAGCTGAAGCCAAGTGGACTTCATTACAATGGAAACAGCATATTTTATTCCTCATTATTTTTTTGTTTCACCATTAACCTCTGTACCTCACAGCTTTTCATCTGCTACTGAACTTTGTTCTACAGGTTGGAGAAGAATGAATTCCATATTAATAAGGCCAATTTGAGTAACAAGGTAAATTCACTGGTCCTACCCTCATCCTCAACCAGGAAGACAGGACTTTTCATTACAGGTTGCACCCTTGAGTCTCAGTCATACTTGTTGTCAGAGAAGTATTAATCTTTACAGGAATATGCCAGCAGAATTTCTGAATCTCTCACTGTTCTTGTAATCTGTTGTTAAAATTCCATTTTGTGGATATTTCATGAATTTATGGATTTTCTCCCTGATGAATGGTTAAATCATAACAACACAGCATCTATTTCCACATTGCTGAGTAGAAGGTGGCACAAGTTTTGACTTACTGAGCACTTCAGGATGAATCATCTACCAACAGGGAACACTTCTCTGGACTTTGGTTACTCTGTTTACCATCTCTGCTTTTCTGAGATTGATTCTGTTTCTAGATGCCCTCTGAATATTTAATGAAAATACATGCATCAAACATGGAGAAAATTCCTTATAGAAATGGAACAGGAGGAAAAGGTCTCACTTAGAAAAGCTCTTGGCAGTGATACCTATTGAGGTTTCTCTCCAAAAAAAGAAATACAAGATACTATTTCGTCTATTGCAACCATGTAAAATGTTGGTAGCAGTAACCTGACTTTTCAGTTCATGTTAGCAGTTTCTCTAACATACCTTTCACACCTAAAAGAAAAGAAAGAATATTTAATTTAATATATGGTTTTTAGAAACAATGGCTTTGAAATCAGTCATTAACACAGTAAAATTAATGGCCTTGTGTTGCAGGTCCTGAGCAGAGAAGTGCTGCTGGCTTGCAGGGGAGTTCTCAGATTGCCACTGAAAATTTTAATTCTGGATTGATGCATTTTCTCCTTCCAAAAATTCCATGTAATGTATAAAAAAAGATGATGATGTTCATTCTTTTAGCTACTTCCAGCACTTCAGAAAAAAGAAGTGCCGTCTTTCTTCCTTTGTTCTAGAATCTGGCACCTTTCACTAAAGATATCTGGACACTGTATATTACAATCATTAAGTGAAAGTTAGAACTATTATGTCCATTTTTACAACTATATGCTTTCAGTTTTCCACTTTTCATAGGTCTTGATAATTGATTATATAAAAGACACAGTTTATGTTTGCTACTGAGATGGTAGCCAAACATTTAATTTCACTTAATTTTCCATGCTATTTTCACCTATTTTTGTGAGTCAAGCCAATCAAATATTTATTAGTGAAATGTGTTATTGTATTATAGGCATCTCAGTAAAGGTGTATGCCTTCCCACATATAACTTTTATGACTAAATGCCCTATGATTTTCTGAATTAATTTATCATTCAGAATTTCAAATGTTTTTTTGAATAATGTTTGAATAACTCAGTGTTCTACCAAAGAACTTTTTCATACACTTTAGTATTTCAAAGAAGCTTCATGGTGAGTGATCAAGGCTGTGAGTGACTTAAAACATTGTGGGAATTACCTTCTTTAATCCTGATAAAATTATATTGTAAATAATGCACTCATTCATTTTGAATAAACATTAGAAAATTTGAAATTAATTGGTACTGATTCTCTCACTATATCATTTTTCTGAAGCAGCTTCAGTACTCAGTCTGAGGCATTTTGCCATGCTTTTTGGTGCATAAATTATAGAGATGTACTTCAATATTTTATTTCATTTTGGAAAGCCTCAACCACCAATTGGAAGGAATCCTACTTTTCTTCAGGACGTGTAGGACTCAGCAGACAGAAGTGGAAGAAAATTTTTTATTTTGCTCTGTCAAAACAACTGGATCAGTTAATGAAGCAGACAAAGTATTGAAGAGGTCTCCATCTATACCTTAAAGCAGAGATAGATAATTCTTTGTTCTTCGTTGTATTTGATATAATGAGGATATATTTTTTCAATAATTCTGGATGCATTCAAGTTGTAAGTGGCTCAGGATACACATTAGTGAATTATTATACTGTTGGTCTACACTGAAAGCTTTATGAGCAGTTCTGCATCCTGATTTGTTAAAGGAAGATAAAACCACATAAAAGTCAAGCTGAAAGGTGCAAAAAGCATTACTGCTTTGTTTTTCATATTTATGAAGCACTGAACTGTAGAGTACTCTAATGATATCTTGTATTAATTTTAAGAAACTTGAAAATCTTGCTGACTAATCTAACATTTAGATGCTTTTTAATTCTGTTTCTCATCAACCTTTAGCTTTTTGCTGGAGGCACTCCATTTGTTATGTTAGCGTAAAAAGATAATTGCAAACAGTGGTAAAAGGAAACACCACCACTGGTAAAGCTAAGAGGCTTTTAAAGGCTTCATCCCATTCAGCTACAAAAAAAAAATTAATCTAAATTAAAATACATGGATTGTGAATATGCCAGTTTTATTAACACAAACACCCCCCCATTTTTTTTTTTGTCCTGCTTGCTAAGTAGTTCCAATTCTGTTAGAAAATATCCTGTTTCCTGAAACTAGCATTTTCTGGTTATTGTTTTCTACTTACACATAAACAGTGGAATTTGTCTTCAGAAACTACCCATGGGATTTGGGGGAGTTAAAAAAAGTAATGCCTCTTCTCACAGACTGGTCTTTAACTAAGGGTTAAACTGTATAGCGCTTGAAACACTGGTGATCCTGAGTTGTCTGTTGGTGGTGCTCTTTACTCTTTTGTAAGCAGAGGTCTACTTTGCAAAGAGACAGGGGACATGTTGTAGGGGAGGTAGGGTGTAATGCCTGATGTGTTGTACTGGAGAGCTGAAGAAGAGAATATTAAAGAGGGGATAATAAGTATTAGGAGAATAGCATGGGGCACAGCAAGTGCCTCCTCTTAGGATAAATTCAGGACATGGAAAAATACTGGTGGTTCATTTGGAACCTTAACCTATAGCTGCATCTATTGATGCTCCTTCACTTTATTTATATCTAAGCAGACTGTACTTTATATATGCCCTGTAACACCACAGCTCTTGATGCTTTCTTTGGCCTTTGACCTACACAAACCTCCAATCACTGAGGCTCCAGCAGCTGTGAGCAACGGGAATTCTTTGGGGGACACCCAGATATACAGGGGGCTTCCGGCATCCAGGAACATCCAAGCAGCAGCCCCACAACTTGGAACCCCTTGGCAGCCAACCAGGTGAAGAGGAGGCAGTGCTGGGAGAGACCAAGGGGAGTTTAAATGGCTCCAGGGAGCACAGTGAACAGGAGTGTGCAAACAGGGGCATGGCATGGCATGGCAGTTCACGCAGGCAGGGCAAGCAGGAAAAATCCAGAAGCAGCCACGGGAGGCAATAAACAGACTCTGTAGCTGGTAAGGAAGAGCAAAGAGATTCTTTCAGCCTCAGTCTTATTAGCATATTAGTTTAAGTTTCCTCAATTGACTCACTGTAAAGCTCAGTCTCCTGGAGTCACTGAACCAGCCATGTCAGAGGCCTTCAGCCAGCCAATCCTGCTGATGGCAGACACAGCTTTCCAGGTCACAGGGTGCCAGGAGTGCCTGATGGCTCTTTGTGAGACTAGGGATGACAAACAGATATTTTGAAGAAGGTGTGCCATGGTTGAAGAGCAGTGGCGCCAGGTGAGGGACCTATGGGAAGATGTGAAGAGGTTTTGTACCATTTGGGTGAATGGGCAAGAAATAGATTATATTCAGAGGTGCTACAGTGTCAAGGCTCTCAGGAGTCTTGAACCCCCATTGCAGTGAAGAAGCAGGTGGACTCAGAACCCTACAGGGTAATTAGTCAAAGGGCTGTTGGTCAAGGGCCTGTTAAAGATGAAGGCTAAAAGCAGGTCATTGCATGTACCAGGAAGAAGGTTCCTCCTCCTTCTCAAATTTTGACAGGTAAGACCACTAACTTCTACACCAGGCAAATGGGAAAATTTTTTTGCAGGTCCCGGGGTCCATCAGTGCTGGTCACTTTTCAGATATCACCTCCTAAGGGTACAGGAGCAGGCAGTTCCCAAATGTCTGAAGTCAAGTAGACAAGGCAGAAGGCCAGCCTGGCTGAGCAAGGATCTTCTCTTGGTAATGAGGCAAAAAAAGAAAGGTGTACTCCCAGTGAAGGCAAGGTCAAATAACATGGAAAGAATACAGAGATTCTGCTTGATGCTGTAGGGAGAAAATTTGTGCTGCCAAATTTCAACTGGAGTTGGAGCTGGCCGGAAAAGTGGGGGACAATAAAAAGAGGTTTTTTTCAAATACATTAAGGGCATTTGGCAGTATAGAAATATCATTGGCCCCCTATAGGATGAGAATTGTCACCTCACAAGCAGGGACAGCAACAAGGCAGAGGTGTATAATGCTTTCTTCAACACAGATAACAGACCAAGGGGATTTCAATGCCCTGAGAATCATGACCATGAAAATGATCAACTCCCAGGTGACCCTGAAGTTGTGCACAATCTTGCTACTCCAGTCAAATCTTTACAAACCTATGGGGACTGATGTGATTCATCCCAGAATGCAAAGAGCCAGATTATATCATCACAAAACCTCTCTCGATGATTTGTGAGTGGTTGAGGTCCCAGTTGGGTGGAAGCTGGCAAATTTTGTCCTGATTTTCAAGAAGGAGGATCCTGAAAACTATAGGCACTTCAGTGCCTCGTAAAGTTATGGAGATTATTCTGGGAGGTATAGAAAAACATCTGAAAGACAACTCAGTCATCAGTCAGAGCCAGCACAGCTTCATGAGAGGAACATCCTGCTTATCAAACCTGATTTTCTCTTATGACAAGGTAACCCACCTACCTGAACAAGGTAAGTCAGTTGATATCATCTTTTTGGATTTCAGTAAAGTTTTTAAAAGTGTCTCTCAGAGTATCCTGCTGGACAAAAAGTCCAGCACACAGCTGGATAAACACATTATACAGTGGGCGAGCACTTGACTCAAGAGTTAAGCAGAGAGAATAATAGTGAATGGGGTAACATCAAACCTGTCACTTAGCGAGATTCCATAGAGTTCCATTTTAGGCCCAGTGCTCTTCAACATTTTAAATCACTTGGATGCAGGACTGGAAGGGATATTAAGCAAGTCTGCAGATGACACAAAACTGGGAGGAGCTGTTGACTCCCTGGAGGACAGAGAAGCCCTGCAAAGAGACTTTGAAAAATTGGAGGGTTGGGCAATCACCAACCATATGAAGTTCAACAAGGGAAAGTGCTGGATTCTGCATGTGGAACAGGGCAACCCTGGATGTACACACTAAATGGGGAATGAGATGCTGGAAAGCAGTGCCATGGAAAGGGACCTGGGATTCCTGGTTGATGGCAAGTTGAATGTGAGTCAGAAGTACCCTGGCAGCCAGGAGTGCCAACTGTGTCCTGGGGGACATCAGACACAGCATCGCCAGCCAGTCAAGGGAGGGGATTATTCCACTCTGCTCTGCACTGAGGCAGCCTCTTCTGGAATGTGCAGTTTGGGGCACTGCAATGAACAAAAGATATTTAGGTGTTAGAGAGTGTCCAAAGGAGGGCAGTGAAGATGGTGAAGGGCCTTGAGGGGAATCCATATGAGGAGTGGCTGAGGTCAATTGGCCCGTTCAGCCTGGAGAAGAGGAGACTGAGGGGAGACCTCATTGCTGTCTACAACTTCTTTGTGAGAAGAAGAGGAGGGGCAGACAGTGATCTCTCTGGTGTCCAGAGACAGAACCCAAGGGAATGGCCTGAAGTTGTGCGAGGTGAGGTTTAGGTTGGATATTAGAAAAAGGTTCTTCACCCAGAGGTTGGTTGGGCACTGGAACAGGCCCCCCAGGGAAGCGGTCACAGCATCAAGCCTGACAGACTTCAAGAGGTGCTTGGATGATACTCTCAGGCACATGGTCCTCTGGATGGTCCTCTGCGGGGCTGAGGGTTGGACTTGGTTGTCCTTCTGGGTCCCTTCCCAATGATCATATTCTGTGATATTGCATTATCCTGTGTGAAATCCATCCTGGGAGCAGATACTGGGAATGAGATTACACAAGACTCAATGAAGTTGTCAAATTAAACTCTTAATAGGACATGGACTATGTGTTGGCCCTTCTCCAAGGATGAATTTAACAATTTTTGGCTTGAATTTCTGATTTCTTCCTTTGTGATAGATCCTCTCTTTCTATTAAATAGTCCTAATGCACTTAGAAATGCATATGTATTTTATTCCTTTTATTTAAAAATGTGACAAGAATACTGGCAACTAAGCAATGTCTTTTCTATTCTTTCATCTTACAGAGGCTGGTTACAGAAGAGAAAAAATAAGAAAATAGAAATTCACTGGCAGTTCATAAATATTATTTGTAAATAATATCCTCAAAATCATATTCCTTCTTTTTTTTTTTTATTTTTTTTCCCCTGTCCTATTTCAGTATTATTATACACCCTATGGGACCTTATAAAAATTGTAAATACATTACTATTTTTTTTATTTCCACTTATGCAAAAGAGTAATCAATATGGCAGCACTGTAGTTTTTTTGATCCCCTGACTTTATTATGCATAAAGAATGCATATTGCATCCACAGATGTTTGCTACTCACCTTATATTCATATGATTCTTGATAAAAGTAAAGGTGATATTTTGTCTTAAATCTGTAAACAGGGATGTGTTTTGTAGTAACATTTTTCTAAACATCATGCTATAGAATTCCCCTTTAAAGCCTGGTTAGCAATGACCTATAGAATCATAGAATCATAGAATCATAGACTTGATTGGGTTGGAAAAAACCTCCGAGACCATCAAGTCCAACCCTTGGTCCAACTCCAGTCTGTTTACTAGATCATGGCACTCAATGCCACGTTTAGTTTAAATCTCAGTTTAAAAACCTCCAGGGATGGTGAATCCACCAGCTCTCTGGGCAGGCCCTTCCAATGCCTGATTACTCTCTGTGTAAAGAATTTTTTTCTGATATCCAACTTGTGTATTACAATATCAATACTTGTGTATTACAATTTAAATAATTTGCTGGGGGCTTGACTATAATTTTATTTTTAAAGTGTTTTTTTCACAAAAAAAGTGTGTATGCAAATATTTATGTATACTGTAATTCAATTTTCGGTATACTTCTTGAAGGTCACATTTTCAAGGAAAGCAGATGGTTCAGGAAAAAATTTCCTACACATATACACGCAACCAAGCACACATGCTATATTTATGACATAGTTTATTCTGATAGAAATAGAAATGAAATATATTGGGTGAAAGGGAAATTTTTAGGCTAAAGAAGAAATAGTTTAGATGTTGTCATCCTTGTGTTAAGAGGAGAAACAGTAACCATATGAGTTTTCCAGGCATATTAAAATAGTCTAGCGTTAGAACTGTGTAAGCAAATGTGTATTGCAAGATGGGAATGAGGCATATGGCAAAGTGGTTGAATATCTTATTGCAGGAGTTGTAAGTTGATTTCAGTTTAGGTCGGGTATTGACATTCCGCAGAACTCAAAACATCCTTATTTACCAATATTCTGCATCTGTATCAAATGTGGTGGTTTGTGTTTTTTTTCAAAAAGGAAAAATGCTCTTGCATTTTCAAAGTAGTTTTAAGAGGCAAAACCACAAAGGAAGTGCTTTATATCAAACTAAATGACTGAAAAAAAAGATGGTTGTTTTCCAACTTCTTTCTTATGCTACAGCTTCAAACTGTTATTAACTGGTTGTTGCACTCTATAATAAATATGTTTCAACTGAAGAAGCATTCAATTGGCTGTTAACACTTTTAAATTAATCAATGTGTACCTCACAGCCTGCTAAAACCAATTTTTTTGACTGTAAAGTGCCATCTTTTTCATCTTCTAGTACAACATATTTTCTCCACAATACCTTTAAAGTAGTTTTAAAGTGATCTCCAGGGACCATCCTTGTCATGAGATAATTACTGTCCTGTACTGTACAAAACTCTTGGCTGCTCTTCATGCTTTACGACACCCCAGTAGAATAATCACTGTATTACAAAGTATTTTCTATTGTGATTTAATATCTTCTTGCTCTGATTGACAAAGCAGTCAAAGGCTAAATTAATTGATCTTGTACCAGTAGTTTCTCAGCAGAGTTTGCAACAAAAAGACATCAGGTAAATGCTGCTCAGAAGTGCACCACAGCCCTTCTTCTGAAATCATGCTTCAGCTACCTAGATTTAAAAAGATATGAAACACGACATCTAGCAAGCTCATTTTCCTCAACCACTCTTTGTAATCAGGCTTAAGATGTCACTGGATATTCCCTAGGATGCACAAAGCATAGCTGCTGATACAGTCTTTAGATCTTAACATACGTAGGTGGTATAAAAACTTACAGCTGGAGAAGACGCTGATATTCAGCACCTGAGAAATTCATAATTCAGATCTCATTGGGGTTATGTCACTACTGACAGATGGGGTTAGTTTGTACAGAGGTATTCAAAATCCCAAAATACAGGAGGAAGTAAATCAGGAAGAACTGTGCACGTTGACTTCACCTACTGCTGAGGGAATGGGTAATCACTGAGGAAACCTCTGTGATTATGTCTACTTTTTCCTTGGGAGATTCACACACCTTGCTCTCCAAGGGATGCAATATACATCATGGTTGTGCTAAGACTTGGGTATGCAGCTTCTGGGGCTAAAAAGGTGGCCATTCCTGACCCCTTGCCACCAGCACTGACCTTCCATATCACATACCAGCATCCCNAGTCAGAACAGAGCCTTTTCATTCAGGGGCCACAGCCTGCTTTATTTTGTAGGACTCTCTCACTTATGACAGTAAAAAGACCTGTTAACGGTATTTTGAAAGGAAAAGGGAACCACGTCAGAGGCAGCTTGGGAAAGGGAGGAGGGGGCGAAAAAAGCATTCACAAATCCAAGTGAATATTTTAATTTTCAAAGGAAGGATGACTGCTGCTTAAAGACAGGAGTTTGGTTTAGTGAATGTTTTTGTGATTGCATGTGCTTTTTAAATATATGCATCATTTTTTCTAAAAAAAAGAAACCCTATAAACTACAAAACAAAACATTAATTTTTATTTCTTATGTAATACAGCAAAGCAGAATATGAAAAGAAGGCTGGAAACCATTTAAATCATTGTTTGATTTATTTTGAGAGGAAAAGTAAATTTATATGAGAATTTCTGATTCCTCATGTTCCAGCTGAAATAGAGAGAAAAAGAATAATATAGCAATTATTTGTAACACAATTTCTCATTTGCCCTTAAGATATTTATGAAACTGTTACCCTTATTTCCCTTTTTTATTCTCATGTAATTTGGTTTGTGGGAAAATTAATAAAAGAAATTACATACACAAAAGCATAGCCCATAACTGCTGCATACTCAAATTGATAAATGTGAACCATACTCACTGTGATATTTAACAGAAATGAAAATATGAAGGTACTAAAGTTATATCTCTTTTTTTTTTCTTTTCATTGGCCCTGCTATTAAATGAAAGGAAATCTGAATATTATGCATCTTGACAATGGACTCTTACATAGTGAAACACCACTTAGTGTTATTAAAATGTGAGTTATTCTTGTAATTGAAATTTTTTTAAACAATAAAACAATGATTGATGTACATAATATTCACTTGATAAGTCACAGAAAATACAATAACAGTAAATTTCTAGAAGCAATTAAGTTGTCTTTTGTTAACATTAAAACTACAAGCAAAGATTACTTATTAAGTTAATAAAGGTATTTGCTGGATATATAATTGAGATTAAGGTAGAAACTAATCAAAACTGAATTAAAATATATTTTTAAACATAATATGCTTCTAATAATATGTCTGGTTGCTTAGACAGGCAACCACAAGCTCAATATATGCACTTTGTTGCAGAACTGAAAATACGTTTCAGTTAAGCAATGATAGTTAATGGCTGGACTCAATGATCTTAGAGGTCGTTTCCAATCTTCTTCATTCTATGTCACTGCAAAAGTCATCACAGAAAGCAACATTTCTAAGTGGAAAAGCCAGTCCAGTACTTCTTTCTTTCATGCTTTAGGATTGTGGTTCGTCTGTTTTCCATGTAGAAAATAAGAACTTTTCCCTACCTTATTGTTGTGTTTATCTTCATCAGCGTAAGATCATAAAGAAAGGTCTCAGATGCTATGGTAACAGTGACTTATGAGCCTTGAAAATCACTAAAAACTCTTTATTGCTTGAATAAAATGAAAAATGTATTTTCTTGTAGAGCCAAAGAAAATTAAAAGAAAGTAGAAAAAGCCTGGACGAATGACGTGCACAAAGCAAAGACAAGCATAGCATGCAGGTAAAACAGTGTTGTGATGACATGCAATGAAGATTTTATAGATGCTCAAATCAGAGTGACTTTCAGAATCACCTTAAAAGCAGGAATTACAGAAAGCCTTCCTGTTGTGGTCAAGAAATAATTTGTCATACTTTGGCAATTCATATTCTGTGGTTGTTAGGTATTTTACAGAAAAAAAAATGAAAATAGTGTCTTTTAAATACTTTTTTATCACTTTTTATTAACACCTATTTTTGCATATAAAGGTTGAATACTCAGTATGTGGGGCAAAATATATAATAAGTATACTTTAGAAATCTATGAAATTGAAGTGGAAGGTGTCCCTGCCCATGGGGGCATTGGAACTAGATGATCTCTAAGGTCCCTTCCAAACCAAGCCATACTATGACTCTACGGTGATTCCATGAAAAGCTTCAGTTTTACCATCATAATCCCAAGTCTGTCTCTTTATAGGTTACAAAAGAGAGGCCCCTTTTGCTTTTATGAGCTTAGACTTCTTGGATTCCAATTATTGGAGGCTCAATGAAGTATCATGTGCCAAACATTTTTCTAATTCAAAGTTAAATGTTGCTAGTTTAGGATTGCCTCTCAGAGAGAAAATTCCATGTATGAAAGCAAAGCACTTTGCTTTATTTCAGACACTGTAGTTGTTTGAAGCTGTTCAGAGGCTACATCATAGCTTTATCAAGTTTTCTGTTTTCCTAGAAAATTTCCTAAAGTGTGTTTCTAAGCAAATGATGAGTCTGTTGTGTGCATATGCATGAATGTTAGCTCTAGGTAAAGAGTGGCACTGAAGTCCTGCTGCGTTTACTTCTGGATTTTCAAATAATCTGCCTAAAAAAGTGTTTTCTATCCATCCTCAGGCTTTTATCATAAAGATTAAGAGAACCAAAGTGAAAGAAGGGCTTTGCTTCTCTGGGACCTTAGGTCTCCATGATTTATTCCAAAATACTCCACATTAATTTCACCAGATGAAGTGATAACAACAGGAGTTTTGATGTTGTTCAGTGGGATCAAAGCTTCACACCAAACCACTGCCCATAATTCCATGACACAGTGGCAGCGGCAGAAAAACCCCAGCCCTTTCTCATATATGACTTTCCTGCATCTTTGTTTCCTCCTGATTTGCAACTAAGTGAAATATGCACACCTGAGTATTCAGCTGTTACTGTTGGCAAGTCTCTACTTGCACAAGTTATACAATTGCAGGGTTACATTAAACCATCATACTCAGAAAGTGGTTCGACTGTTTTTGAGGTGTTTTTTTTTTATTACTATTATTCCAAGTTTCTTCTAGTGTAGCAAAGAATAAATCTATGTATTTCTTCTCTCCTGGATGGCAGGGCTGACCTTCAACCAAATATTTAAGGAACTCTGCAGAGCCTGAAGTGCTCCACATTGCTTGATTTGATGGGAAGGGAGCCTACCTCTACAGGATGTCATCAAGACAGGAAGATAAGGCAGCACTGTGAAAGGATCAGCAGCAGGACACAGCTCAAAATATTATCAAAGGAAGAAAACTGTTTTCTTAAAGGGCAGCAGTCTCCATTGCAGAGGTAATACATTTGCATTGTGACACTGTTAGAAGATATGTGATTTTCAGTGCTGTGTCATGGCATTCAGACAAAATGCCACACACAAAAAGAGGTTTCATAATCTACAGCACATTTTTAAAACCTTCTTGAATGTGTTCTGCCACTACAAAGAATTTAAGTAGTTTAAAGAGAAAAAGTTCTGCAGCTTTCTCACTTAAACAAAAAAATAATTCTTTCCCCTTTAAAGGAAAGGACATGGGTAAGTATTAAAAATATTGGTTACAACTTTAACTATAGGTGTTGTATAGAGTAGATGTAGTAACAGCACACATCTTTCTTTTCAGTATTTTTTTTTTTTAATTCAGAATTTGTTTCTGAAAGGACAAGCAAGGCTCTTACACGTAAATGTCAGGAGCAATATTTTTTAAGAAAGAATTCATAACACTTACTTAAAAGCAAATTTTGATAGTCACAAACACATTGTCATATAATAGTTCAGTGTGTTTTTATATGCTCTGTTCAACAATTATAATATTCAAATATATAACATCAAGACTGAAGGCAAAGGAATGTCAGAAGAAATACATTATGAGAATAAAAATTACATAAAACTAGCCTTCTAAGTAAGTAAGAGTCAGTAATGGCGCTGGCAAATGTCAAAACAAATAAGGATTATCATGTCCAAATTCATATCTGAACGATGCTATGGGGTAGCTCTCCCATGAACTCTGTACCTTGTCTGAATGTTATTTAATCTCTCCCTCAGATTTTGCCCAATTTGTTTGCACTACTCTAGGCTTTAATGAGTAACATGATAAAAAGTATGTAAACATCTAAATTTAAATTATATGCATACTAAGTGTCGTGTTTAAAAAAGGTAACTAACACTCTTACCTGCAAAAGAAAAGCCCACCTCCCACATAATAAAAATCATAGCCATGACTAGATTTATTAAAAATGCCAACTGAATTATTCCTGTTATTGGCAAACATATTGCAACTTCATAATTCAACTACTGGTATATGATACAAACTTTTAACTGACCTGGTTTATCTGAATGTGATTTGATTACCTTAGTATTCTTTTCTGCTTAAATGCTGTAGCATTAGAAATGTAGCAATCACAGTTGCATTGGAATGATCCTAGTGGTCAGACCAACAGCCCATCACTGCTGAGTCCCGTCTCGGACAGTGGCTGGTCACAGGTGCACAGGGAAAGTGTATTGAACATATAGGTAGAGTAGATGCACGATCCTTCAGTATTTCCTCCAAAACTCAATAATTTATATTTTATTAGGTTATTCTCTCTCACATGGTAAACACCAACTTTTTATGGGTGTTCTTTTATTACTTCTTAACCCATTTTGGCTACTGCTAAGTGCCATGACAAAGTTATGTAGTTTACAATAATTATTTTCTTTCACGTGTTTTAAATCTGTTACTTGATAGTTTAAGGGCATCACTTAGTTCAGGCGTTTTGGCAGGAAAAAGTGAATAGAATTTTTTTCCACTTAATTCCAAGATTCCATAAGCCCACAGAACTCTATCAGAACCTCTCCAAGGGATCCCTTTTTCAAGGTGGAAAATATATAGCTGCCTATGTATTTTTGTATGAAAGCTACTTATCACTCTCTGTTTGGCATCTGGGTTTTGGGGTTTTTTTAATTACTAATTTAAGTCTATGTAACAAAATTTATCAATTTTCTTCGTGCATTGTTGCAGGATAACCTAGGTTCCTCTAGGAAGCTGAAATCCCACCAGTGATCTTCCTTTCCTTGGCAGTAAAGCTGATTGAAAGCATAAGTAATATACTTAACATGTTGGCAATTTCACACTGAAATGTTGAGCAAATATCACATGATCTGTGTGATTTATTACCATTCAATCATTGATCTCTGATTGAAAATGATTTATTAGCATGTCTGACTGAAATAATTCCTAAGACTTATCTCCTGTAAAGAATGGTCTGTGCTACAGGCCTTCCTCAGCTTCTCTGCTATGAACATCAAGGCATTGGAATGCTCAAATTTTCTATGATGGCTTTTTCTTCCCACAACACTCCTTTTTGTACCTACAGGATCTATTCACCCCGAAATCACAGATCTTTGGCACAGGATTGCAAGGCCATACAACTATTGGGCAGATTCCATACATAGCCTAGGGGTACTTACTAAGACATTCCTCAAACCTTTTATTTGTCCTGCATTGTTAATGTTTTCATTTTTATGTTATCAGAGGTAATGATTCTCTTGGCCTGATTTACTCATAAGTTCCCCATCTTTGATTTATTTTTGCTCTAAGATCTTCCTCTTTCATTTAATTATGGTACATCCTATAAATAAAATGGCCTTTTTTTCAGAGATGGAACCTTTTAGATGGGCTTTTGCTGTAATATTATTTTTATTCTGATTGGCTAGTGTGGTGTCCTTATCTATTTTCCATGATGTATTTTACCCTGTCAGCTGCTCTTTTTTCATTTCCTTTTATAACAAGCTTCACATTTTTATATACCACTGCTAATTAAAGGCAAGCAAAAGTATTATGAATAGTTAATACTCTATCTCTTATTTCTATAAGGATATAGGTTACTGTCACAAAGTCATTATTTGATAAGGATATTTGAACCAAATTCTGCCCTTGACCCAGAAATAAATCAGGTTGATTTTTCTCTCTTTTTGCAAGTTCTACAATCAGTTGCTTTGAGTAGAAGTCATACGTGATATCAAAAACCTATACTTTAAATTATATACCATCTGACATTTATCCATGCTGGATTATGTTTTCATTTATAGTTCTATTGACCACTATTGAAACAAGATATACATTCATGAGTTTAATTCAGCCTTTCTTCTGACCTAAAAACAGATCAATCAAACTTTGGATGTACTCATATACAGTGAAATGTACTTACTATTAAAATGCATTCCAGAATTACTTTGGGAATATTAATTTCAAAACATCCATGGGAAATCTAGTCCACAGATAAGGAATGAAAAAAAATTTTTAAACAGGGAAGAAGAAAAGTCTTCCATAAGCAGAAGAATCTTATATCCAGACAATGCTTTCAGGCCCTTGATGTGATTATTGGGGTGTCCTGTGCAGGGCCGAGAGTTGGACTCGATGATCCTGATAGGTCCTTTCCAACTCAGCATCTTCTGTGATTCTAAGAGAAGTGTACAGATTAAAGCAAATTTCACCAAAGCACAGAATTAGAAGTAGCCCCCAGAGGAACTGTGGAGTTCTGTAAGAGTGAAATAAAGTGAAATAAAGTGAAATTAAGTTGCCTATAGAGAATAATGGATAATATAGTAAAACTTATTTGTTACTAGGTTACACAAGAACCAAAATCTCCCCTTTCTCCCCAGACTGCAGGATAGCAAGTTGTTTTTATGAGAAGAAATGCAAGCTAGAAATTGTGCTTTAATTTAGACTTTTGTCACATGTTTCAGGTGTATTTTGTAATTTCACGTGACGAGGTTTTAAGATAAATGGAAGAAATATTTTCCCAAATTACTAAGGTATGTCTCTGTTTTGCTGAACCTATGCATTTGCTACACACTAGATTTGTATAAAACTCTAATATTCCTTCTCTGAACCCATGACACTTCATATAAATGCCATTGCAAATGAAATGCTAAACTGAAGTACTCGTTATGAATTGCCTATCCATGTAATCTGTTAACTAATTTCAATAATCTGTAAAAGGAAACAAGAAAACAGACTGTGTCATGTTAAAGATTTCTGCTGTACCTCCATGAGTGCAGTTCTGCAGTCATAGTCACTCTGGGAAATTTTCCTAATGCCTCAGGTGAAGAAAGGTCTTCAGCATCTTATACTTGTAGTCCAGATCTCCAAGACTGAAAAAAATAGATGTTCCTGTAGCTGTTCAGAAAATATAGTCTTCCCTTTTGACTTACAATTCTAGAATGAATAGTTAAAGTCTGGGGATAGCATGGCACTATTGAACAGGGCAGAAATGGAAATTGTATCATGTCATTCTGATTTACTACACAACATAAATGCATGCTTTATATAAAAACAAAACAAAACAAACTGCAACAATTTGAAGCAACAAAAACCCTTTCTGTGAGAATTTTGCAAAGAGGAGTGGTTACTCTGAGGCTTTTCTTTCAATTTGATGTAGTATGTAATGTATGCATGCCATAATCCCACTCCTCAAAAGAAGGCAACCAGGATGGGTCCACTTAGAAAAATGGTCTCCTGTGAAGCTGGTGACAGATCTTAAAGCTGCGGTATATACTAGTCAGCCTTAGTCACTGAGGACTACTCAAGTGTTTACAGTGAATTACAAAGAATTTACGGGATCATTGTGAGAGAGAAAAAAACATTTTTGTCTTCAGAAATGCTGACAATGTTATAATACAGAAAGACAAGTATGGGTGCTTTATGATCCATAGCAAAGGAAGAATTTGGCATTGCTGATATTTTAGTACAGCGTCAAAACAAGAAACAGTCAAAAGAATAAAACTACATGGCTGAGATTCAAATATGGTCATAAAGCACAGTGTTTGGATGCTCAGTGAGCTTTGTAGCCCCAATAATTCTCACTTGTGTCATATCAGAAGCCTTAGGCGCTCCTGTCCTATGATGGCATCTTGTTAGCAAGCAGCAGACTCCAGCAGAAACAAAGGCTTAGGGCAGCTCTGCCTAACTGCCCATGAACTCCAGTTTCATTATAACTCTGCCTAACAAGAAACTTGGTTACTAAAATTTGATTGTAGAAGAGAAAACCCTGGTAAATTAGAAGCAGCAAACATTCCCAAGTGATTTGCTGCAAAGCAGAATAAATGAGCAACTGCTTTAAATAAATAATATTCCATTAATTTCATGTAGCAGCAAAAGTGGGATTCTTTTTTTCCCTTGGTTATGGGTGAAAATGTCTGGTCTGAAAACATCCATTATTGGCAGTATTGATATTAAAGTTGGCTTCTAGAAAATATTTGATTATAGAAATTCTTGATTCAAAAGTTGCCATTTAAATAGTATTATCAATGTCAGGGGACCAACAAGTCATCATCATCTTTTTCAAAAATTTCTTCAGAGTTCAGGTGAGAAATGTATTTGGAAAACAGTGGGAAAGTTTTACTGTTTCCCATCCTTACCACACAACTATGAGAAATGAGAAATATTTCTCACATGGATGTCTCATAATCAAGTGAAATAATCGCTCGAACACCTACGTTCAAGATCAAAGAGCCTGGGCATAATCAAATATATTTTGCCATTGTTTTCCCACCACAAATTTTACGAGACCTTGCAACAAGAGTTAACTGCAGTAGAAGAAATTAAACAAAAGAAAACTGGAACAGATGGGTCTATTCTAGGTTTTCACTTACAGAAGGTTTTGAGAATCCAAAGTGCCTTGACCTATTTTGCAAGGTCAGAGCTAAGGCAAAGTTTCTCAATAATTCTTGAAATAGCATCATTCCCTACAAATATAAAAATATAGAAAAAGGAGGACTTCCAGCTATAATGTTAGATGGAATGAAACATTTCTCTTAACGTCAGCATGCTGTGCTCTTATTCATCATTCATTCTCCACCATCTTATTGTTTTTCTCTGTGATTTCTGTGACTCTTCTGTAAATAAAATAAAACAAATGTGTCAATTTCCACATAGAAATCTCTCCTTTTGGTGCTCAGCCTCATTCATTGTTTTATTTCCTTTTCAAAAACTTTCTGTTAAAGCTAAGATAAATCTTAAGTTGTAAAACTTATTCAGCTCCTGGTTTTAACAACAGTTTATTAATCTTTATGCACCTTAGCAGTCTCACTACAGTGTAATTACTTAGTTTACACTAATAATCCCAATTACTTCATTTGGTGCCTGTTGTGGGCCTGAAAGCCAAATACGCATCTTTAATCACATGCCTGATCAGCCCATTTGGCATTCCATCCCACAACAGGAAACAGATGAAATAATTGGATTGGAGTATTTATACAAGTTAAACATGTAGGTATTTTCCGGACAAATAGCGAATTGTACTTAACTGTTTCTCACAGTATGAAATAAGTAATGTGAATTGTCATTATTGTATTTCTAACAATCATGGAAGCAAAACACAAGTTCCTTCCTTGGAGGCTGTTTAGGATTGCTTTTTAATTTGAAATATAAAAGATACAAACTATAGAGAAGTACAGCCTACAGAGATACATGCTACAAATAACATTTAAAAGTATAACTCACTGCTAATTGTGCGAAGGCCTTGCAGAATATGGTGATATTCTCTTACCATAGGATGTATTTAACTGCTGTAAACCTTTGTGCTATTTCTGTGGCTTAGTTATTAAAATATGTATTTACAAGGTAGAAATAAATAGCGGGTTTTCTGTGGAAAGAGGTCAACACTGAAGTCCCACCAGAATATCTATTTGAACCTGTCATGATTCATGTATTCTTAAATATCCTGAAAAGGGAGTCGAATAAGAGAGAACAAATAGTTTGTTGTTAAGCAAAAATTACAGGAGCTTAGTAAAGAAAAAGACCAACAATGAGTAATTATAGAGGGACAATGAAACCACTGAGTGACTGGGTGACAAAATGGCTGATGAAAATAATAGTACATAATATTAAGGAAAATATTTGATTATATGTACTTGAACTTTATATGAGTTCTGAGCTGACTATTATTATTCAGGGATGAGATATGAGACTGTGGCAGATAAAGCTATCCACATTACAATGGATGCTTTCTAAGAAATCAGAATGTCAATGTACATTGTTCAAAAAATCCCAAACACAGTCCAAAAGAGGAGTAAACAGGAAAAGTCCTTCTGGTACTCTATAAAACTATGACGTTTCCTTTTTTAGAAAACTCTGCACAGTGCTTTGGGTCATCTCAAAAGGGATAGAATGGATCTGCATGTTGCCATAGGGCAATGTATGACAAGGATACAACAGGATTGGGCATTTGGTCTTGCTCACTGTGACTGCTTTCACAGACTAGCAAACCTGTATCAGCAATGCGAATGGCTGGGAAAGAAGATACTCCAGTTAGCCCAAATGTCCAGGACACTTGCAGATCCACGGGAGATGAAGAAGCCCCTATGTAAGGCAGAACACACCTCTGGGTGTGGTGTCTGACAATCAGTGGGACTGCGCATCCAAGGGCTGATCTATCATTTTCTGTTGATGCTCCTCCATCTCTTCGGGGGTCATTAAGTTTATTGGTGATGATTTTCTCATGTGTCTACAAAAAGGGATCACAACTTCATAAAGGAAAAGCCTCCTTATGATTGATATAGGTATTACACTTCTTACAACTTCTCAGCCATTTTTCCCAGTTATGTTTTCTGTGCCTTTTAGTGCTACCCTATGTAACTGTGGAACTAGTCTGACACTTCCTCAGCAGCAGTGAGCAACAAACTAAAAAAGCTCTGATAACACTTCGTGTCTAGTTGCAGTAACATTCAGAATTTTCATGTAAATTGTAGCTCTCTTTTTTACTTTCTTCTGGAAATTGTATTCACATAGTTAACTAGAATAATTTTTCATTCTTGATGAAGAAAAAATCTTGAGGTCTGGAAAGGTCAAACAACTCACGGTGTGTATTTTTTTTTACAGATTATTTGGCACAAGAGAAGTAATTATAAAGCTTGGAATTCACAACAGGAAAATTGTCAGTCTGTTAAGAGCGTGCTCATGGGAAGGAGCTAGGTAAGAGAAGTAGAAATGTGTTTCCTGTTCTCAGCAATTTGAGCCATTTCCAAGCAAGAAAAAGAGATAGAAGGTAGTTCTCACCAGTTAAAAGTTTTGTACAAGACTACTAAGAAGTAAAGACCACAGTGAGGACCCTTAAGATAGGCTTAGATAAACAAAGGAACTAAATTACTACAGCATAGCTAGATATCTCTTAAGAACTGACAGTGTAGGCTCCCTTTACCTCCTTTTACTGTGAAATGCAATGGTATAATGTACCGTGCTTTAGGTTTTAAAAATCTGGATTTCAATAATTTCCTTTGTTAGGTTGAATCTGATGGGGAAACTGCATTTTTATTTGCAAGCAAATATGCATTAAGTGAATCATAAAATGTGGTGTAGTCTGTGGATGTGGGAGATTGATGTGTGCATGGACCAGCTAATGCCTTTGACTGAGTCCTAGTACCTATAAAGTGGTGAGTGTCACTTTAGGGCCAAATAGCTGTGAAGCAGCAGGATTTTTCAGACATACATATCTCTATTTACTATGGTCAGTGCAACATAAAAGCAGAACAGTGAGAGTTGATGGTATCTATTCTTTAATATAGTCTTCTTGATAGTCACTACTCACCAGAGGGAGCTGCTTGCTCTAGAAATATTTGAAAAATAGCTTATTTGTGAATTTTGACTTCAAGATATAATTCTTCCTCACCTTCAGCCTAAAGGAACAGGGATGTTTTAGAAGTATGTGTACTGAAGTATAAGATCAATCTTAATACATGCAGTATGTCTTTTTAGAACCATGTGTGGTGCCTTTATCCTTTTTGTAAACAACTTTCAATCCTAGGGTTCATGAGAAAAGCTAATGTTCAGGGCTCTGTGCCAGTCTAAGGACATAGTTATTAAGATATGATATTAATGGAAATGACCTCTGTCAGTAAGATGGACTAAGCTTGCTTCTGAAGCCTATCTGGGCTTTACCAGTTTTATATTTCAGATGCTCCCTTAGGCCCACCAGTGCATTGGCACATAAAGTCAAAGAATTAAAGGGAATATAAGTTCCACCAGTAAAAGTAAAGTAATTAAAAAAGTTCAAACTTGATCAAAATTTGTTGAGCTAGTGACTTCTAAATACTAAAAACTTTCTTTTCTAAATGTCACACTGGACTCCTCTGCAAGAATCTTTCAGTACTGGACCAATTTGATCTCTTATTTTGCTGGTGTGGTATCTTCCTTTTGCTTTTCTTTGTTTCTCAATGCTCTGGAAGAATCCATCTATTTTATAGATACATTTTATTATATTTAGTTATAATTAAGGCATACTCTCAGGAATGATCTTATCAGTCCTGAAATTTATATATATGTATCATCATATATTAGGCTGTACACATCTACTCCAAATATTTCTGAAACCAACCCTTTTAACAGCAAATTACAAAGCAACTTAGGTCAGGTTTATAGTCTTTAAATTGCAGCTATTTATGTTGGTCATCCTTTGGATTATTATTCCAGGTAAATGAGTAGGTATATTTAAAAATTTAGTTGCTGGGAATGTTTGAATTTGCTCAATTTTCCACTGCGAACAAAAACAATCATGTTCAACATAATTTGAGAGAAGTTTTGCTTCATATTGAGATGGTCTGTATATATACAGGGCAAATAGGAACAGTGCTTTGAAAATATGACTCTACATAAATTTTAAAGTTCCATATATCTAAAATGAAAGTAGATTAACTGGGTGCATTTTACAGTATCTATTTCTTGTGTCTTACTCACAAAGAAATATAATTACCTATCTCTAGAGTAATTTGAGAAAAGACAAACCCCAAAATACTTGGAGAGCAATACTTAACAGCCAGAGACTTAATTTCTTTGCTGGAATGCTAAAACTGTAGTACCTTATTTTCTAAGGTTATGTAAAACAGTAATATATTCTAAATGTTTATACATTTTGTTCTGTACAGAAAATTAGTATTTTTTGAAAGCAGCTGCTGCTACTCATCAATTGTTCATCCACCTTGTGCTTCAAAGCTGCTGGATGTGTTTTTAACAAAGAAGAACTTTTGTATCAAGCAGTAGGTGGATTAAATGTAATTTATTGAGATTAAGTTTGAGGCAGATTTCTGAGTCGACTTGCCAGTTGCATCTTTTTGAAATGCTACAGGTAGCTGCAGCAAGAGGCATTTAGAACTTCCAATAAGCTTAAATCTAAATGATCAGCAGCATGCCTGGGGCTGTGTTGAAAAACTAGGGCAGATTCACTGTCTTAGAAACCAATAAAGGCAAGTTTGCTTCATGCTACAGCTGCTGGCAAGGGAGTGCATCCATTCAGCACCTGCTATATTTCAAGCTCCATTGAGCTTCTTCTGGGCAGCTCGTCTTACAGCCCTGAAGGAGAGCTCAAATTTGAGTGAAGTCCAAAGAAAAATCAAACAAATGTTTTGTGCCTTGAAGCAATAGATAGAAAGTTTAGATATTGCATATAGTGACTAACATAGATTTGTATATGCTTTACGTAGTTTTGTAGGTTCATCTTATGTTTCACTGACAAAAGGAATGCCAGTAAGACTGACACCACAGCTTTTTTTACCACTCTGGCAGTAGAAAGAGACATTTTGAATGCATTTTGATGTGACATGGTCTTTCCTAGGAGCATCCTTAGTGGTCACAGATCCTGAATCCCAGTCAACTCTGGATATTGGTCTTAACATATAAATTTATCACAGTAAATTTCTAATAAGAACGAGTTATTATTACATTTACTGCTGTTGTAATTTCCGCTTTAATTGCTTTTCTGCCTCAATTAATTGCATATAAATTTTGGTACAGCTCCCACATGGGGAAAGAGCATCAAAACAGGTGCTCTGAAGTCCAAAATATATTAACACAGGTGACCCACTAGATTCCCCCATCACCGTCGCCTTCTTAAATTGAGACTGGTTGTCCCAGCTTCACACTAGATTATCAGCAAAGAGTATAATTTCTGCCTTAGGCTTTCTTACCAGGAATTGTCCTTTAATTTAATTTCAACATTATCAGCTTGTGACATGATCTTCCAGAGAGAAATGTCATGTTTTAGACACAGGCTGTGATTTGGTTTTAATATTATTTGGTGTTCTCCCTTTTTCTGTGTTCAACAGCATAGATAAAACTGCAGGAAAATAATCCTTCTTCTCATTTTCATTCCAACTGGTCAAACTAGAAAGGTTGCTGAGGCATTTAGTCCAGAAAGGTATTTATGGAAAAAGAAATTTCCTTTTCCTATTAATTTATTTTTCATAGAGGTAACTTTTTCCGAAGTGTTATTAGAGGTGAAGAAAGAAAAAGAATTGGAAGGAACTGAAAATGTCTGGAAAGCAGTTTCCCAGTTACTATGGAGGAAAGGTTTTAAAAGCCTTCTGCAAATTTGGAGTTTCAGATTTGAGCAAATAGAGACATGTCTGGACCACTGAAATATTAAAAGAAGTAAAGTTATTTTATTTTCTCATTGTGGAGAAAAACTACAGATGCTTCATACAGATATAAAGGGGGAAAGGAATATTTTGAGACTGAGGCATTTTAGTCAATATATCCTCTAAGGGAAATTACAAAGTGATTAACAACATGAAGCAGACCCAGGGCATACAGCCAGGGATTTATCTCCTTTAATAAGTAAGACATGAGAAGAGGCTATTGCAATGATATTACTCAAAGTTTCACTGAATGCAGGTATTATTGGAACATTTAGCCTGACCTCTATAGAAACTGGTCCTTTTCTTTTGCCAAGATACCCTGTACTGAATCCAAAAATTATTCCTGGATAACGTATGTCTTCCAGAAAAAAGCATGTGGGTCCACCCATCCTATTAATAAAGCATGGCAAGGCTTAATCCCACTAATTGTTGAAAATGCTTCATTTTCTATTTCCTTCTTGCTGTTTTCTTATACTGTTAGGTACTGCCCTCACATTGTGCTGAACTGGGACATGCTTTTGGATATCAGTCTCACCTGGATAACAGCATTGTTACCCCACAATTCTTACACTCTACACTTACAGTATCTTATTTTAAAGGAGTTTCCAAATTTCTTTTTACATCTTTCTCCTTAAATATTGTTTTCTAACCTATTTGACTTATGATGGCCTTTATTTTGAGGGAAATCACTTCTTTGGAAATTTATGTACTAACACAATTCTTAGTGTCTAGGACTATATTCCTTTTCCTTGAGGAGAATTAGGTGGGCAGCTGCTTTATTGTTATTGGTCTGTAGAGTTCAAAAAATATCCTCTTCTATTATTATTAATTTTAAGTAAACATATTGATGTCAAAATCAAAATAAAATTGTAGTTAAAAGAAATGTCTTTTGAGCTTGGTAGTTATTATCTTTATTTAGCACTGTTATGATTATCCTGGTTTGTATCTTACATGCCTTGATAAAACTGTATTGCCCAAAATCCATCCCAGTTTTCTTTATGCATGTTGGAAAACGAGCTAAGGACTACATCATCATGGTAACATTTTTTANTTTTTTTTTAGCCACCTTCTTCATCTTGGTTAGCAGCATAGGTAAATTTTTAGCATTGCACTAATCTGACTTGTTCCCCCAGATTTCAGGTAATTCCTTTGCTTTTCAGATGAGTCATAACAATTCTTTTCCTTAGCAAAACAACTGGCATTGGTTATATAAGCAGCTTTATGTTCCTTGTCAGCTCAGCTGAACTTCTCTGCAACATGCTGAGTAGGTGTCTGCGTGACAGTTGTCATCTCAGCACCCTTTTCTCCCTGTTGCTAATGCAACAGCCTCATTGATGTCCGGCTGGTCTCTGAGATCATGAGTTCATTATCATAATCAGTGGAAGTGCAGCCTGTTCTCATTGGCTAGCCTCCTTCTTTATGGTGATTTGGTACACTATTTTGCAAAAACAGATCTTCCACTTTACACCAGCTATGCAAATAGTAGTATGTCACAATAACAAACTGTACAGCAATAAAAACTTTGCTAGTATCCTGAAAGCTCCTTCTCTTGAAGCAGGTCTCTAATGGCGAATTATGTCCTTAGAGGCATCATACAATTTTATAATCATGTGAGATTTAATGTTGCATTTTTACTTTTGTTCCAGGCAATTTGCACAATATCTTGTACTTACTGCCAGGAGCTTTCACTCTCACCTGTAGCTGTAGCAATGCTTCTAGCTCTCTGTCTTCCATCTCGGAAATACTGTTTGAGTAGATACATCTCTTAACTGAAGAGCTTACAAATTAGAAAGGTGTATTTTAGTTCAAACAGTACTTCTCAGGACTGATCTTACTTCAGAGCTTACTTAACCTCTAACACTAGGACAAATGGAAATTCACTACAAACTTGCAATGTATATTTCAATAGCTAGTGTTCTCTCACATTTAAATGAATGGTTTAAATGAATGAAGATGGATTAAGTGTAATAGGCCAATGTATAAAAATGTACTCTGTTAGCATTCTGTATCTACCTCTGAATAGGAAGTACCCTTTCCAAAATGAGTACAGGATGTGCATGCCAGTTGCATATGCAACCTAAAATTTTATATTCTCCCTAATTGCTAGTATACTGGATGATTTTCATACATACAAATGAACACTTAACCCATTTTTGTCACTCATTTGCTTTTATAAGTATCCTTAAAGGGCACAGCCATAAAAATTCTATCTCCAGAAAGTTGCAGAAGTGACACCCTGTTACCACTCTGAGATGAGGAATAAATGTCATTCCTGGAGTGTTAATTACCAGTGAGGACACTGTTCAAGAAACCTGGGAGGAGGCTGTTAATTCTTTACATCAGCCAGGCAAAACTTTAGCACTGTCAAAGGAATCTTCTCCAGCTGTAACAAGGAGCTGAAAGCTGGGCTCCTCAAATCAGGGTGTCCTTTGCTTGCTTCAAAACAAAAAGTAACCCACTGTTGTCAGACATAAGTGAGTTCCGATAATGTCATTTTTAGAAATTTTCAAAGAGAAGGTTCACAAAGCCAGAGAATTGTACTGCCTCATGCAACAACAAGAATCTCTCTCTCACAAATGTATAGCATTTAATTGGTTTAAGAGACCATCATCCTATGCCTGCAACAAATAAGCTTGACTGTCTGTTCCACTCAGTGGTTCATCCACAGTAATAACCTGACATCTGAACTCTATTTCCGCAAATTCACAAGCAATGTAGTAAAGCGGTAGTGCGTTTTTGTATCTCCAATGTGACAAGAAGAAATGCATTAGGAAGCACCCATTCTCCTTCTAAGAGTAATCTATCTTGACTGGACACAGGGAGTAGCTTCAAGCTTCATTCATGATGTCAGGTTTTATGCCTTTATTGTTAATGAAACAACTATACATATCTAGTATAAAAAACTTAGGATTGTTTTTATTTTACATCATTATTGTTTGCTCATATTATTTTAATATGTATCTGAACATTAAGGTTTATAATACTTAAAAAGTAATCATTTCAAAGAACAAAACAACTTTCAGTTCTGGAAATGAGATTAAGGCTTCACTAAAAACTGATATATATGGCCCTTCGTATTTTAAAATATGCTTGTGAAAAAGAAAGAGTACTCTCTGTTTTATGAAGCTAATTTTGGAATGATTCTTTAGCAAAGAAATTACTTATGCACTTCATCTGAATTAAGATACTTTACATTGAATGGTACATTTTATTGGCATATGAAAGTATTTATCTAAAATCAAAGATACTGACTGTTCCCAGGACACTTGATATCTTGTCTGATATCTTTGTGGAATAGCTTTTTTTGTATGATTTCCTTTCTGAAATGGAAATTTCCCCCTCGCTATGGTATACTTATCATATAATCTATACTCAGCAGCAATGAAACTTGATGACTGGCACTCCAAAAACAACTAGCTATTTCAGTTAATGAAATAGACTTCCTGACACACTTCAGTTGCAGCTTAGTTCAAGAAATAACTGTTCTGTAGGGTATGCTGGAACAAAGTGATTCTGTAGGAAGCTGGATGCTGTCACACTTTCATTATGTTTCTGATTCTCTCTCAGCAGTAAGTGTGAAGCCCATGCTTTTGGCTCCACCATGGAGCTACCAATTGTAACTGCAACTGCACTGTTGACACTCATCATACTACTTGAATATGAAACTTAAATGTCTTTATATTACTATCTCTACCCTACCTCTTTGTAGTATAACTTCAGACAGTTGTAAGACATTTTAAAAGCACATGATGTTTTATTGAGGAATAGAAAGAGGAAAAAGATTGCTAAGCTATCAAAAGTAAAGTTTGCAAGTTAATGCATTTTTGAGACTTTATTTAGAAATACAAACATGACCAAAAGAAAAAACTTTTAAAATCTCGGTGAAGAAGTCATTTTAGTACATTCCTATTCATCAAACAACTCTTTAAATTTCTGGAGTTCTTTAACTTCCTGGAGTTCTTTAACCTCATCATCATTTTCCTATGCTTATGAACTTTTGGCAGTCATAAAAATGGCTTTCTTACTGAACCATCTCAGTATGTATATCACAACTGCAGAATTTTGGTCTTCTTTGGTGACACTTTTTGTGATTTCCACCATGAAAGCTGTTATATACCATTTATTTCATGTTTCATACTGTGTCAATTCTACATTAGCCTCAGCTTTTAAATTCTATTGCTGTCTTCCAAAAAGGGCTAACTATTCCAATTATTTAAAAAAAAAAATCTTTAAAATGTTTGAAATACAAAAAAATAGTTGCATATTCTGACATATCACATATTACTAGTGTCCTGGTATTCCCTCAAATAAGGACATAGCACAGTTCACATTGTTAGGGTTGCCGTATCTTAGACACAGGTAGATGGNAAATTAATAAAATAAATGTGTGCAAATCTATTCCCACCATACTTCAGCCATCCTCTTTATAAGGCAGGCTGATAGGTAATTTTCCAGAACTTACTGGCAAGTAATTGCTGAACATGAGTGGAGCTTTGGCCATGCAAAATACCTGACACTCCAGCCATGAAAAAACCTGGTATTTTATATCTTACTAAGCCAGAAACTTTGGGGTAGATTCGCACCAAATGTAGAATTTTCATCTGTTGGAATATATCAAGATGTATACTGAGAAACTTTGATGCTTTTCAACTTATCATCAATGTCCTTATACAGCGACACTGACCAAAACTATTAGGGCTGTGTTACAGCTTTCTTGCTTCACAAATAAACAAACAAAATCTAAAGACCTATTTTGTC